>CM053786.1:441476798-441911798 GCA_028749045.1 Cupressus sempervirens | reverse complement strand
AACTACAAGCGGTTCCCTAGAGGATATTTGTCATGTGCCTGAAATTACTCTGCCTCTCCCTCCACAAACTCTCTACCTTAAGAGATCTTAATGTGGATGAGAAGATGAGTGTTAATCTAATGAAAATAATCATTTGGAAGATTTCTTCATATAGGGTACAAGAATATTTCTCTCTCCTTCTTACGATCATCATAAGATGGAAGACTTACAATGCCTAAGGGCGTGTGAAATAGACTACAAGCGGTTCCCTGGAGGATATCTATCATGTGCCCAAACTTACTCTACCTCTCCCTCCACAAACTCCCTACCTTATGATATCTTAATGTGGATGAGAAGATGAGTGTTAATCTAATGAATATAATCATTTAGAAGACTTCTACATATAGGGCACATGAATCTTTCTCTCTCCTTAGTATGATCATCATAACATGGAAGACTTACAGTGCCAAAGGGCGCATGAAAAAAACTACAAGCAGTTCCCTAGAGGATATCTGTCATGTGCCCAAAATTACTCTACCTCTTCCTCCAGAAATACCCTACCTTAAGATATCATAATGTGGTCGAGAAATAGACCCCTATGTCCTATAATTTAAATATGTTCCTAATGCTATCATAATTCCTTAGGAATGTATCTTAATATACTATACATGTATCCCTTAATTCAATATTTATTTATATTTCATATATTCTTAAGTATTGAATTGCACAAATATATATATATATATATATATATATATATATATATATATATATATATATATATATATACATATATATATATCCAAAGTATATTAGTCAGCAGACTATAGATAGATTTAATTATATCTATTCCCTTAAGTATTGTATTGAATGAATATATATATTTGAAAGGGGAATAAATATACTATTCATACCTTAAAGTATATCTTCCTATGTCCTCTGATGTACTGTGGATAGTACCTAATGTCCAATCCTTTTTTACAGAGATTGAGGGTACCTGGCTGATGTAGATACCAGGGGTATCTGATTGTACCTTTGATGTGGAGGCTATATTTTGGCGCAAGTCTTTCATGCATACATGGTGGATATTAATAACTTTGTTCCTGTGTTTTTTTCTTGCACTTTTCCTTATCGATGATCTTTATTGGTGCTGATGATGGATCTTCAAATTTATTCTTCAATGGAAATTTCTGATAATGTGTATTCTAAACCATATGTTTAGATACTCTTAATGATTTAATTAAACTGTATTGTTTCCTCTAGTCATTTCTTGTCTCCACTATATTAAGATTCTTCCCACCTCTGAACGTTATCATCTTATGCTTGTATAAAACAGATTATCCTCATAGTTTATAGTCACCTATTAGTGGATGAACATCACATATTGTTGCACACTTTTAACATTAATATATTCTTTTATCAATGTCATAGTGAGTCTTCACCAGATATCGTTGCTTGCCTCTTCTCCCAAACACATTTTTTTCAACCTTAATCTTTCACCTTTTTGTTTTTCAATCTCATATGCCTGTTTGAGATAAATATTTTTGTTGTCCCTATTTATGATAAATGTTCTTATTTACATTTGTATCTGAAAACTTATGCAATCTATAACTTTTAAATGCATATTCTCAATGCTGTTGGCAGAGACGTTTCTATCATAACCTATGATCCCTATTCACTCTGCAAATCTATTGTTTTCAGGAATATCATTACTCATTGTATTCCTCTAGCAACATGAAACATGTGTATCATTTAACATGAGCACCTACATTATGTGCCTTGTATAATCAAACTCATTCCTAGTTTGTAACTGTCAATTGTAATGTATTCCAAGCATCTTGGGTGAAGACATATGCATAGGAGTTGAATTGAATATATGGCACTTGCGGCAATAATGAAATTGTGACTGGTTGTAATGTCCCAAATCAAAATTATCCTAATTCTTCTCCTCAAATGAAAAAAAATCATAAAATAAGAATGATATGGTAGTTTTTTATATATCTTTTGTTATTAATTTATAACTTCATAGGATGGCAAGATCCAAGCTCTAATACCATTTGTAATGAACCCTTTTTGGGGGTCATTCGTTTATTTATGATTTTTTCTTTATTTTAATCCTATTGGTCATATTTTTTTGATAATTACTTTGATAGATGCTAAGCTTCAATACTCACACCATTGAAACTAAGAAAGAAAGCTACTCAATTCGCCATAGGCTGCTGTAATGGTCCGTTTAGGACATTTTCTAGTTATCAATCATAGTTAAAGTTTAGTTAATATCATGCTTCCTCAAAAATCAAGTAGGATCACTGACCATCACATATAGTCTTCAACTATTCCTTACCTGTCACTTTAATCCTCATTATTAATTTTGAATATAGATTATAATAAGGCAATTGTTATCCTTCCTCAATGATGATATAGAGAATGTGTTGACACCTCCTTGTGATTAGTAGCATAAGCATAATCGATATAGCCCAATTACTATCACAATAACACTTGTGATTAATACAACAGTCAAGCCTTCGATATTCTTGATTATCACTTTAAGGGTTGTAATCTCTTAAGTTGATATTCATAGGATTGATCAATAATGATATTATTGATAATAATATTAATTTTGATTGGATTAGCAAATCACTCCTTTCATGATTACATATTTAGTCCCATCATCATCTATAGTCTCTATTTCGAAGTAGAATTGTATTCACCCTCTAACACATCCTCTCTTTAAATGGGGTGTCAATTATATGTTTGACATATTTTTATCACTCATTGGCATTCTCCAATCCATAGGCTGAAGTTCTTACCTTGAATTACCTCTTCCTAGTTTTTTGATGCCCAACTACATTCCTTGGATTCTTCATTATCGATACTTGCACAACTCACTGTCATTGATGTAACCTTAGTTAGTGAACTAGAATACCCAATACTACTGAATTAGGATGATATTGTCAATCTCTAGTTGTCTTCATCATCCTTAGCATGTCTTCTCCTCTATTCAATATTTGTGGTTTCTATCTTTTTATTTCTTGCATAGCTTGTTTCTATGTTGCTCATGTCCTACCTTGCCCACTCCGCCTTAGTCCATATCATTCACTATAATAAATAAGCCATTGTGATCACAAAGGGGGTGTTACCACTAAAACTCTATATCTATGCTGAGTAATACATATTATATTTTAGACGCTGCCTAAATCTTTCACTTTTCATAATATCTTGATAATATTAATGTTGTGTGCACTCTATTGGTTTTGATCCTCCTTAATCCCTTAATCTGATTTGATGTCCATAATTGCTAGTTGTCCATGTAAAAATGATATTAATGCCTAGTTGCCTTCTATCTCCTGATATAGTCAGAATATATAGGGTTTGAAGGAAAGGTCACGACTTTTGTTTGAGTCACTTGGTGTTGATTATCATTAATAAATGCTAATATGTTATTCTTTGAAATGATATTTAATATTAGTATGTTAATATTTTATTATATATAATTGGTCATTACTATTAATAATATATTTCAAATTTTTCATTTAACATTTGATATATATTGCATTGTAATATTTTAATATTTTGAACAAAGTTATTATTTTTGATATATTAGTGGTATTCGTTATATGATTATATATTCTATTGACCATTGATATTTATTCATCTTTACTATTATGATCATATCTTACTTAAATTACATATTATTTATTTATTATAAATTTATTGAATTATTATGTATTATTTATAATGATTATTGCTTATTACTTATTTTTTGATTTTAATATTATTGTTTATCTATGCTATAATTATACTATAGATACATTTGAAATAGTACTTCTTGTGTTTTCTTCATTTCTTTACCATTCTTCCTATGTAACTGTAATTATATTAATAACAACATTATAATATACCATATATTATATTAATAATAATATTAGTAATATCATTATTCTTAATACTATTACATAGTATATTTCTTTATATATTATTTATAATAATATTTAATTCTCAATTATATTATAATATTATCCTTGAATATGTTCATTTCATAATATAACCCATGTAGGTACATTATAAAATTATTATTGGTATTTGATATTATTTATAATCAAAATATTTATTTGTTATAATTATTATATATCTCATAGATTATTATATATTATATTTAAATATATCAAAATATATGTATTAGATGATTTTATATCATATATTTATCTATCTATATTAATCTCATATTATTATTTTTAACTCTTATTAGGATCTATGACTGGGGACATCACACAATAGGACAAGATGAGTTTGGGACAAGGGTTTACCCAAGCACTCAAAGCTAACAAAGCGGACAATTTGATCCTGTGATGAATGGTTAAAGAGCTTCACCAATTGGAAAATTTGTATTGGCGAACACTACAAGTTTCAACATCACCTGAGATGGGGTGTCATGTCCCCTTTTCAAATAATTAAAAATAATAATCTTTGCTAAGGTAGGCAGGCCCAAAAAGGTGAAGTTTCAGAAAAAGGGGATAATCTTTGGAAGCTAATGGACTAATAAATGAAAATTATTATTAAAATATATTTTATTAACCCCTCTTGGACATGAGTTAGGGTTATGCCCTCTTTTAAGGGGTTTGGAGGCATTTTGGGCTCATTCCAAAACTTGATTTTTGCTCATTTCTTTGTTATTCTTTAGAGGCTGCCAAACCTATGGAGAAGGAGACCCAAGAACGAGAATTTGTAGGTTTCCAAGAAGTATAAGGAAAGGTGTTTGAAGCCATTCCATGTGCATGCTCATGCAGAGTTTTCCTTTGTGCTGAACAGTGTAGATTTATGGTTTTTCGGGTGTGTTTTTTTGTAAGAGTTTGGTGTTTCCGGTTGAGTATTTCATATCAGTTTGGGTTGCTGCTGTATTTCAGACTTTTAGATATTAAAATAGAGATGAATATATGTATTTTTTTGTGATTATATTTCTGTTATAGATTATTAGTATTTTTTTGGTATTTTCGGGAGCCCGATGAGCATTGTTTTTATCCTCCATTTGGGAGCTATTGTGTAAATGTTATACAGATCTGAAAATGTCATTTTGTAGGATATTATGCTGCTGAAATTTCTATAAAAATTTCCACTTTCAAATTTATTAATAATATGTGAAGCTGTGAAGTTTTTGGCACTATTTCTGGCATACCCGATTTGGGGTTTATTGAGAAATTGGTGGATCTTTGAAAGATTGGTTGTTTGATCTTAAAGATATGATTAGAGGCTTGAATATCATATGAAATCAGAAAAGGGAAATTTCAGTGGTATCAGAGCTATGATCTTGCCAGCCTGAGGCTTTGTAGAAGTTTGCATGTTAGTTTTGACAACTACCCAAATCTTGCACGTCAAAATTTATGGTTGCATGCTACTTCTAATCATTTGCATGTTAGTTCTTGGTGAATTTGGTGGTTGCATGTTGCTTCTAATCAGCTGCATGTCAAAATCTATGGTTGCATGCTACTTCTAATCATTTGCATGTTAGTTCTTGATGAATTTGGTGGTTGCATGTTGCTTCTAATCAGCTGCATGTCAAAATCTATGGTTGCATGCCACTTCTAATCAATTGCATGTTAGTTCTTGGTGTTTGAAAAAGTTATAACCTATTGAGGTTACACTCTACTTTATCCAAAATGGACAAGTATAGTACAAAGTCTCAGAGGACATGATCTTGGAAAATTGATATGTAGAGTCAGAATAGTAGAAAGGATGGTTATTTAGACATTTGAGATAAACTTAGGAAAATAAGCCATGACATATCTAAATAGTTGGTTGAGCACCATCGTATAATGAATGACATGTTTTCCAACCCAGCTAAGGTGGATAAGTTGACTGGATTTCTATTTGGTAGATTTTCTCATAGGGCAGATGACACAATTACCAAGAACTTGCATGAGGAGTTTGAGAAACTAGCTTATAGCTAGGTTGAGGTCTCAGATTCTACTCTACCACAGGAGGTAGTGAGAAAGGATATTATGCAGATTGATAGTAATGGTCAACTTGATACTCAAATTGAGAAAATTGTATACAGGTCATCAAAGGGTGATGTCACAGGTATTCAGGATGGTATAGTTACAACAGGCAATGACTACAACATAGTGCATTTAGATGATGATTATGAGGATGATGTTGTGCATGATGGTGAGATACCTGGTAGAGATGAGTAGACATTGAGCATTCATGACTTTGCTGAGAAAGAGTACTAGGCATAGTTAGATGCTTCACCACATGAGGTTGAGGCTGGTAGTACTTCACATGATTTGTCCAACCAGCTAAAAGTGAACAAAGACAGTATTGTGACTTCATTATCTCATCATGACAGGTATGTGGAGTTAGTTGGTATTGGTCATATTACTCAAGTGAGGAGTTTTCTTGAGTTACCAGCTGATTCTAGTTTATGGATATGGACTCGAGATTGTTATATTGGCATTTGGGATTCAGTTGACTGGAGATCTTTAACACTTTTTGGTACCAGTGTTTGTTTGGGTGCTATCATGGATTTGATTAGCAAATTGCATGGTTTTGTCTTTTCTTGTGCCAGCAGCTTGTCTGATGCTAGTATTAGTTTTTATACACTGGTGTTGGGCTTTGTTCATATATCCAGTCGACCATACTTGCTAGAATGTGTAGTGTGTACAGATGAGTCCCAGGATCATATTGGCATTGATGACATCCAGGAGGATGTAGTGGGTAGTTTTGAAGACTTAATTTCCTTTGCAGTTTCTTTTGGTACAGAGGAGTTAGACATCAGTGCTACAATTTTTGATACTCCATATGTTGATATGAGCTTTGGAGTTGATTCACAAGATATGGATGGTAATACTCTAGAGACTAGTAACTTTGAGGATACTCCTTTAGATAGTGCATCAGAGGAGGTTTGTAGGAGAGAGTCTAGCCAGTGCCATCATGTGTCTAATCAATTGAGAGTTAGTGAGCGAGACATTGCTATCATTTGCTAGCATTTTGATGCTCCTCGTCAGTTGTTAGCCATTTATGGATGGGATTCTCCTACTAGTGATGAGCAGGGAGGCAGTTATCTTTCCTTGACAGAGTTCCACTCTTTATGGGAGGCTATCCAGATTCTGAGACAGGATTATATGCAGTTGGTAGCTGATAGAGATTATCTTATGGAGTGGGGCAGTACAACATACGATGCATTATTGGCTAAGGAAGATGAGGTGAGTGAGCTTACTCAGCAGCTTGAGGTGACTTCTAAGATTCTTGAGAGTACACAGTTGGCTTTCAAGGAGTCACAGTTACATTTAGCTAAGGTGACCATGGAGTTAGAGCAACTACAGTCTTTACTAGATTCTATACAGTCACAAGCTATGGTGTCTGATGATCCGAGGATGTCCATGGTCGAGATTGTCAAAGACAGTGGAGATGGGGATGCATCCATCCTTGATACTAACATTGGCATATCGGGTTTGTGCCCACTAGAGTCAGGTTCAGTTGAGTTGGGTGCTGCAACAGATTGTTGTGGTATGCCTGACATGGTGGTGACCTCTAGTACTAATGGCACGAAGACTAGAGATGATGTATCAAAGACCATGTGTGATGTTGGTGAGTCGATAGTTGGCATGGTTCCTACTAGTAATACTACTCCCTTGGAAATGTCTTCAGAGTTAGTAGTCAGTTCCAACTTGGTTAGTGATCAATTGCAGTTAGTTACATCTGGATTGCAGTCTGAGCCACTGACTGAGATTGGCACATTCTATCGACATTACATTGTGAGGTATGCTCATCAATTCACCTTTGATGACCATGTTGATGAGACTATGATATAGAGATGTACTTTGGTTCCTAGTGCTTATCATCAGTTATGGGATAGTTTGATCCCTTAGGATGAGAGTTGTGATGGGCACGACATGGCGATAGGTCCTGCAGTTGACAGCTTGATAATACATGACTTAGAGAAGGAGTTTTGGAGTGATGCTTTAGCGGGTGTTGTTATTGATTCTACTCCTTTGGCTATGACATCTCCTAACTTAGCTGGTGATCAGTCACAATGGGTTGTATCACTTGTTCATGGTGATTTGTTGACTGAGGTTGGTTTTTTTTATCAACATTATATTGCAGGGTATGTACATTAGTTAGCATTTGATCCTTGTGCTGAGGAGTTGATGGTAGAAAAACTTGGTTTGGGTTCCATTTCTTACTGTTTATCTTGTGATGGCTTTTCACCATCAGGGGTGCATGGGAGTTATGGTTATGAGATAGTGGCCGATAATCTGCAGAGTTGTGTTGACTACAGGAGTTGTACAGTGTGTGGATTCACCATACTTGGTACAGTTTCATTCGAGAGCGTTCACCATTGTTGCAAAGTTGGATTGTA
This sequence comes from Cupressus sempervirens, assembly GCA_028749045.1. Taxonomy (NCBI): domain Eukaryota; kingdom Viridiplantae; phylum Streptophyta; class Pinopsida; order Cupressales; family Cupressaceae; genus Cupressus; species Cupressus sempervirens. The sequence continues at coordinate 441,903,463 of CM053786.1, read as the reverse complement.
CATTCCGTATAGGCCAGTGAGATGCGTTGATGGTATTTACTATGTTAGCAATTTGATTTGTCCACTTTACTTGAGTTTTGATGTTCTAAGAGTTTGTCTTGTGGGTTTTTGACTGTGGAAGTTGTGACTATGGAGTTTGGTTGAGCAATAATTGTCAGTTTGATTATGGATTCCTCTTGGTTATATTGCAGAGGATATTGTAGGAGCCTATGTTAATTGACAATAGTATAGTTCATGACTACATTTGGGATCCAGGTGGATTGATTGGTCTATTATTCAGCCATTGCTTGAGGACAAGCAATATTTGGAAGGGGAGGACTTTTCATGTCCCCTTTTCAAATAATTAAAAATAATAATCTTTGCTAAGGTAGGTAGGCCCAAAAAGGTGAAGTTTCAGACAAAGGGGATAATCTTTGGAAGGTAATGGACTAATAAATGAAAATTATTATTAAAATATGTTTTATTAACCCCTCTTGGATGTGAGTTAGGGTTATGCCCTCTTTAAGGGGTTTGGAGGCATTTTGGGCTCATTCCAGAACTTGATTTTTGCTCATTTCTTTGTTATTCTTCAGAGGCTGCCAAACCTATTGAGAAGGAGACCCAAGAATGAGAGTTTTAAGGTTTCTAGGAAGGCTAAGGATGGGAGTTTGAATCCATTCCATGTTCATGCTCATGCAAAGTTTTCCTTTGTGATGAACAGTGCAGATTTGTGGTTTTTCGGGTGTGTTTTTTGTAAGAGTTTGGTGTTTCCAGTTGAGTATTTCATATCAGTTTGGGTTGCTGCTGTATTTTAGACTTTTAGATGTTAAAATAGAGCTAAATATATGTATTTGGTTGTGATTATAAGTTTGTGATAGATTATTAGTGTTTTTGTGGTGTTTCTGAGCTATTCTATGTTGTTTTCGAAAGCCCGATGAGCATTGTTTTTATCCTTCGTTTGGGAGCTATTATGTAAATGTTATACAGATCTGAAAATTTCATTTTGTAGGCTGTTATGCTGCTGAAATTTCTATAAAAATTTTGACTTTCAGATTTACTCATAATATGTGAAGCTATGAAGTTTTTGGCACTATTTTCGACATACTCGATTTGGGGTTTATTGAGAAATTGGTGGATCTTTGAAAGATTGGTTGTTTGATCTTAAAGATCTGATTAGAGGCTTGAATATCATATAAAATCAGAAAAGATACATTTCATGGGGCCAAAAAATCAAAATGGAATCAAATCTCTAAAAAGAGAGAGGTTGTTGAAGGTTTCAATATCATGATCCTATAGCACTTAACACTGCATCCATTATTGCATGAGATTAGAGATATGCCTCTTCAAAGATCGCTTTCCTATGGCATTTAGTGATTCTCAAGGTCAATTCTATTAGGTGTGCCCAAGAATTTTTGAACAATTAATGAGATGGGATGAGACTGGGACTAGCGTTTTCCTGACCATTGAGAGCTAATGAAGGAGACAGTTTGATCCCATGATGAATGGTTAGAGAGATTCATTAGTTGGAAACTTTATACTAGCCAATACTACAAGTTTCAACATCACTCGGGATGGGGCCACAAAATCAAAATGAAAAAGAATCTCCAAAAATAGAGAGAGGTTCTTGTAGGAATCAACAACATGATCCTATAGCACTCAATATTGCATACATACCTCACATGAGCTCTGAGATATGCCTCATCAAAGATCACTGCCCTTTGGCATTTAGTGACTTTCGTGGTCAATTTTGTCCGATGTGCCTAAGAACATTCAAGCGATCAATGGGATGGGATGAGGAAGTAATAGAGCATAAATGTGTAGTTAAAAATGAAATATAAATCAAAGACTAGGGTATGTACAGGATCATGGTGTGTCAAAAAGTGGCAATGTGAAAAAAGAGAGTTTGAAAACATCTAAAAGCGTTTCAAAATCCACTCTAACTTTTTTTCAACCATCCTGATACAAAACCTGGAAAATAAAGCCCAACCCTTATCACGTATCTGATTTTATATCGGATACTTGGTATTATATTAAATATCCAAAAATATTGGGTACCCGATATTATATTGGATACCCAATAATTGACAGTGTTATTTTAAAAAAAAAGCACAACCTGCGATTTGTGTTTCACAGTCATATATTAGGTTTATAGCATGCATATCCATTTTTAAATTGGATACATCATAATAGGTTGATTTTTTTTGTTTTTAATCAATTTTAATATAAATTTAATAAATTTTATTATAAAATTGTTAGTTTTAGTTGAATTTGTTAGAATTTAGGGTTTTTTTGATAAAAATTGTTAAAATTTAAAGTTTTTTTAAATATAAATTATGTTTTGCAAATTAATAGGAATGGATGATCAAAATGATGACCATGAGGCAAGGAATAATATTCCTCGTAACCCCGCACCAAACGATCTAGTGCCTCCGCAAAATCATCCACCAAATGATCCTTTACACCTTTAAAATCCTCCTCGAATCAAAGATTTGATAATTGAAAATCTCATCAAATTGAGGGGTTTATGAAGAACGTATAATAATGTACCTACATTGGCTCCTATGTTATCCACATTAAACACCATAGTGGATAACATTGAAACCCTTACCAACAAACAAAATGTTGCTTTTCATTGGTGTGATGAAATGCATGAAATGTTTGATGATGGCTTGGACCATGATGAGGTTGTGGCCCTTAATATAACCAAAGATGATTTGGTTAGCCATTTTGTGAACCCAAAAACTAGTTTACCCGTCGATCACAAAAGACCCAAACTATCGATTAAATGGTGCACAAATGATGACATACGTGCCAACTTTTGGGATCGTTGGTGGATGGTTTTTGATATCCCTCCACATAGCAATTTAGAGGTGCCATTTTATTTCCTTAAAAAATTGTATGTAGAATTTGTGTTGAAACTCAAAGTGAATTATTGGAGCATGAAGCCCAACATGGGTGTAGGACTAGGAGCTCCTAAGGATAGACCCTCTTCCCAGTGGAAGAAAGCTAGCACTTTTGTACCTCCTACTGATGTCTCCCCCCCTCCTTGAGTGCAACATCCTGATATTACTACAGAGGCTAGCTCTTAGACCATTAGAGCCATTCATAGATTGAGTAGCCTATTGATATCTTAGACTAGGTTAGTCCAACCTCCCTATGTTGATGATGTTGGCACCAATTCATCATTGGCTAGCTCATCACATGTTTGTGTGCCTCACACTTGCATTACATGCAAGAATATTTCCCTGGGTCCCATAGGTGATCTTCTTGAGTATCATCTTGTATTAGACAATGATACACCAAACGAACATGTAGAGGCTATATACCCTAATGTAAGAGAGGAGGGGAATGTAGAGGCATGGACTCCTTTTGTGTCGGTATGTTTATACATTTTTTTATTATGACATATGTGATTTAAAGGTAATTTTTATAATGGAGTAATTTTAATTTTTAAGCCATACTAACTTATACATTTATGTGATCTTCATTCATGTTTAGTTGATGACCAAGGAGGATTTGAGATAGTTTGATGATGCCATGCTCTCGGCCATTTCATTTGGCCTTGAGACATCTACGATACATTATGTTGTGTTCTCATTATTTTTTCTATTTGATATTGTAGCATATATGGTTTCTAATCTTTCTTTTATATATGGTTTCTAATATGATGGCATATGTCTCTAGGGGTCCTAGGACCCCTAGGGACATATTATAATCATTTATATAGGTTGAAAGGGGCCATAGGATGACCTATGACCACTTTCGACATATTCGATTACAACACATCTCTAGGGGTCCTAGGACCCCTAGGGACATATTATAATAATTTATATGGGTTGAAAGGGACCACAGATGACCTATGACCCCTTTTGACACATTTTATTGACCCCTAAGGACATATTATAATCATTTATATGGGTCAAAAGGGGTCATAGGATGACCTATGAACCCTTTCAACACATTCCATGATGACATATGTCTCTAGGGGTCCTAGGACCCCTACAAAAATATTATAATCGTTTATATGGGTCGAAAGGGGCCATAGGATGACCTATGACCCCTTTCAACGTATTTTATTATGAAATATTTCTTTAGGGGCCCTAGGACCCCTAGGGACATTATAATTGTTTATATGGGTCAAAAGGGGTCATAGGATTCAACACATTCCATGATGATATATGTCTCTAGGGGTCCTAGAACCCCTAGGGACATGTTATAATCATTTATATGGGTTGAAAGGGGCCATATGATGACCTATGATCCCTTTTGACACATTGCATGATGACATATGTCTCTAGGGGTTTTAGGGACCCTAGGGACATATTATAATCGTTTATATGGGTCGAAAAGGGCCATAGAATGACCTATGACGCCTTTCGACACATTTTATTACAACATATGTCTCTAGGGGTCCTAAGACCCCTAGGGACATATTATAATCATTTATATGGGTCAAAAGGGTCATATTATGACCTATGACCCCTTTTGACACATTCCATGATGACATATGTCTCTAGGGATCGTAGGACCCCTAGGGACACATTATAATCATTTAAATGGGTTGAAAGAGGCCATAGGATGACCTATGACCCCTTTTGACACATTTTATTACAATATATGTGTCTAGGGGTCTTAAAACCCCTAAGTACATATTATAATTGTTTATATGGGTCGAAAGGGGTCATAGGCGCTTTCAACACATTCCATGATGACATTTGTCTCTAGGGGTCCTAAGACCCCTAGAGACATATTATAATCATTTATATGGGTCGAAAGGGGCCATAGGATGACCTATGGCCCCTTTCGACACATTCCATTACAACATATGTCTCTAGGGGTCCTAGGAACCCTAGGGACATATTATAATCATTTATATGGGTCGAAAGGGGACATAGGATGACCTATGACCCCTTTTGACACATTTTATTATGACATATGTTGCTAGGGGTCCTAGGACTCCTAGGGACATATTAGAATTTTTTATATGGGTCAAAAGGGGCCATAGGATGACCTATGATCCCTTTCAACACATTCCATGATGACATGTCCCTAGGGGTCCTAGGACCCCTAGGGACAGATTATAATTGTTTATATGGGTTGAAAGGGGCCATAGGATGACCTATGACCCCTTTGATACATTTTATTACCACATATGTCTCTAGGGGTCCTAGGACCCCTAGAGATAGATTAGAATCATTTATATCGATTGAAAGGGACCATAGGATGACCTATGACCCCTTTTGACACATTCCATTACAACATATGTCACTAGGGGTCCTAGAGAAATATTATAATTGTTTGTATGGGTTGAAAGGGGTCATAAGATGACCTATGACCCCTTTCGACACATTTCATTACAACATATGTCTCTAGGGGTCCTAGGACCCCTAGGGACATTATAATTGTTTATATGGGTCGAAAGGGGTCATAGGCCCTTCTCACCCATTTCATTACAACATATGTCTCTAGGGGTCCTAGAAACCCTAGGGACATATTATAATTGTTTATATGGGTCGAAAGGGGCCATAGGATGATCTATCACCCCTTTCGACACATTCCATGATGACATATGTCTCTAGGGTACTAGGACCCCTAGGGACATATTATAATTGTTTATATGGATCAAAACGGGTCATAGGATGACTTATGACCCCTTTCAGCACATTTTATTACAACATATGTCTCTAGAGGTCCTAGGACCCCTAGAGATATATTATAATCATTTATATGGGTTGAAAGCTTTCAACACATTCCATAATGACATATGTCTCTAGGGTTCCTAGAACCCCTAGGGACATATTATAATCATTTATATGGGTCAAAAGGGGCCATTGGATGACCTATGACCCCTTTTGACACATTTTACTACAACATATGTCTCTAGGGGTCCTAGGACCCCTAGGGACATATTATAATCATTTATATGGGCTGAAAGCCTTTCGACACATTCCATGATGACATATGTCTCTAGGGGTCTTAGGACCCCTAGGGACATATTATAATCATTTATATGGGTCAAAAGGGGTCATAGAATGACCTACGACTCCTCTCCATGCATTTCATCACAACTTATGGCCCTAGGGGTCCTAGGACCCCTAGGGATGCATTTGGTTGGTTCTAATGCATCGAGAGGGGTCATAGGTTAACCTATGACCCCTCTCGACACATTTCATGACAATGTATGTCCCTAGGAGCCATAGGACCCCTAGGGACCCATTGGGAATGCGTTGAAAGGGGTCATAGGTTAACCTATGACCCCTTTTGATGCATTCTATGACAATATTATATTTAATAATAATAATATAATATTGTATATTTTAATATAATAATAATATATTATTAGATTATATAAAAATAATAATCATATACGTTACTATATTATAGATTTAATAATAATAATAACCACATATATATATTATTATACATAATAATAGTCATATAATATTACTATATATATTTAATAATAATAATATTTATCATATATATTACTATATTATATTTAGTTATAATAATAATAATTAAATTTATAACTATATTATATTTAATAATAATAATCATACATATTACTATAATATAATAATAATTATAATCATACATAATAATAATAGTTAATAATAATAATATCAATGTCCACACTTCCCTCAAATAAATTTTCCTCTAAAACACTCTAAATTTTCCCTCTTAAATTTATTTCCTTTGAAATTTCCCTCCCTCCAAAATTGCAATTGGACTATCTTTCCTCTCAAATTTTCCTCCAAAATTTCATTTGAAATATCATGAACCTGATCGGTTACCCGATTTGATTTCAAGTATCCGATTAGGCTCGATATTTACCAAGCCTATTTGGTCAACCCAAAAAACGTGTTTGAGAAGAGTTTCACTAACACTTAGACTTCGGGTAGCCATCTGGTAATGCTATTTTCATCGAAATTGAATGAAACAAAAAGGGTTTTTTTATATCAGTCTCAAGATTCCATCGATATAATTACTGTCAAATTATGAGTTCGATAAATATTTATTAGTTAATTTTCAATGAAGATGATTGTAAAGTGTTGATTGACATACTGATTGAAAAATAGCTATAATTTTCAAATGGTATAACATTTTTAAAATCCAAAAGTTGTGTTACATTCTATTCTTCACCTAGTATAAGGAAAATAAAATAAAAATAAATTTGGTAAAGTTTTCTATTAGTTAAGGTGGTCAAACACATGAATTTCTTTTTCTGAAAATGTTTTAGTAGAAAAATCATATTTAATTATTTATTTGGAATAAAAATATCCAAAAATATGCATCACATTTGAGAATGAGTCTACTTTTTATATCTATAATTATATTAAAAAAATATTATCATTTGATTTTGATTAAGGTGGTTAGACATACACCTACTTTTTATTTTTGCCTTGAAATTTTCATAGTACTACATTAAAATCCAAACTTTTGACCAATCAATTATTTTTTTCTCCAAATAAGGCCTAGTAGTTTGAAAACTACATTCAATTTCCTATAGATTATTTTCTTACAACTTTTTTATATAAACTCTGGAACCACTTTAAAATTATGTGTCAAGTTGACATAACCTTGATTTGTTGGGTTTTCAGTACCAATTAAGGCCATAGTTTGGTTGACCATGATCCTGCACATACCCATGAAATAATCTAAAAAATTTTGATTGCAAAATTGGATCTAATTTAAGAAAAGTTAACAAATCTTTCAACTAGACAATAATATATCTAATTTAAGATAAGTCAACAAATATTTCAAGTAGACAATAATATTCGTATCTTTATACTAATGATATTAATTTTTATGTACAACTTATCTCTAAAAGGAACTAGTAGGAAAGAGCTAAAAGAGGAAACCTCCAGTCTTGCCCAAAAAAATATGAAATATAAATGTTACATCATATATTTTGGTAATAATACTTAATCCAATGAACTAGCTAGATCTTCCCTACATTTTACTGTCTCAAGTATTGCCTCATGGCCTAACTTGCAAACCTTCCAAAGAGTCTTATTATGTGGTTTAAATCCATATTTGATCAAGTCAACATTTTACGTGACAAACATGTTCAAATAATGAAAAATCTTCCTCTATGTTTGTCAATCCTCAAATAACCACAAGTTAGGGTTCTTCATAGAATATCATCTAAGCCATGTATATGTTATAACCACCTGACCTATATGGTGCTCTAAACCTTCACCATATGTAATTGAGTGATCTATTTTTTCCCCCTCAAAACAAGGACATAAATAATAATCTATTCCTTCTTCATTCTCTCCAGGTGCAATAGCAAAAAAAATGGCCCACAGTGATAAATATACATAATGTGTTCATTAATTTAGGAAATACTTATGTAAAAGTTATAAAGTTGTATATTGAATGCACACACACACACACACACACACACACACACACACACACACAGGTTGCACTATATTTGACAAGTGGTCAAAGTCAATGGATGAATCCATCTCTATCATTTTTAACACTTGTGGGGGACAATAGGTTCCAATTGGGCCCAAAACCTATATATCCCATTTGTGTATCCATTTAATTAACTCACACTCATCCCAATTTTCCTCTACACATGATGGATAAAAGTATACCATTTTTTTCATGTGTGGATACTCCATCAACTTGCATCGGAGCTTCTATAAGAGTGCAACTAACTTGATCCTATCATTGTACAATAATCCTCATATGATGCAACGTTAGTATTATCTATCAACCATAAAAAGATATGAACCATAGACTCACCTTCCTTACTTGGACCCATTGTAGAGTTACATCACTGGATGATGGATTTTGCATCTGTCAATGTTGCTCTATCTTTGTACTTTAATTCTTCACAAGCTAAGGCTCTTTTGATTCATTCTCCTGCACCATCATTCTCTCCCTTTCCATGATGAGTCTCTATGAAATTCTAGACAGCCTGTACATCCTGCTCAACCAATAGTACATTCGTACATTCTTGAATTGAGATGTGCAATTGTTTGACTAAATTATGTACTAGTGATATGGTATGTCCTTGTTAGCCAAATCACCATAAAATAGTTGTAAAAACTATTAAAAAACTTAGTAGAATGTGATCAATCATCATTGATATAAAAGTGGTACTCCCTCAATATCTTCCTATCATTATTTGTACTTGTAGGTGAATGCATAAATGCTATGTGGAAAAATATGGAAACTTGTTGAGAAGTATAATACTTTGCTTGTACCTCATTTTGTGCTTTTAGTGTGTAGTTATTTGCGAAGCCTACAACTAAAACAATGGCATCCAATGGAAATGTATCCTTGCACAACATGAATTGAAAATCTAGCCATGAAACTCTATGTGTTTGCCTTGCATACTCATAAATAATCTTTTCACAAAAAATATTCATGAACTCATACACTGGAATTTTTTCAATGACTAAATCACATCTTTTACCCCACTTCCCATATTTTAGAGCATGTCATTTTCTTGTATTTTCCATAATCTACTATTTGATTTACAATTGCATGTGTACTATCCATATGTTCACCAGTTGATAAAAGTTGCAAAGAACCACAAAATAAGCATGTGCCATCCAAGCATGATAACTTGTAAAATTGTTGATCATCCCCTATTTGATGTAAAATGTTGGATATGAATTCCCTTGAAGATATAGGTGGCTTATTTATGTCACAATCCTACAAAATAAACTTAGAATATGAAGATACACATATACACCTAAAAACATCAAGATAATTAGAAAATTCAATATGTATCCTACAACAACAAGTTGTGAGTATGTGATTTATCTTCATGTAAAAAAGTTTACCCATCTCAAAATATTTGAATTATTCAAATTTAAGGATATATACTAATAAATTTTGTAAAAAAATGTCTCTGAGTTGAGTCCAAAAGTTGTTTCGCATGTGGATCAAGATTTTGGCTAAAAATCCTCCTTATTACAACATCTCTTTCATTAGGGGAAACCCATGTGTTATTTGTCCAAAAATATTCATTCAAATATTTCAAAGCTTCACTATTTTCTTTATCCTTTTGTGGTAGTCTACCGCTAAATGTCCATAACTTATTTTTTGTTGGATCTCCTTAGAGTAGCTCTATTGATTTTTAATATTTTTCTTGTCTTTTTCATAAGTTGAGCTTTCTTCATTTGGGTAGTTACTATTATTGATATAAGTACACGTGTTGTGATATTATTATCTTGGTGTATGATGTAGAATCTACTTTTTCATATGCACTCATTAGATTCTTTACAATGCTTTTTTTGTTTGATCGATCCATCGTTCTTAGCCCAAGAATCTTCACGATGGGTTTAAATTTCAAATTCCCCATTATTTCAACAAATATTTGGCATTGAACTATAAAATTTAATTCTTCAAAGAATAATCTCCACATACAATTAAATTTTCTTTAACAAGTACGCTTGCTAATCTTGTTAGAAATTGGTTTCAAAATGTTAATATCAATATCAATAAAATATTTTGATCTTCTAAAATGAATTCTAGAAGGTGTTATAGTCTCTTTCATTCCCTCAACATTTTGAACATCAACTTAAGGTTGAGTGAAGTGTGTACCTTGAACTGAAGATGATGTGCCTTGGAAATAAGATGCCACAAATGGAATATCACCTACTTGATATATTGATGTTGTGCCTTCAACATGACATGATGGAGTCTATACATCATCAAACATAGAAATTGGAATCTCTTCAATATGAGATGATGATATGACTCTGATATTAGAAGATGACGTAGCTTCATAATTCAATTGTCTTCTTAAGAGTAAGAGTCTCATTTATTCTCTTTGTCTTTCCAATTCTTCCTATTATTTTCTTTGTATTGGTGGTTCGTGTTCCTCTTCAAAAGATAATTCTTCACTATTGCATTGCAAATTTTTTTTTTCACATAGTAGTTTCATTTTATCTCTTTTAAATGCCAAATTTCTCTCCCTCTCTACCATTGTTTGAGTTTTTGGTTTCTTCCTAGGCATGATGATGATTCCTATATGTCAAACTATTCAAACATCCAAACTACTTATAAATTGTAAATAATAAATCATTCAAATACATATACAAATTATAATTAATTCAATGAATACACAATACATATTAAACTATTGGAAATATAAGAGGAGTAACTATGAGGGGAGGGGCGAATCAGTTACCACTAAAATAATTCCAAATCCCTTAGATGTGAATACAAACTCTCTTATAACTCAGCTCGGTTAGAACTAGAAATTCACTATAACTTGGTTAACAAAGAAATCTTGAAATATTAATGTGTATTAACCTTAAGTAACTTAGTTGCAGCAAGATAAAGCAATAAGAAAATAATGTGAAAACATGTGACACCAAGATTTAACCTAGAAACCCAATTTGGGAAAACCACCAATGCAACTAGTTACAACTTTTCACTCTTATGAAGTGAGCCTTGTTAGAAGCAAACTCTATTAAAGGTTACATAACACACTGTTAGATGTAACTCTATTAAAGAATTTAAATCACCTTGTTAGGAGTGGCCTTGTTAGAGATTTCTTCACTGTTACAATTGTTAAGTCAACTCTGTTAAGAGATTTCTTCACTGCTACAATTGTTAGATTGTAACAATGATTGACCCGATTTATGAAGCAATTAGATTGAATATTCAAATAAATATTATGGTTTATCCTCTGGATCTTTCCTAATAAAAACATTCTTTGCAACTCCTTGGATATTCTTTCCTTACTTAGACATCCTTCTCTATTTGCATCTTATCTTCTTCAACACTTACACACTATTCAATCCACAACTTGACCTTTCATATATATGAAATATAATGTCAATTCAGATAAAATATTCTTAAAAATAAACAATTAACATCCATTAAGTAAGCTTGCATATAAAATAAAATAAAGTAAATTATTTTAATGGAGGTTAGCTTGAACTGAAACTAAGTCACTCGGTTACCACTGAGTTCTTTGGTAACCGACCTGACTCGATTTACACTAATTTTCTAACTTGGTTACAACTGAACTCCTTTGGTGACTGACTAATCTCAGCTTCAAATGGATCACTAAACTTGTTTTCTTCTTGACTGATACAAGAGTCTTTTGAGCTCAGTTTTAACTAGTAGTGCTCAGTTAGAGTATAACATTTGTGTAACATCAATGACAATATACAATTGAATACTTATTATCAACATAAAGAACTTATAAAATTATAATGAATTATTCATAGATTAAAATTTCTAACCATTTCCAAAGAATTCATTCAAACATACAAATTTTAATGAATTCATTATATATTAAACAACTTATCAAATTATAATGAAATTTGTCTCCATAGAAACAAAGACTATTTAAAAAGGAGTGCACTAACATTTTCTATACAAAGAAAATTCAAAAAACCTTCAAATAGTGTACCTAATGATTTAATTTGGTGTTTGCTAGCTTCCAATACCATGAAACCCATTTTTTTTGTCAAAACATCACAACATAATTTACTAACTAAAATAGAGAATATGGGTCAGTAGTGATGGAGAAACATCCTTGGTTGGCTTGCAATCCTATATGTTGGGGGGATTTTGGCTTGAAGATGTGGACTTGGTCACCAAAGGAGTGGTGCTTGGTTTTTATTGAGCATAGAATTGGCCGAGGAGTTTAGCATACCCTATGGAGCTCAATAGACATTGGGAGCTTGACATACACTGGGAGCTCGATATGCTCTAGGAGCTCAACATCTCATATGGTTTGGTTTTCTCTAGTACTTAGCTTGATCTTGGTTCCTATTGGTGCCGAGTTGTCTATGAGCCAAATTTTGGCATTTAATTTATGTTTGGGTATTTAATTTGTGTTGTAGTCAACTTGTGGCTCAACATATATTTAAAGTAAGGGATTTAATTTAATTTATAATGAACTGGGCTGACTTCTAGCTTAGTTGGGTATAATTAGGGGGTTTTATGGAGTCTTTAGGCATTATCATCCAAGTTGGAGAAGAGGATGAAGGATAGATACAAATTTTGAGGAGCTAGTAGTTGTAGCTTAAGAAATAAAGGATTTATTTGTGGACTTGAGGGTATAAGTGTGGATTCTTCTTGGTATTCTTATCTAGTTGTGGATCTAGATTAGCTGGGTTAGTGTTTAGATTGTGTGTTGAATCTTGTTGGATCTTGAAGAGCTATTATTCTGATTGTTTTTATATTTGGCCCTAAACTAGAAGGCCTTATAGCTGAGCATATTGCATGTAATCAATTATTTATGAATAAAGAGTTGTGATTTGGTATCAAATCTTGTATTTGTGTTGCATTACTATTGTGTTTCCATTGTGTAGCTATTTGCTAGGGAATAAGACATATCATTTTGGGATTCTTCTACCCTACACTACGTCAGGTGGTATCAGAGCAAAGGTTGTTCCCGATTGTGTACACAAATCACTAGAGATGAGGCAGTTTGCACTAGGACTTGAAGTGAAGGTTGATCTAGTGGCGTTGCTTGATCTTCTAGATTGGTGGATCTATTGCTTTGGGTTTGCAAATTTTTTGGAAGATGCCTCCAAGAATATTGGACCCTAAGGAAATTTGATGATCTTAGTGATGTTGTGGAGGAAAGGATCTTAGAGAAGACTAGAGAAAAATTCAGATTTGAGATTGCATTGGTGAAGAGTGACATGATTGTTAAAATTATGAGTGCTTTAGGTGGTATACCTAGGCATGTGGGTACTGATGATGGCCATTAGGAAGTAGCTGAAGACTTTGAAGTTACTGGATCTAGGGGTGAGGATAGAACTAATCATGTAGAGAATACCATGAAACCCATATTTTTTGTCAAAACAACACAACATAATTTACTAACTAAAATAGAGAATATGGGTTAGTAGTGATGGAGAAGAATCCCCGGTTGGATTGCAATCCTATATATTGGAGGGATTTTGGCTTGAAGATGTGGACTCAGTCACCAAAGGAGTGGTACTTGGTTTTTATTGAGCATAGATTGGCCAAGGAGTTCAACATACCCTATGGAGCTCAGTAGACACTAGGAGCTCGACATACTCTATGGAGCTTGACATACACTGGGAGCTTGACATGCTCTGGGAGCTCAACATCTCTTATGGTTTGGTTGATACTTGATTTGATTTTCTTTGGCACTCAGCTTGATCTTGGTTCCTATTGGTGCCGAGCTCTCTATGAGCCAACTTTTTGCATTTAATTTATTTTTGGGTATTTAATTTGTGTTGTAGTCAACTTATGGCTTAACATATATTTAATGTAAGGGATATAATTTAATTTTTAATGAACTGGGTTGACTTGTGGCTTGGGTATAAGTAGGGGGTTTTGTGGAGTCTTTAGGCATGATCATCCAAGTTGGAGAATAGGATGAAGGGTAGATACAAATTTTGAGGAGCTAGTAGTTGTAGCTTAAGAACTAGAGGATTTATTTTTGAACTTGAGGATATAAGTGTGGATTCTTCTTGCTATTCTTATCCAGTTGTGGATCTAGAGTAGCTGGATTGGTGTTTGGATTGTACATTGAATCTTGTTGGATCTTGAAGAACTATTATTGTAATTGTTGTTATACTTGACCATAAACTAGAAGGCCTTACAACTGAGCATATTGCATGTAATCAATTATTTATGAATAAAGAGTTGTGATTTGGTATTAGATCTTGTATTTGTGTTTCATTACTATTGTGTAGTTATTTGCTAGGGAATAGTACATATAATTTTGGGATTCTTCTACCTTTCACTAAATCAGGTGGTATCAGAGCAAAGGTTGTTCCTAATTGTGTACACAGATCATCGAAGCTAAGGCAATTTGCACCAGGACTTGAAGTGAAGGTTGATATAGTGGAGTTTCTTGATCTTCTAGATTGGTGGATCTATTTCTTTGGGTTTGCAAAATTTTTGGAAGATGCCTCCAAGAAGATTGGACCCTACGGAAATTAATGATCTTAGTTATGTTGTGGAGGAAAGGATCTAAGAGAAGATTAGAGCAAAATTCAGATTTGAGATTGCATTGATGAAGAGTGACATGATTGCTAAAATTGTGAGTGCTTTAGTTGGTATACCTAGGAATGTGGATACTGATGATGGCCATGAGGAAGTAGCCGAAGACTTTGAAGTTACTGGATCTAGGGGTGTAGATAGAACAGATCATGTGGAGAGACCTATTGGAACTAGGGTTGGTCAGTTTGCTAGACCTTGATCTTAGTTGAAGATGAAGCATAAGATGGAGGTTTCTAATTTATCAAGTACTTTGACTCCTAAAAACCTGATTGATTGGATTGGTGAATTAGAAGACTACTTTGAGCTTGAGGACATTGAGGATCTACATAGAGTGAGGTTGGCACAAACTAAGAAAGGACATGCTGCTCTTTAGTGGAAAGAACTACAAAGAGACATAAAGGAGAAAGGTGAGATGAAGATCACTAGATGGAGGTTGATGGTGACTAAATTGAAATATTATATTGAGGAGTTCTACAAGTTGACTATTTGGTCTAGGGATGGAGAATTGTCAAAGGAGAAGGTAACTCCTAGTATATTAATGGTTTGAGATTCAATATTCATGATGAGGTTGGTATGCTAAATATAACTTTAGTTGAGGATGCTTATTAGTATGCTATGAAGGAAGAAGATAAGTTGAAGAGGAATAGTCAAGGTAATGCAAGAGGGAAGGAGAAGCAATATATCTTGGCAAAGGCTAAACTAAGTGCTAAAGGTTAACCAAAACCTTTTGATCAGAAGAGAAGGATAGGTGGAGTTGGGTTTAGTGGTAATTGTTTTAGATGTGGTAAAGAAGGGCATAAATATTTTGAATTTCCTCATGGTAGGAAATATGTTGTTGTGAATGAGGTTGCAGTCCAAGACAATCAACCTAAGAAAGGAGAGAGTTTGTTATCTCGGCGAGTAATAGTTGGTTAGAGGACACTAGATTATTGTTAGAGGACTAGTTTGTTTAGGACTTATTGTAAGTTTGGTGGTAAAGCCTACAAGGTGATTGTGGATGGTGGTAGTACTAATAACCTTGTTGCTAAGGAGATGGTTTAGAAAATTGGTTTGAAGAGAGTAATACACCCTTATATTTATAGGATTGGCTGGTTGCAAGGTGAGTATGCTTTGGAAGTGAGGGAGAAATGCCTTGTTGATTTCCAGATTGACCAATATAAGGATCAAGTGTTGTGTGATAATATGGACATGAACAATTGTAATGTGTTTCTTGGTAGACCTTAGCAATATGGTTTCAGGGCTAGCCATGACTGTGTCAAGAATGTGTTTATTGTTGAGAAAGGTGGTAGGAAGTATTCTTTGACTCCTTTGTAGAATGAAGAGCTTAGTAGGAGGAACCTGAGTATTGGTAGCTAAGTTGAGTCGAGGGATTCTGAAAAGGTTGGAGATTAGCATGGAACACAAACCTATAACACACCTAGGATAGATGCAAAGAAGGAGAAGAAGAATAAGGGAAAGAGTGTAGAAGTTGAACACTTGGAGGATATGTATGTGAATAACCAATTTGGGATTTATGTACTAAATCCTATAAGATGTTCTTCTAGCTACTAAGAACATCTTTCAAACCTAGTGTGCTTAATGTAGTAGCATCCCTAGTTGGTTTCAAATCCTACATGTTGGAGGGATTTTGGCTTGAAGATGTGGACTTGGTCACCAAAGGAGTGGTGCTCAATCATTATTGGGCATAGTTTTGGCCAAAGATCTTGACATACTCTATGGAGCTCAACATACTCTATGGAGCTCAACATATACTAGGAGCTTGGTATGCTCTAGGAGCTCGACATTGCTTATGGTTTGGCTGATACTTAGATTGGTTTTCTCTGGCACTCAACTTGGTCTTGGTTCCTATTGGTGCTAAGTTGTCTGTGAGCCAAATTTTAGCATTTAATTTATGTTTGGGTATTAAATTTGTGTTGTAGTTGACTTGTGGCTCAATGTATATTTAATGTAAGGAATTTAATTGAATTTGTAATGAATTGGGCCGACTTGTGGCTTAGTTGGATATAAGTAGTGGGTTTTGTGGAGTCTTTAGGCATTATCATCTAGCTTGGAGAAGAGGATGAAGGGTACATGCAAACTATCAAGAGCTAGTAGTTGTGACTTATGAACCAGAGGATTCCTTGGTGGACCTAAGGGTACAAGTGTGGATTCTTCTTCGTATTCTTATCTAGTTGTGGATCTGGAATAGCTAGATTGGTGTTTGGATTGTGAGTTGGACCTTCTTGGATCTTGAAGAACTGTTATTGTAATTTTTGTTGTATTTGGCCCTACCTTAGAAGGCCTTACAACCAAGCATATTTCATGTAATGAGTTATTTATGCATAAAGAGTTTCAATTTTTTATTAGATCTTGAATTTGTGTTGCATTGTTCTTGTGTTTCCACTGTGTGGTTATTTTCTAGGGGCTAGGACATCTCCTTTGGGGATTATCCTTCCTTTCATTGCATCAAGTAGGGACCCAAACTTTCCTTGTAATCATTTTTTGGTGTTTTCACATATTGCATATGTACTATAGTGTGTGCATGCTATAACACATACACACTATGTGAACTCTCACTCTCTCTCTCTCTCTCTCTCTCTCTCTCCATCCCTCCCTCCCTCTATCTCTCTCCCTCTCTCTCTCAATGCCTCCCTTCTATCCCTAACTCATCCTCTCTCTCTTTATTTTCATCATATCCCATACTCTTTACCTCATCCCCTACTCTCTCTCTTTCTTTGCATTGTATTCCATACTCTTTACCGCATCCCCTAACCTTCCTCCCTCTGCCATCCTCTCTCTTTCTTTGCATCATATCCCATACTCTTTACCCCATCCCCTACCCTCTCTGGATTTGTATCTCTATCTCTCTCACTCTCTTCCCTTTCTTGTTCCCCATCCCCTACTCTCTCTTACTCTCTTACTCTACCTTAATCCCTCTTTCTCTCTTTTCATCCTACCCCATGCTCTTTCCCCATCCAATGCTCTCTCTCTCTCTCTCTCTCTCTCTCTCTCTCTCTCTCTCTCTCTCTCTCTCTCTCTCTCTCTCTCTCTCTCTCTCTCTCTCTGTGCATCGTATCCCTTACTCTTTCCCTATCCTCTACCCTTTCTCACTCTCTACCTCTCTCCTTCACTCTCTCCCTATCCATCTTCTCTATTGAAATACAAGGCTTACAATGTGTGTGCATTCTATTTCATTCAGATGTTATTAAAAGAAATGGATTAAATCAAGCCTAAGACTTGGATTTTACTTGGGGAGCCAACCCAAAGGTTTGGAGGCTCTAAACTAGTGTGAGATTTATTTTGCACAAAACATACAAAAAATGGGTTTCTTTTGTGCTCTCCTTCAAGATTCCTTGTAGTTAGGTATTGATAAAATTAGGTTACTTGATATTGTAGATTTTTATATTAACTATATAACAATATAATTTTTTTCTAATTTGTACTATTTTAATCCTATCAACTGTAATTTCTTTTGAAAGTGTGTCAATTTTCTCTCAAAAACCAACATGTACTAATTGGGGTGTAGATTTTAGCTTGTTCATTGAATTTTACAACAAGTTTTTTTTTTTAAAGAAACTAGACTCCATTCTACACACTTTGAAAAAAAAGTTTTTAGTTTAGATTAGTTTTCAATAATTTCTAGGGGCAGCACACAGATATTTCACATTTTTGGGATGTAGCCACTTACAAAATTCATTAAAAAAAATTACACATTATAACATTACCCAAAAATTCTAGGATAAACTACACAATGTTGGGTAACTTTTGACCAGAGCAATTAAAGGATTTCAAAAAAAATGTTAAAATCTTAGAGGGGTGACACTTTGTACTATGTTATGTTTATTCTGAAAAAATAGTACCACTTTTTGTGGCCCCCTTTTTTGAGGGCCTAAAACTAAACCATTTTGAAAAAAATGTTTGTAGTTTAGAAACTAGATTCAAAGGACTACTACTTTTTTTTTTTTCATATCTTACAATTTTGAGCATAACTATCTTCAAATTCTTGTCAAAGTTCAGAAATTTCTGTTTTAAGGAAAAAAAAAGTTGCCACTTATACCCCCCTTTTGGCACCACAACTTGGTGCACATACCCATATTTTCAATTGGTAAAAAAATTAATTCAAATTTATACGTTATAATGAAAATGTTGCAATAAATAAAAAAAGGTAAAATGAAAAGAAAAAATAAATCATTGTATCTAGTGATCAATAGTAGGAACATCAAAAAATAAATAAATAGAAATATCTATTATTATATGTGTGCGAGTGCTTATGGTTTGTGAAAAGGCACTATTGAAAAGATGAATGAGAAGGTTCATACACATATATGGGGTTGAACATGGTAATGGCATCCATATGTTTTAATCTAGGCTTTGGCCATTGGCTATTATGATAGTGTCAATAAATATATATTTAAATCATAAGTATTTTTTCATTAAGGAGATGCAAAGTTTAGGTATGTTCTAAACTTATCTAATGGGGTATTGAGGAGTTGGGTATCTATAGGAGATGATCTAGTAGTTTCCCATGTTCTAATGACTACTACGTCTATCATTGTAAATCCCCACCAATTACCTTTCATAAAAGCTCCAAAAATGATAGCACATATACTAATAGTTGATCACACATGTACTGATAGTTGATCGCACATGTACTAATAGTTGACCTTTTTTTAGTTTTCTTGATAGCTGATTGGTCTGTTTGTGTAAAAGGTACCTTTTTTGGTGAGAGGCTATTGTGAGGTGAACATAACAAGCTCTAAGTGAATGTTTTAAAAAGGAACTTTTAGACCACCCTGCACTCTATGAGTTTAATAGAGAGCCCCATAAATGAGAAAAAGTGAAAATATTAGCTTTAAGCTCTTCCCTCACCTATGAAGATTCACCAAAAAAATTAAAAAAATGAATATATAGATTAGGATTGGCTCAAGTTTGCAAAATTGCAATTATACAATGTTGCACTTTTTACCATTTTCATGTAGTGTTTGCATTTTTTTTCACATATGACCTTGGAACTTTGCATATACATTTTTGACACTTCATAATAAACCAAAAAACACATACTACCTCATTTTGAGCCTTCCATTGATCCTTTGAATCAATTCGATGTATCTAGAACTTACTAGGACAATAATGACAATTTTTATAAATGGTTTCACATAGCCTTACATATTTGTGCATTGTGACTCAATATGATTTGAAATAACTGAAAAAGACTCAAATACCAATAAAATTGACCCTAACATAAATTTTGACCTTTTGATCATCTTGTTGTGTTCTTGTTCTTAGGTGCGCTTGTACCATAGATAAAAATTCTAACATCAATAAGTATCACATTATAATACCCTATTCCAACTCCTCCAATAGGTTAAATTCATGAGATCCTCTAAACCATCCTTACTATATATCAACAACCTTTCACTCACAATTCACAATGTTCTAACATATGATCAATTCATAGGTCCACAACTCTCTACCCCATCCCAATGACCTTTAATGGCTAGGTCTCAAGCATAAGGCATGAAACACTCTCAACTCCTTGCATACACTTCACTTGCACTCACTAAACTTAACAACAAACTTTGATCTCATTGCATCTAAGTCTGATTACTTTGGAATTTGTTTGTTTGAAATTTTCACTTTCTACCACATAAGATAATATGTAATTTCTTCTAATGTTGGTTACATACAAATGAGGAACAATTTAGGTACACTTACCCTTCAAAGACTCATTAATAGCTAACCTCTAGGATGGTTTATGTTGAAATAACTCACCACTACTAATTCATTGTATTACAAGGGGATGGATTCATTGATGTTGGTATTTTCCTTAGGTCATATCAATACAACCTAAGTGGTAAGCTATATATCTATATATATTTCAAGTTTTATTTCCTCTCTTTAATTTTTAAGAGCTATTATAACCTCTTGATGTCATATTGTTGGATACTTTCCATGGGTAGGATAACATCATATAGATGAACATCCTTGAATGAATTGGAGAGAGAGAGAGAGAGAGAGAGAGAGAGAGAGAGAGAGAGAGAGAGAGAGAGAGAGAGAGAGAGAGAGAGAGAGAGAGAGAGAGAGAGATTAAAAATTTAAGTATGTCCTTAAGTTATCTAATGTAGCATTGAGTGGGAACAATAGTGATAATTAAATATGCAATTAAATAAATAATATTTTAATATAAATTATTAGTATATTTTAATTTAATTCATGAAAAAATATTAAATTTTTTATTATTTGATTTTAATATATTATTCTATGACAACTCATTCAATTTTGGACCGATCAACTTTTCTTTTATAAAAATTGGTGCAACATTGCAAAATTGCAATTCTGCAATGTTGCACTTTTTGGCACTTTCATGGAATGTTTGCATTTTTGTCATATATGACCTTGAAACTTTGCATATACATTTTTTACACATCATAATAGACAAAAAAACACACATTACCTCATTGTGAACCTTTCATTGGTCCTTTGATTCACTTTGACCTATCAGGACCTTATGAGGATAAAAATGGCAAATTTTATAAATGACTTCACATAGCCTTACATATTTGTGAATTATGACTCAAAATGAATTGAAATAACCTAAAATGTCTCAAATATAAAATAAATTGATCTTGGCATAACTTTTGACCTTTCTATAATTTAGGTATGTTCTTGTTTTTAGGTGCGCTTACACCATAGATACAATTTCTAACATCAATGTGTATTACATCATAATAACCTATTCTAACTTCTCTTATAGGATCAATTCACAAGATCCTCTAAGCCATCCTCACTACATATCAAAAACCTTTCACTCACAAATCAAAATGTTCTAACATATGATCAACTCATAGGTCCACAACTCTCTACCCCATCCCAATGACCTTCAATGACTAGTTCTCAAGCATAAGGTAGGACACACTCTCAAATCCTTGTATACACCTCTCTTTCCCTCACTAAACTCAAAAAAATACTCTGATATCATTACATCTAAGTTTTATGGCTTTTTTTCCCTAAGACCAAATGGGTTTTAAGTACAAGGTTTTTGAGTTTTGAGGTTTTAACCTTGATTTTCCTGTTGTCCAATTTTCTTGGGTTTTCTTGACATGATGTTGGTCATGGACTTGAATTATCTATAGGATGTCTATTAGACCACTATTTTACTTTTATGTTGCATTGGGATGTGTGCCACATTTGTACTCCCAAGCTTGCATTCAGTTGAGGGTTAGTTTGGTTGTGTTCTCATCTAGCCCTTGTTCTATGATGTTTGTGATGGTCGTGTGTCCACACACAAGAACCTGCACATGCATTTATCAGGTGACTTGCGAGGCTTGAATTCCCAATTGTATTTTGATGGAGTTATGTTCACTTGGGGTTGGGTTGGGAAAATGCATGCCTATGAGCACTCATTGCAATATGATCATGGGTATGTAGGGTAGGTGTGTGGAGTGGATTCTCTTGTTAACCATGTTGTTTGTTGAGAAGGTGACATGATGAAGTTCTAACAAGTGATGACTAAATTAATTAATAGGTAATAAAACTTAATTCAGATAAGTGAATGCCTATATGGCGTTTCTGAAGGCATGGTGTGATGGTTTCCTGAGGGATTCTGATGCAAGGAGGAAGGTGTTGACCATGTTCTTCATACAAACTCTGTCACTAGGCTTCTTCCAAGCCTACCAAGCATATCACCATCAGTCCCTCAAGACTCTTCCAAGGCTAGAGACTAGGTGGTTGGCCTTTTCCTCATGCCATACTCACCTCTTCCTAATATCTCTACCTAAATCTTCTCAAACATAAACAACTATCTCTCACATGACACAACACCTCCACTCCCTTACACCCTCCAGGATCTTTCACCACATACCCAATTTCTTCCAAGGGCTTAACTCATTAAAAATAAAGTGACTTCAAACAACCATAAAGTTCCATACACCCTAATGGGCTCCAAACACCATTTTGAATGAACTGACCTAATGAAGGCTCTTCCTCGTAGCTCTTCCTTGTAGCTAATAAAACTAAATATTTCAAGACAACTACCAAAAATAAAAGGGAATTCAAATACCTGATACGAAACTCTATTAAATTCCAAAATCTTAGGGTTTCAACTATTCATTAGGGCATTCAACTTGCAGGCCCTAATCTAGGCTAATAGGCCTAAAACACACACTTGAGATACAAACTCACCAAACCCTCAAAGAAAACTAACAAATGAACTTGAGTATACCATTACCTTACCAAGAGCTTTCAAACTTTTAACTTGTGGACTCCTAGCTATGGTAGAGCTATCAAATCCTTCAAACCCTTACATTAATGAGCGTTTCATTTCTGAATGTAGTAATTGACTTCCAAAATCCATTATCTTGTCTATTCTAATCTTTTAAAAGGTTCCTTATCATCTGATGAATGTATTCAAACCTTCAAACACACATGCAAACCCTAGTAGAACCTTTGTCACATTTTCTAGAATGTTGATTTACTGCATTTTGCATGCAACAACAGGTACTTGTTGATTCTCGGCCAACTCTAAGGTATAGAATAGGGTTATGGTGTGGACCAAAAAAATGGAAATAACATAATAATAAAGGAAACCCTATATCTTCCTTGACTTCACACAATGAAAATATGAAAACAATATGACACTACCCTATGAATATGTATAGTATTTACTCTAAAAATAATGAGTAATTATATTTTCTTAACAACCACTAGGCATATCATCATTAGTTGTAGATTTCATTCCATCATATAGGAAGCTTAAAAATCACCTCATCTACGAAGTAAAGGAGAAGATATTAGGACTGCAGTTAACTACCAGTATACCAATAGATTTCACAAAAAAAAATTGACCTTTATTATATAAAATCACACACCACATCCTTCACCTTTTGTCTCCACATCTCATCTCTATTTTTCTACACGAGATTGTATTTTTTATATAATAACATGACCTTTCACCTCCCCTAAGAGCTCATCCAAGATGATTGACCTTCTATCCTCAAAAACTTGTCATGTTGCAAAAATGTTGTCAGCAACATTTACGCTTTTCCTTGCATTTTTGCATTTTATGCTCCTACATGCTTTCTTGGCACATTAAATAGGTCAAAAAGCTTGTAATGAAATTTTAACACTACATTTTACTCCATCTATAACCTTTCATAGAATTTACCACTTTTAGGGACTTTGACTAACTTTGACCCCATGTTGATTGAAACATAACCATGGTCAACATGACCTTAATTAAACACTTAATTATATGAATTGAAATAACTATTACTCGAACCTATCATTACTCAAAAAAATACTAACTATGAATCAAAATTACAAGGGGATGATAAGGGTGCTCCTACAATAGATTTGCTCCATATTGGTGTAATGGTTTCCTGAGGGATTCATTCTATGCCAATTCTAACTTAGGTGTTCCGATGCCAAGCGATTTACACTCCACTAGAGCCCCTACATAGTTGACCCATGGAGTGTTTGACAAAGACCTGTTGTACTTGTATTGTCTCATGATCTTGGTTTTAGTCCTCATTACTATCTGACATGAGTGATAGCTATGGACATTTTCTTTATGTGTGTTTGTAGTTGGATCATTATCTCCATTAGCATGACAGGAGTGGACCTACAAGGGTTCCACGTGGATGGGAGGCATAGTTAATTATACCACTATTGGGGACTAGTGTATGGAAATAGTCTATTATTCCAATGTGATCGGTGCTTGATGTTTCAATTGGTATATTAAATATTCTAGAGTATTCTTACTTGAGATTTATGACTTCATTGGAATGCTTGGATACCATGTTTAGATAATGTTAGTTTATTTGATGCATTCCTTATTTATGATGTTTAGCATATGATTAGATGGTGTGATTCACTTAGTTGAAGTATCTATTTCTTTATTGGTTTAACATGCTAGATTCTTTGTTCTTACGATGTTATTATGTTGTAGTAGTGAAACCCTCATAAGAAAGCTCTGAGTATCTAGTTGGTTGTTTGGGATATTACATGCAAGGGATGTCTGGGGCCTTTGAGATCTCTTGATGCTATTATAGTTGGGAGGAAGCATGAAAAAGTTTTTGTTATGTTGGTGCTTAGATATTTATGCTTTCCTTCATATGATGTTTGGTTTATGGACCATGTATGTACATTGTGATGTTTCTTTTTACATGATCCTTCATATGCTATTATATTTTGGATGGATAGATGTTTTCTCCTTCAAGTTGCATGGTGTCGTCATGCATTTCATGTGTTTGAGTGTCCAATCTCGATTATAGTGGATCTAATAATCCCCATTGTGGAGGTTCTAACTCTTTCCCCCTTCCTAATTGTTTGTCAGGTTGTTTCTTTTGATTCTTGGGTGACAGAAGTTCAGCATTGGGTGATACCAGAAGAGTATCACATTCCTTAAGCAGAAAGATTCTACGATATAGAAAAGTATCACACCATTGTAGTGTGAAATATCGTATGACACTGGTGAAGTATCGCCTGGCTATACTAAGAAGTATCACCTGGGTATAGTGAAAAGTATTGCCTAGGTAAAAAGTATTGCTTGGCTATTGTAAAGTGTCACTTGGTTTTGTTGCAAAAACTTGCTCGAGAAAATAATAGGCATCTCTAGACTCTTTAGTTGAGAGTTGATAAGTGTTTTGAGTACCCTTAAGGGTTGCACTCCTTCCTAGTTCAATGGATGTTCTATGGGGTTTAAAATATATCATTTAGGTATAAGTTGATGTATATTTAAGATATATTTTAATATATGCGATAATTTATTTGAGATAGGTTCCAAACCTCTTTGAGTTAAGATAAAGATTCTAAGAAATTTCTTGGCTTCAGAAATTTAGACTTAGCCAAATTTCAGGGCTTTAGGATTTCTAACTTAGTCAAATTTCAAATGTCAACATTATCTTTTAGCATGGTGTCTAGTAATTGAGCAGATGAAACTTTTTGGCCTCATCTTCTACATGACTATTGTTGGTCTCTACTTGTGATTCTTGATTATGATATGATTAGTGGATATGGACTTGTATGTCTAACCTACTAGGAGCTTTTACTTTGGGATTGAAAAAGAACACCCCCTGGGTATATTCTCATGATTTGTGTGGTCTTGGTTTGGGAGTTGCAGTTTTAAGCTTGGAGATATTTGGAAGTATTTGTAAGACTTTTGTTGGTGTAGGTGAACATGTGAGTTTAGTCATGTTCCCTATTCTCATCACCTTGTTTTGATCTTTCATTATTGCACTTGGTTACTTATCTTGTTGTCAAGTAACTTATCTTAAGAAAAAAATGATTCAATGCATGTTTTATCCTTGTATTCAAAGGATCTCCAGGAGGGACATTATAGAGAGAGAGAGAGAGAGAGAGAGAGAGAGAGAGAGAGAGAGAGAGAGAGAGAGAGAGAGAGAGAGAGAGAGAGAGAGAGAGAGAGAGAGAGAGATAAACATCCTCTATCTCTATTCCTCTCTTTCAAGTGTTTGAAGCTTCAAGTCTTCATACATCTATCAAACTAAGAGAAATACTTGACATCACTCATTGGCCATCGATGGTTGGTTTATACCAATTAGATTAGTAAAGTGTAGCTGTGATTAAAAATAACTACCAACACCATAGTGTGTTTGTGATCATAAATTACCATTACCAAGAATGTTGATGATACTAATTTTGGGGAGTATCTTAAGCATTTAAGAGTATTGACATGTTGCATTCATGACTGTGTTTCTCATTTATTTCAACATAGCATGGTTTCTGTAAAGACTCAATGAGTAATAAAAAGAAATCTTAATAGTATGGAAAATGTTTTGATTATTTGGTGATGTATAATCATTGACATGTTCTACACTATGTCCTGATGACATGGTCAAGTGCGCAAAGTCTACATCAAAGATGTATGAAAGTTGTATCTAATTTATAGAGAGTAGTTCAGAGACAGAGTATTAGGAAAATAGTTCTTGATGTTTGTTCACTATATTACATCTAAGATGTAGTAAGAGGATGCATAGTCAAGCAATGTCAAAGGATAGTCTATTGGTGATGTCAGCAAGTGCGCAAGCCCTAGTATCGCACATGTGAAGTTTTGTATAGACTGTGAGCTAATAGTGCTATTATAATTGTAATTAATTAATTATCTTATTATAATTAATTGGGAAAGCCTCAAGGCCAACTCAAGAAATTATTTTGATGATATCGTATAAATGAAAGATGTTTTCCTTGTTTGTAACATAGATTAGAGTATCCATTATTGTGTGAAGTACAAAAAGGAACAGAGTGTTTGAGGAATTTGAGTAAGTGATTCAAGGGATTATTGGATGTGAGTTTTCTAATCTAATTACAAAATCAAAAGGGTAAGAGGTCCCTTTAACAAGACAAAAGAAGAGGAAGGAAGTACATTTCATTTCTATTATTCTGCAACAATAATACAAAGATCATTTGGATAGTGCATTTATTAGTCTTGCCCTTGAAGCTGTTTGGGTAGTGGTTCTAGTTGTCTTCCAGAACTCCTAATAGGGTAGGAATCTCATAACAGGGATTCAAAGTCTCCTAATAGGGACTCATATGTACTAAATGTATTCATAGACTCCTAATGGGGTCCATCTTATAAAAATGAATATTTATGTTAGTGCATCATCTTGTGGGTACCATCCCCACCTGGGTTTTCTCTCTAATCAAGGGTTTCCCTAGTTAGAATATATGGTGTTATTGTGTATAAGTATCTTGTTGTGGTTTCTAATTATATTTCTTATATGGTTGAATTTTAATAAGGTTCATAATTGTGCTATTAGTTGGAAAACTAATTCACCCCCCCATCTCAGTTATATTGGTGGACTATATATTCTAACAATTGGTTTTAGAGCCAGGTCCTTGAAGGATAACCTTAACAACTTTAGGAGATCGATGGTGAATATTTTTAGAAAGGATAGTCCTAGATTTGATGGGGCCAAGTATGATAGTTGGAAGGAGAAGATGAAACTTATATTTTTTCCATAGGTTTGGGTTATTGGATCTTGAGAAAGAATGGGAAGACAATTGTGAAAGAAGAAAAAATAGAAAAATGTATTGAAGGAGAGATAGATTTGTTCATGTGTAACATGAGAGCTAGAGAAGCTCTACTATCAGCTCTTCTAAAGAATGAATATATTTAGTTAAAGTCACTTAAAACATCTCATGAAATTTGGAAAGAATTAGAATCTAGTTTTGAAGTTGATATAGATGCAAAAACAATGAGATTCCAAAATTAGATATGTGCAATTCAAGATGCTAAGATGATAGAAGATGAATATGTAAGAAGATATATTGGTAGAATATCGAAAATTATTGCAAGAATTTGGTCTCTTGGTGGAACCAAGGAAGATGATGAAGTAGTATGGAAGATCTTGAAAAGTTTGACACCACCATTCAAGCTAGTAGCTCAGATGATTCAGCTATTGATGCCATACATTAAGGATTTCACTAAGAAATGTTTCTTAGAAGATTAGAATCTACAGAAGTAGATTTGAGACAATTTGGAGATCTAGCTAGAGTCGAAACAACTTTCAATGCCCTCAATGATGCGACAACCAACCTTACCTCCTCCCTAAGCTCTCTTAGGGTCTCCTTAGGTCATACACTTGACCAACTAGGGCTTCTAACCACCCTAGGTTTCTTAGGACTATAATCAATAGATCCTAACCATTCAATTGGTGTACATCAATTAGGTAGAACACACTTTATTACCCACTCTCTGACTACATAGGTAACCCCAAGCCTATAAATGTCTCCCAAAGGGATGAATGATCATATAGGAGTGTATTAGACTTCTTTCAAGGTCCACAATAAAAACCAACATTGAAACCCTAATCAAGTTCTGATCACCAAGAAAAATGCATCCAAATGCACTAAAACCAAATTATCTTGAAAAAAATTCTTAACAAGGGTTCAAGAAAATCACCATTCAAAATATCCTTTTCAGGGACCTTAAGGATTTTGGAGGTCTGAGGTTCCCAACTTGTCCGTATTGTACAAGCATAATTTTACCCTTAAATCAATGGTATTAAGGGTTTTACTAGCT
This sequence comes from Cupressus sempervirens, assembly GCA_028749045.1. Taxonomy (NCBI): domain Eukaryota; kingdom Viridiplantae; phylum Streptophyta; class Pinopsida; order Cupressales; family Cupressaceae; genus Cupressus; species Cupressus sempervirens. The sequence goes on along the minus strand of CM053786.1, from coordinate 441,874,491 downwards.
ATCTAGAAACAAGAAGCCACCTTTACTCTCCATAGACTTGGGGATTCCCCACTCCTTCCTTCAAAACCTTCCATTCTTTGGTTTAAGTATACACACATTCAACCAAGTTACTGGGACTTTCTTAGGGCATCACTGCACAATTATCTTATCAACTTTTTAGGATCCCATATCCATTATATAAAATGTACATGGAGTCATGTTCCAAATCCCCAAAAAAAATTGTATAGTACCTATGGTGGGAAATGACCCTATGACTCCATTTGTGCAAACTATCTGTCTCAGGACAACAGATTGGTAGGAACCAAAAAAATTATTTCAAGCACAAAAAAGTCTATAGAATAATGAAATAACTAAGTGAAAAATATAAAATCAATCTATACTAACACTTCTAACACAAAAAGTCCTAGATCTAATTGATCTACATGCCAAGAACACTCAAAACCATAAAACTACTTATTTAGATATTGTTGCTTAGTCCGTACAATGCAAAAACTCACTTTTCCAACCCGTTGAACAGGTTGAGAATGACCTCAGATAGGCTTTTCATACACGCCGATAAATGTTTTAGACAATTAAAAGTCTCCAAATAATTTTTTTTCCATTGCAAGGAATGTTGTGAAAATGTTGTCAATGACAACATTGACAATTTTGAGAAATTTTTGTAAATTTGAGCATCTGACCCTCAAAATTTATCTAAATGACATGAAACCATGAAAAAAGCCTTAAATTCTTAAAAAAAACATAATAAAGTCATCCAAACACTTATTTTACCTTTTTAGCCTTCAAAACCCAAAAATGCTCTATGTAGTGAAATTAGCAATTTTGAGCAACTATGAACAACTTAGCCTACACAAACTAACCTTAGGACTAAACTAGCCCTATTATTATCTAGTGGTGTGGCTAAAACCACTACAAGAAAAAATATCAAAGGGAACCCTAGGTCTTAGCCACCTAGGTGCCCCTACACCACTAATCATTCAATCTAATTTGACAAGGAGTGCAATCACACATAGAGACTTTGTTGGTTGTAGTGGATCTGATGAAAACAAGAAGATTGAGGAAGGTATGGGCCTTCTTGTGATAAGTGAAAAAGATGGTAAGAACATCTTTAAATGTTGGACTTGTGATGAATTCAGTCATTACGCATCTAAATGTCCTTAAAGAGAGAAAAAGTATAAGGGAAGGTTTGTATGATAATGAAGATGAAGAATATGATGAGAAAGGTCAAATTGAAAGTGATGATGAACTGGGATTTGTGTCTATCATGGAAGATGATCTTGATAGAGAAATTAGAGAAGAAAGAGCTCTAGTTTCCCAATTGGAAAAGAAATCTGATGGGATAATTGATACTGTTTTTTTACATCACATGACTAGTTATATGAATAAGTTTGTTAATTTTAGGAATCATGATGGAGGTATTGTTAGAGTTGGTAATAATGCATCTTTTCATATCATAGGAATTGGATCCATTAGTCTTGATGGTAAAACTAACACTAATGATGTTTATTTTGTTAATGGATTGATGCATAATTTGTTGAGTGTTGGATAGTTGGTGGAAAAGGGTTATTAGTTGCATTTGCCCCATATTTTTCTATAATCTTTGATGAGTCTAAAAATGCCTTTATTTTTTTTATGTTTAAGATACTTTGTGATACTTCATTTATCCTTGTTTTAACACTTATAAGCCTATGTTTGATAAACCTTTGATGATTTATGGGTTAGAAAAACTATGTCATCTTTTGCCTAAATTATATCTAATATGCAATATTTCATATAAATATCCAAATGTGCGTTCTTATGGTTGAATTTAGTTTGATGGATGTTTATTTGCAAATATGTCTTATATCATAACTAACCTGATGATAAGGATTAAAGGATGAGCGAAAGAATCCAGAAGTTGGTTGTTGACAACATTCAAGGAGAAACGAGCATCAAGGAACAACCACGAAAAGGAAGTTATAACCACTCCAGGAAACATGGCAGCGAATAAGGAGGAGCTTTTATGAGCCATTTCCTTCTCTGCATTTACGTTGTAACAAGTGGATGCTGAGACTTCATTGCTCCCTCCTCAATTTCGTTATCCTTCCTTTCCGCTTTCAGTTGTTCTCCTATATTCTCTCCTGCAGACTTAACTTAGGAGATTTACTTTTTTGTTATGTAATAAAGAGTAGATTCCCTGTATATGTCAGGATCGACTCTTGTGTGTGAAGGTTTGGTTTTTGATAAGTTTTATTGAGTAAGAGAGAACATTGATTCACAGTTTGTTGTAGTCGTGTTTTACAATTCTGAATCATGTAATGACTGATTAATGAAATGAATTAGTTCTCTTTAGCTTCTATCCTGCATTGGTAGATTAGAGAAGCCAACCAAGGGGGCCCACTTGGAAGGTGGATTAGATTAGGGTAGAATAGATTCATTTACTAGCAATAGCATTATTTTAAGTAAGACGTAGCTAGTTAATTCCTTCCTATAGCATCACAGTTCATAAACGTTCCTACAGCATCTACGAGAACAGACTAGTGGATGAGTCAAGATGGAATCTCTATTATCTTCTCATTGTGTTTTCAACATTCATAGATTCAATATTTTCCTTTCCACAATAGTAGTATAGTTTCCTTCCTTTGCATTTTTACTTTCCTGTAGCACAAGCATAATGATTCATCAAGGTACCTAGTGCACATACTGTGCTAATCATTTCAAGTATACATCCTTGGGTTGACAATCTAAATGCACCTCATGGTAGGGGAAAAGTAGTCCTTAGCTTGAATAGATTATTCCTAAGCTAGGCCTAGCACATGACTATGGAACACTTATTGTGAGGCGGTTCATTTTCGATGCCGTTGCTAGGGATGGTGTCAAGCTAGGAGCATTTTTGAGTCATAGTTTTTAGATTAAGTTCTTTTTACTAGTGTGAAAATTTTAGTTGCATGCATCGAAGAGGAAGACGACGAGATGAATATGGCAAATTTCTTCTACAAAGATCTATTAATTTGAATGAAGACATTGAAGAAGAAGTTGAGTTGTCCTTTGAAGACACAAGTCCTATTTTCCCCACAGTATCATCATCAAGAGCTAAATCCCTAGATATATAATATCTCCAACCTTTCACTAAAATAGTGACCAGTCTTCTTGATAACACTACCTTGAATCCACCAGTTGTTAATCATCTAGTGCCTAACATTTCTTTTCAGTAGCAACCTCATAATCTAGTCCCACTAGTCATGGCACAACCCACTTTTCCGTTTCCACTTCCAAGTCTCATAACCAATGCCAATCTCAAGAATATACCTCCCACTGCTCTTCCAAAGTTCTATGGCCTTGCAACTAAAGACCCTGATACCTTTTTGTTGGAGTTTGACATCCTTTTTCATAGTTTTGACTACAACACTGATGCCCATAAGCTTAAATTATTTCCAGCCACATTGAAAGAATCAACTTTATGATGGTTCATGGGCTTAGGAGCCAATGCAACTGCGAATTGGGATGAAATGCAAGCCTTGTTTTTGAAAAAATATAAAGAATATTGCAAAGCATCTAGCACAAGAGGAGATGATATCTTTAGGATATCAAAAAAGGAGGAAGAGACATTAGAAGACTATGTTTCTCAATTTTTATATACACTACAAAAGAATCCTCAGCACACATTGTCTGAAGATTCCCAAAAACTAGTCTTTCTAAGAGGAGTGAATGAAGACTGTTTGGAAGCATTGGACTTGATGGCCGATGGAGATGTATATCAAGCTCAATGGGATGACCTCAAAAAAATATGTCAGAACTACTCAAGGTCAACCATGAAGAAAGGTCTAGGACCCCATTCTACGGTTACAAAAGGAATTAGTCAAGGCATTTCAAAACTTGAAATATCCAATTTGTTGTTAGATTTCAAACAAGACATCATTAATGATGTCGCTACACAGTTGGATACAATGACTACAAAGAAGAAGTAAGCAGAGGCTGAGTTACAACTAGCTGAGTACTGTCCTCATTGCTGGAAGCAAAAGAAGGATTGCCACTGTAAATTGGTTGCAAGCATGGCGAACTAGCATCTTCCAACTGAATATGTAAAGATAGATGGGGATGATGAGCAAGTATTCTTTGTTGCTCAATGCCAACCATGGGCTCAACGTCAAGGTATGCCTCAAAACCCCTTGTAAAATTCAAATTCATATGGTAATCAATGGCAAAATCACAATACCCAAGGTCCTCCACAAAACTAATCCAATTGGAATAATGCTGGGAAAAATAACCCAAAACAGTCTCAATGGTCTCAAAATTTTCAACAACCTTCGCCTAACCAGTGGAATAACCAATGGCCCTAGAACTAGCAGAACCAATAGCAACCACCCCAAGGGAATTGGCAATCTCCAAACCAATGGAAAGGATCTCAACAATAGCCTAACCAAAATACTGGTGCTCCACAATTACCCCCTCCAGCTCAACAACCTACTTTAATGCCACCACCTGCAAATAGTGGACCTCAAAAGCAAACACAGCTACCTGCACAGCCTTAGCCAAATCCAAATAGCCAACCACAATAGCCCATGTATAGTGCTGATACCCAGCAGTACCCTACTTATGCCCTAGATGTCGCAGATATACATTTGAGATCTGGAACGACCTTACCAACACCAAAGCCACCTCTTATAACTGAAGTATCAGAATCTCCTGTAGCATCAAAACCTTTGGTTGATGAACCTGTTGACCCAACTAATGTTACCATACCAATAATAGTTCAACCAGCAGTAGAGCCTCCTTTTCCAGACCAACTTATACAAAAGAAACCTGAACAAAGAAAGGAACAACCCTATGACATTGTTAATTAGTTGAAGAATATGCATGTCCAAATACCTTCTTTCAAGCTATTAAGGACATTTCTGCTTATGGAAAAGCTATAAGGGAAGCTTGTCTAGAGAAACCTGGAAGGAAGAAGAAGGATCCGACCACAGTTCATGTTGTTGGACACTTAGCTAATATTATGTTAGGAAGAGTGATTTCACCAAAATATTCTGACCCAGGGAGTCCAGTAGTAATTGTCAGCATAAATGGTCAATTTGTTAAAAATTCCTTAATAGATTTGGGAGCTGCTATAAATGTGATGAATAAAGAAACCATGACGAAGTTACAAATAGAAGGATTAAGGCCCACACCAACTATTCTACAGCTTGCAGATAGTTCCATTGTCATTCCTGATGGAATGATAGAAAATATTGTTGTGACCTTAGATTCCCTAGAATATCTTGCAGACTTCATGATTTTGTCCCCTAAAGTAAACCTATTTGGCTATCCTATCATTCTAGGTAGACCATGGTTGGCCACAGCTGATGCAAACATAAATTGCAGATCAAGGAATATGACCATATCAAATGGCCAAGCAACCAAGAAATTTGATCTATATCCTCCTGTACAACCATTACCATATTTGAGTACATCTTTTTGGCTAGATTTAGGAGATGAAGAAGAAGAGATAAATTCCATAGTACAACTTATGATGTTACATAGGCAATCTTTTCTAAAGTTGCAAGAAGAAGATTCAGTAATCCAGAGCATCCTTACCAACACTTGTGTGGTAGGAAAAGATGTGTCTGAAAGCTTTGTATTAGAATTGATTACATACGAGGAGTGTGATACAAGTTGTACTTTACTTAAGGAACTTGAAAATCGTTGTTCACTACTTCCCTGTGAATTAGAAGGAAGCCCAATCTCTGAAAGTTCTATGGTAGGATCCACTATTCCTGTTGAACTGAGTACAGGCCATAAACTACATGTTAACCCCAAATTGACATCTGTACAGATGGAACAATTAAAAGAATTGCTTCAGAAGCATGAGAAGAATTTTGCTTGGGATTATGGTGATATGAAAGGATTAAGCCCTACACTGTGTACCCATAGGATATACATTAATGAAGGTTGTCTACCACTTCATCAACCTCAGAGGAGGATAAATCCAAGCCTCACAGAAATAGTTAAAACAGAATTGCAGAAACTGCTTGATGTTGGCTTTATCTATCCTATATCTGATAGTAAATGGGTATCACCATTGGTTATAGTACCTAAGAAAGGAGGAAAATGGAGAATTTGTGTACCACTGGTTCATAGATCAAGTTTTGGATACACTAGCTGGAAAATGGTACTTCTCCTTTTTAGATGGATACAATGGCTATAATCAAATCAGTATTGCTCCTAAAGACCAAGACAAAACTACATTTACCTATCCATGGGGTACTTTTGCATACTCTGTTTTACCATTTGGTCTTTGTAACGCTCTTGCAATGTTTTAACAGGTTGTAATTAGTATTTTTGCTGATATATCATATGATTGTATGGAAATCTATATGGATGACTTTACAACATTTGGAGTTACTTTTGAAGAAGCAATGATAAATATTGAAATTTTTTTGGTAAGATGTCAAGAACATAAGTTGGCACTAAATAGTGAAAAGTGTTTCATGCTCATGCAAGAGGGTGTGGTACTCGGTCATTTCATATCTACTGCAGGTATACAAGTAGACCCAGCTAAAATTGAGGTAGTTCGAACATTACCCGTACCCACTAAACTAAAAGATATCAAATCTTTTCTAGGACATGCTGGATATTACAAGCATTTTATAAAAGACTTCAGTAAAATAGCCAGTCCCTTTTACAAGTTGCTCACCAAAGAAGCTGAATTCAATTAGACACCTGAGTATGATAAAGCTTTCTGGCAGCTTAAGAAACTTTTGACCACAACCCCAATTTTACAAGGCCCTGATTGGAACCTACCTTTTCACATATATACAGATGCTTTTGATTATGCCATAGGTGGAATTTTAGCACAGAAGCACTCAAATCTTGAAAATGCCATTTATTATATCAGTAAGAGTCTTCATGGCCCAGAACTGAATTACATAGTGACTGAAAAAGAATTGTTAGCAGTAGTCTATGCTCTAAATAAATTTCGGCATTACATCCCAGGTTATCCTATCTATGTTCATACTGATCATGCAGAAATCAAATATCTCATGAACAAACCTGCTATAACGGGTAGGTTAGCAAGATGGTTACTATTGCTACAAGAATTTGACATAACCGTAGTGGATAAGCCTGGAAAAACAAATGTCATAGCTGATTGTTTGTAAAGAATCAATCATCATGATACTGATACTACTCTGGTAGATGATGCATTTCCAGATGAACATTTGTTTAATATTGCTATTAAAGTTCCATGGTATGGAGATATTGCTAACTACATTGCAGCTAATAAGACACCAGTCCATTTTTCTTATAAGGAGAGAAAGCTGCTCATACATAAAAGCTTCCATTTCTCATGGATAGACAATTTTCTGTTCTATACTGGGCCTGATCAAGTTATGCGCAGATGTGTAAGAGAAGATGAGACATATGAAATTTTGCATGCATGTTATAATGAGCCCTATGAAGGACATTTTGCAGCCGAAAGAAGAGCTTTCAAAATCTTAGCCACTGGTTACTATTGGCCTACCCTTCATAAAGATGCAATACATTATACAAGGAAGTGTGACCAATGCCAAAGAATGGGTCACCCAACCAAAATAGATGAAATGCCTCTAAATCCTCAAGTGGTGTTAACACCATTTGACAAATGGGGAATGGACTTCATCGGTCCTATTGATCCTCCATCCAATGGGAAGTCTTATATTCTAGTTTTTACTAACTACCTAACCAAATGGGTTGAGGTTAAGGCTATGAAGGATGCCCATGATGAAAAAGTTGTTGAATTCCTGTATGAAGAGATTTTTACATGCTATGGAGTTCCCAAAGAATTGGTTACTGATCAAGGCACACAATTTACTTCCAACCTGATTTCAAAGTTGATGGAACAGTATAACATCAGGCATCACAGATCCAGTCTTTATCATCCACAAGCCAATGGACAAGTAGAAGTTACCAACCATGAGTTGGAAAATATTCTAACTAAAACAGTTCATTTGCATCGTCAGGATTGGACCAACCATTCACAAGAAGCTGTTTGGACTTATAGAACAACTTGGAAAACCACTATCGGATTCACACCATTTGAGCTTTTGTATGGAAAAGTGGCAATGCTTCCAATTGAATTTGAACACAAGACTTTAACAACAACCTTGACCCTAGATATTGATCTTCTTGTAGCACAAAGAGAACACCTCCTGCATCTTAATTCTTTGGATGAAATGCGCAAGACTGCTTTAGAACATACTGAACTGGTGAAAAAATAGAGAAAACACTGGCATGATTCTCATATCCTCAACAAATAGTTCAAAGCTGGTGACTGGGTATTATTGTATGATTCCCGCTTTAAGGATATGCCAGGGAAGTTGTAGACATGATGGTTAGGACCATATCAAATCATCCATGTCTTTGACAATGGAACAGTTCAACTAACCACAATTGATGATGTGCCTTTCAAAATGCTGATCAACGGTCATCGACTTAAGCTTTACAAATAGCCTCAAACAAAAGCCAAATTCATGCAACAATTCGAACAACCAGATCCAACAACAACTCAAGTATCTCTTCCTGCAGCAGAAGGTGAAAACCTTTTGCCTACTTCTCTTCAACATTAATTCTAATTTGCATGTCCATAATAATAACTTTATGTTTGCATAAAGTCCATTTTCTTTTCATGATATTTCTTTCCATTTATATCTTAATCTTTCATCCACCCACCCACTCCATTTCTTAATCTTCCATCCACTCACTCTCTACATAATTAAGTTTTTGTGTTTTCAATCAAATCTGCACATGCTGATGGATGCTGCCGTTTACATTATTTCTGCCACCTATTTTTTTTAGAGCATGTGACAATCCACTTGGCAGGTATAAATGTTTTCAAACTATTATTCATTTATAAGTTTGCAGATTTCGTTAATTATATATAATACTGCATAGTCTCTATAATTATGGCATACTCCAATCCCTCACCCATACTAGTCTGCCAAGTGAGGACAATTGTCGTAAAATTAGTAAGGGGCAGGGGAGTATTGTAATATCCAATGACATGCTTGATTAACTGTGATGATTTTCTAAAATCTTGGCATTACCTATTATTAATGAGAACTTTTTGCCATGAGTATGCCATGTCAAGTGTTGTACTCCCACTTTCTGAATGAATTTTGTTTTTTTCCCTTGTTCGTGCCAAATTTTTCGTGCTAAGCCATGATGTGACCTATTTTAAAAAAATTTGGCATTTGAACCATGTTTTTGAATGACTTCCATGCAAAATTCATGATTTACTTTTACCTAAAGTTTAATTATGGTACATAAGAATTGGTTATGGCAATTAATGTTCCCAAAAAGAAGTGGTGAAGTGCCTGAGAAATAATGCAGAGTCTTGAAGTTTGCATTCAGAAAGGGAGAGAGAAACAGAGTAGTAGAAGAAGTATCAAGAAATGGGAGGAGGTTTATAGAGAAGAGAGCCGGTTGAGCACATTTTGTTGCTCTCTGACGTAGAAGTAGTAAGAAGATTCAATGCATGCAGATGGTTAGGTTATTGTTTGAATTTAACAACATATGATGAAGAAGAAAATGTAGAACTCACCAGGACATTTGATGAAGTTGAAGCTTCTGTGTGGGGTTTGACAGTAATTGCAATAGAAGAACAAATTGCAGAAGTAACAGGGTTACCTTTTGTTGGAGAGCATTATCCGAGCTTGCATGATGCTAGGTCAGCAAGGGCCCAGTTCACTACCCCACATGACCCTCAATTGGATGTTACAAGGCAGGGGTGCAAGAGATTATCTTTGCGGCCTCCATAACCTAAGCTAGCAATACATGTCATCAGGTATTTTACTTGTGAAGGCAGATTTTCTCACTTACATGCACACCGTTTTAAGTTGCTTAGTTGTATAAGGCACAATATTGCCGTGAATCTTCCAATTTTTTTGTATAATATGCTCTGTATTAGTGCGAAAGAGACTCAAAAGGGGAAAGATAATTTTGTCACTCACAATGTCTTGATTAAGTTGTTAATAGAAAGGTCTCTAGGGATGTATTCCCTTTGACATGGGATGACTTTGTGAAATTTAAAACCCTACAACCCCAAGTTGACCCTAGTGAATGGCAGGGTTGGGAAAACGTAGTTCCTAGTATTAAGCCTGTAGAACAAAATATTAAGGGAGCTAAAATAGAAAATGTTCAAGAGAATGTGCCTCCACCTAAGCAGGACATCCCTAAACCCACTACTAGTAAAGCTAAAAGTAAACAAAAGTCACTAGAAGAAACTGCTGCTCAACAAAAACCTAGTCTTGCAATTAAGAAATAGAAGAAAACAACAAAGGTTCCTGTAGTAGTGATACCGAAACAGAAAAGTAGGCAAAAGACAGTAGTACAAGAAGAGACTCCTTTGTGGAGAAGCCCTAGAATGAGAGGGAAGATTTTTAAATATCCTATATTGTCTAAAGCACCTGCTCCAGAGTCTCCTGTACAGATAATTTCTGACCATTCTCCCCTTCACACTAAGATGACAGAAGCTTCTGGTAATCCTCTTGCAGCATGTGAGCAAGAAATTAATGAAACCTTAATGGATTTACTAGGTGTTTCAAGCCATGAGAATGAAGTAGTTCTTGAGTGTCATGATTCAAATACTGCCTTAGTCCCATATAAGTCAACATGGATCAATAGTTTGACAGAACATCTATGGCAGGAACAGAAAAGAAAAAGGATTATGAAGAGGATAACAGTGCTATCACCTTGCAAAAACTCCTTTTCCAATTATATGGAAATCATTTATTTGCTAAAGCACTATGGAAAGAGGAGAAGAAAAGAATGAGAAAGATCATAACATCACAAAATGAGGAGATTAACGAATTGAAAGAACAGCTAGAAAGATAGAAACAATGCATGGAACATGCACTTAAATTAACTGATCAAGCTCTTCCTTGTAGACCATGTCCTCGAGTATATTCTTTTTTTTTGGAAGAACAATATCTTTTGTTTTAGTTGATGTTAACCCTCAGAAATGTAAATGTAGAATTCAAAACCGCACAAGAGTTTTATGGGCTGTATCAAACCTTACCACCATGGCAGAAAAATCTATTATGTGAGTTGTTTATTAATAATTTTTTCATTCCTGTAGAAACTAAGTGGAATCCTTTTGTCTATATAGGAGATGTGCATTTGAAAGCTTTAATGTCATGGATGTCTAATGAGGTGAATTATGACAGACAACTGGTTAATTACAGAGATGAGGAGAGAACAAAACCTTTACCCTTGAGGGCAGAAAGTAAACAACCAGAAGAAATACTTCGAGATTGGTTTACATTAACCTATGGGAAGAGTAATCTAGAAGCTAGAAAGAACGTATTTTTTACTAGAGCCAAAGTGTATGCCGAATATGAAAACTTGCCCTACTTTGCATTCCAAAGAGCTATTACCGAAGTAAGAAGTAAATGGGCACGGTTACCTGATTCTCTCAAGAAATCAGAGTCGCATAGTCCTATTAATTTGGAAGTAGTGCTATATAGAGTTCCAAAATATTTAGAACTGGGAAAGCAACTAAGGCCAAAGCTATGGTGTCCTTTGATCATGCAACCTCCAATGCTTTTATGACCTTTGTATGATATTGATGCTGGAAAACTTGATAAGTTGCAGGAAGACCATAGGTGAGAAGTATGGGAAAGGACTAGAGGATTCTATTACACCTTCAAGAGTAGAAGAAAGGGAAAGACAGAAGTTGGGGAGCTCAAATCTTTGACAAAGAAGTTTAATGCTTGAGGACAAGCATTAGTTTAGCAGGGGGCAGATGATGAGTCTAAAAAATGCCTTTATTTTGTTATGTTTAAGATACTTTGTGATACTTCATTTATCCTTGTTTTAACACTTATAAGCCTATGTTTGATAAACTTTTGATGATTTGTGGGGTAGAAAAACTATGTCATCTTTTGCCTAAATTATATCTAATATGCAGTATTTCATATAAATATCCAAATGTGCGTTCTTATGCTTGAATTTAGTTTGATGGATTTTTATTTGCAAATATGTCTTATATCATAACTAACCTGATGATAAGGATAAAAGGATGAGTGGAAGAATCCAGAAGTTGGTTGCCGATGGCATTCAAAGAGAAACAAGCATCAAGGAACAACCACAAAAAGGAAGTTATAACCACTCCAGGAAACATGGCAGCGAATAAGGAGGAGCCTTTACGAGCCATTGCCTTCTCTGCATTTACGTTGTAACAAGTGGATGCTGAGACTTCATTGCTGCCTCCTCAATTTCGTTATCCTTCCTTTTCGCTTTCAGTTGTTCTCCTATATTCTCTCCTGCAGAATTAAATTAGGATAGTTACTTTTTTGTTATGTAATAAAGAGTAGATTCCCTATATATGTCGGGATCGACTCCTGTGTGTGAAGTTTTGGTTTTTGATAAGTTTTATCAAGTAAGAGAGAACACTGATTCACAGTTTGTTGTAGTTGTGTTTTACAATTCTGAATCATGTAATGACTGATTAATCAAATGAATTAGTTCTCTTTAGCTTCTATCCTGTGTTGGTATATTAGAGAAGCCAACCAAGGGGGCCCACTTGGAAGGTGGATTAGATTAGGATAGAATAGATTCATTTTACTAGTATTAGCAGTATTTTAAGTAAGACGTAGCTAGTTAATTCCTTCTTGTAGCATCACACTTCATAAACGTTCCTGCAGCATCTACGAGAATAGACTAGTAGATGAGTCAAGATGGAATCTCTGTTATCTTGTCATTCTGTTTTCAACATTCATAGATTCATTATTTTCCTTTCCACAGCAGTAGTGTAGTTTCCTTCCTTTGCATTTTTACTTTCCTACAACACAAGCATAATGACTCATCAAGGTACCTAGTGCACATACTGTGCCGACCATTTCAAGTATACGTCTCCTTGGGTTGACAATCTAAATGCACCTCATAGTAGGAGAAAAGTAGTCCTTAGCTTGAATAGATTATTCCTAAGCCAGGCCTAGCACATGACTATGGAACACTTATTGTGAGGCGGTTGAATCTTGTAAGGTCCTACTCTCTTCATCTGCAACTTAGTAGGGGTACCCTTCTACAATCTACCCTTGTTAAAATGCACACTGACATAATCCCCAATAGAGAACTAAACATCCTTTCTTTTTTCATCTACCTTGGTTTTGAGCTTTTGTGTATTGTCTTGTATAGTCCTCTTGACTTAATCTTATATTTTTCTCATGGTTTCTAAAAAATCTTTAGCACGTCCACTCCTATGTTTCATTCCACTAAGATCCCTCAACTCACACACATCCCTAGGATGCATGCCATAGAAATTTCAGTGAGGCTTTTACCTATTGTTCTATTCCTACTATCATTGTAGGCATATTCTTCTTGAGGAATGATACCATCCAAATTTTTCCTGTACTCCTTAGTTATTCATGTTAAGAGATTACCTAACACCCGATTGACCACCTCAATTTGACCATCAATTTAAGGATGGTATGCTGATGCAAATGAATTTTCTTTACCAAGTTTGTCCCACAAAGTCTTCCAAAAATGACTCATAAATTTCACATCTCGGTCTGAAACTATGCTTAATGGAATGCAATGAATCCTTACCACTTCTTTGAAGAACAAATGGGAGATATGACTTGCATTAGTAGTTGTTTGACATGGAATAAAGTGCTCCATTTTGCTAAACCTTTCAACAACCACATATACTATCATAACCTTGTCTAGTCTTGGGAAGTCCTAGTATGAAATCCATTCTCACACTCTCCCATGGCCTATTAGGGACTAGTAAGGGCTGACAGAGACCTGCATTACTCATTCTCCCTTTAGCTTTGATAAACACCATGGATTGTTGCACATACTTAGTTACATCTCTGACTAGTTTAGGTCAATAATATAATCTTTAGACTAGTTCTAAGATTTTTCTAACCCCAAAGTGTCCACATAGAATCCCATTGTGTTTCTCTTGTATGATGTTCTCTCTTATTGAACCCTTGGTACACACAATTAATTACCCTTAAAGAGTAATCCATTTTACAAAGTAAATTTAGAATAGTTGCTATGAAAGTGGTTCTCAAAATTTGAACATAATTTGTATGTTTCTACAAAGTATTCATCCTCCTTGTAAAAAATCTTTAAGATTTCTATTCCACTGCTATGCAACTATACTTCTTGAACTATCAACACTCTTCTACTTAAATGTATCCATCACTTTATTCATTTCTCCTTTCTTGTGCTTGATTGTGAAAGTAAATGCCTACAAGTAGTCCATCCACTTCAATTTCTGATTAATCAATTTTTCTTGAGTGTTGATGTAGCTTAAGGCCTAATTATTAGTAAATACAAAAATTCTTTGGCCAATAGACAGTGTCTCTACTTCTGAAGGGATTGATTTAAGGCATAGAGTTCAAGGTCATAGGAATAATATTTATTTTTGGCCTCATTAAGTTTTTCACTAAAGAAGAATACTAGCCTACCTTCTTGACTCAACACTCCCCCTACTACTAAGCCATTTGCATCACATTCTAGGGTGAATATTTTTTAAAACTAGGTAGTTGCAAAATAGGTTGGGTAGCTACTTGATTCTTGAGAATTTCGAATGATTTTTCAGCTTCTAAGGTCCACTTAAACTTAGACTTGACCCCACTTTTTATGGTCTCTAAAAAAGTTGCAAATTTGCCACTATAGTTTCTAATAAACTTTCTATAGAATTGAGAAAGACCATGAAAAATCCTTACCTCAGTTGAAGTAGTAGGTGGTGTCCAGTTGAGAATTGCAACAACCTTCTCTTGATCCATCTTCAATGTTCCTTGGTACACCACAAAGCCTAGGTATACAATTTCTTTATTGAAGAAGTCATAGTTCTCAATATTGATGGTAAGATTCTTTTCATGCAACCTTTGCAATACTACTTCCAAATGTTTAATGCACTCCTGAGTCTTGTTGAAGATGAAGATATCATCTAGATACACAAATACAAATCTTCCTATAAAGTCTTTAAGAACTTCATTCATGAGCCTCATGAATGTGCTAGGAGCATTGGAGAGACTAAATGGCATCACTAGCCACTCATACAACCCATATGTAGTCTTAAATGTTGTCTTCCATTCTCTCCCTCCTTAATCCTTATTTGATGGTATCCACTCTTCAAGTCCAATTTAGTGAAGTACTTTCTCCTCCAAGGCGATTTATGAGATCCTCAATTGTAGGTATGGGAAACCTCTACCTGATTTTGATCCTATTTATGGCTCTTGAGTCTATACAAAATCTCCATTTTCCTCCTTTGTTAGATGCTAATACCACAAGGGATACACATGGGCTTATGCTCTTTTGTATTAGACCTTGGTCCATTAATTTTTGCACCTATCTTTCCACTTCTATTTTTTGGTTTGGAGTGAGCTTGTATGTTGCCTTGTTGGGTAGGGATTCACCTAGAACAAAGTCAATTTGGTGGCTTATGACCCTCCTAGGTGGTAGTGTAGCAAGATCTCCATCATTCACTATGTCCCTGTATTTCTCAAGCAACTCTTGTACTTATTTAGGAAATGGCTCTTTAACTATATTCTATTCTCCTTTAGACTTCAATACTAGTACATAACTTTGGTTTTCCTCATCCTTGAGGTCCTTAACAAATTCTTTACCAATGCAAAGTAGTATACTAGGTACCTTGGTTTGTGGTTCTTCCCCCTCCAACAAGGATTGGATTTTGAATATCCTACTTCCCTTCTTAAATGAGATGGAATTTTCCTTTCCATCATTTACTACTTCCCTATCAAATTGCCAAGGTCTTCCCAACAATAGATGGTAGGCATCCATGGGTAAGATGTCCCATGACAATCTATCCTTATACCTTGCAATGGAGAAGCCCACCCAATTTTTCTCATTCACTATTATGCTCTAACCCTTATTGAGAAAAGTCACTTTATAAGGATTCGCATGAAATATCTTAGTTAACTTGAGCTTATTGCCTACATCCTTTGATATAATATTGTTAGTAGATCTAGAATCCACTACTACTTTGTACAATTTCCTTAGGATCTTACATCTGATCCTAAATAGATCTCTTCTATGTTTAGATTCATTAGGAGTAGGTTGTTTAATCAACACCCTCTTAAACATGAGATTCTCTCCCTTTTATAACTCTATATGGTCCACTTTAGAATCCTTGCTCGGGTTTTTGGGACACCTATAGGTAGGGTGGCCTAATTGACCATAATTATAACACTTCATAGTGAAAAAATAAGAGCTAATTCTACCCGATCCTCTACCTTTTTTGAGCCTCCTTGGTTACCTCTCCCTCTACCATAACCTCCTCTAGAAGTTCCTTCATTGGTTTCTCAGTGAGCTTTTTCTCACTCTAATTCCTTTGCTCATTACCTTTACCTTGGTAACCTCCTCTTTGTCCTCTCTAATTTTTTCCCTGGACTCATTTTTTGAAGTTGGAATCCACTTTATTTTTTTTCTTCTCCTCCACCTTTAAGGCTAGTTGATGGTCCCTTTGGATAGTGGTAGGTGCCCACAAACTAAGCTCTTCTTGGATACTCTACTTCAAACCTCCTAAGTATCTAGGCACCTTCATTGGCTCCTCTTCTTTCTTTTTAGATCTATGACACAATATCTAAAACTCCTCTATATAAGAGGTCACATGTAGGTCTTTTTACTTGAGTCCTTACCTTTTTTTATGGATTTGAATCTCAAAGTCTTATGGTAGGAAGTTTTCCTTTAACTTAGTAACCATGGCATTCCAATTGGCTATAGGATTCTTTCCCATGCTGACTCTCTCACCTTGTACATACTTCCAAAATATCAATGTTGAGCCTCTAAGTCTTGACTTAGCCACTTTGACCTTCTATGCCTTTGAAACCCCTTTACACTCAAAATGGTTCTCTATGCCATCCAACCAATCCATTACTACACCAATGTCCATCTTTCCACTGAAAACCGGTACACCTTCCTAAGATTTTCCTCCTAGGGCTTTGATAGCCTTGAAGAAGGGCTCTTCCTTAAAGATAGGGTCAATTCCATGAATAATGTAACAACTAATCTTGATTCCTCCCCAATCTCTCTTAGGGTCATCTTAGATCATACACTTGACCAACTAGGGCTTCTAACCACCCTAGGATTCTTAGGACTCTAATCAATAGATCCTAACCATTCAATTGGGAACCCTAGGTCTTCCTTAGCCACCTAGGTGCCCCTACACCATTGAACATTTGAACTAATCTAAAAAGGAGTGCAAGCACAAGTGGAGAATTTTCTAGCAGCGACACATCTGATGAAGTCAAGAAGATTGAGGAAGGTATAGACCTTCTTGTAAGAAGAGAAAAATATGTTAAGAAAATATTTTGTTGTTTGACTTGTGATGAATTTTTTCATTATGTATCTAAATGTCCTAAAAGAGAGAAAAATTATAATGGAAAGTTTAATCCTAGAAGAGATATAAATTATTTGTATGAAAATGAAGATGAAGATTTTGATGAGAAAGGTGAAAGTGAAAGTGATGATGAATTGGGATTTGTGGGTATCATGGAAGGTGATCTTGATAGAGAAATCAGAGAAGAAATATCTCTAGTTTTCCTAGTGGAAAAGAAATCTAATTGGATAATTAACAATGGTTATTCACATCACATGACTAGTTATATGAATATGTTTGTTAAGTTTAGGACTTGTGATGGAGGTATTGTTAGAGTTGGTAACAATGCAGCATGCCATATAACATGAATTGGATCCATTACTCTTGATGGTAAAATTAACACTATAGATGTTTATTTTGTTGATGGATTGAAGCATAATTTGTTGAGTGTTGGATAGTTGGTGGAGAAGGGTTATCAGTTGTAATTCAATGAGAAGACATGTATTATCCTAGAAAAATATAGTAAGCTGATTGAGATAGGCACAAGATCCAGAGGTAATGTATTTTAGTTGAATTCTACTAAAATGTCATGTTTCATAGCTAAAGTTGGCAACAATTGGTTGTGGTATATAACATTTTGTCACATAAACTTTGATAATATTGTGAAGGTTAGCAACACATTTGCAATTAAAGACTTGCCTAAAATTATAAGGCCTACTAATGGTGTATGTAAATAATGTATTTTGGCTAAATAGAAGAAAGCATAATTTCCTAGCAAGAAGTTCACTACCATAGAGAAGTTGGAGATTGTTCACACAGATTTGAGTGGTCCTTCAAGAACAAGAGGATTCTATGGTGAAAGGTAGTTTATGATTTTTATTGATGATTTCACTAGAATGATGTGGATAACATTTCTTAAAGAGAAATATGAAGGTTTTGAGAAGTTTAAGATATTTAAGAATAGAGTTTAGAATGAATCTAGTGTTAAGATAAAGTGTTTGATATTAGATAAATGAGGAGAATTCACCTCTAGAGAGTTTAACACATTTTGTGAAGAGAATGAAATCAAATGACATCTATCCTCACCTAGAACACCTAAGTAAAATGAGATTGTTAAAATAAGAAAAAAGTCAATAGTAGAGGCAATAAGAATGATGTTTTTAAGACATTTTGGAGAGAAGTAGTCAATATAGCAGTATATACTTTTAAATGAGTACAAATCAGGAAGGGTACGGACAAGACACCTTTTTAACTATGGTTTGTTCATTCACCATTAGTGATGTTTTTAAAAATATTTGGGAGAAAATGTTATATAAAGACAGATGATGAGATTGGAATGTTTGATCCAAGAAGTGATGAAGGTATGTTTCTTGGCTATTCATTGAAAAGATAGGCATACAAAAGTTTTAGCTATAGAACTAAGACAATAGTTGAAAGTGCAAATATAAGGATTGATAAAAAGTTTGGAACTAAGGAAAATATGGTAGATTATAAGTTCAATGAAGAAGAAGACAATTTTAAAATTTTTGGACATAATACAAAATTTTTCTTTGAGACTAACAAAAGTTTTCTTTGAGACTAACAATGATTTGTAGAATGATGTGCTAACTATTGGGCAAAGAGGAGAACAAAGATCTGAAGCTAGAGATGAGATAAGAGTTGAGATGTCAAATCCTACCCCTAACAAGAATCTGACAGAGAATCATCTTCCTGAGTAGATAATTGGAAGCAAAGACAAAGGTGCGATGACAAGAAATAGAGTAAATGAGGAGATATGTTTGATATGTCAAGTTGAACCTAAGAGTGCAAATGAAGCATGTAAAGATAATCATTGGATTCAAGAAATGAAGGAATAATTTTATTAGATTGTGAAGAATGATACATGGGAGTTAGTTCCTAGACCTAAAGACAAGAATGTGATAGGAACCAAATGGGTATTCAAAAACAAGATGAATGAGCAAGGTGAAGTTGTGAGGAACAAGGCTAGACTTGTATGTAATGGATATTCATAGAAAGAAGGGATAGACTATGAGGAGACATATGCACCTATAGCCATAATGGAAATAGTAATGATGTTCTTGGCTTATGCAAAAAATTAGAAGTTAAAGGTTTATCAGATGGACATTTAATCAACCTTCCTAAATGGAGAACTTGAACAAGAGGTGCATATTGAATAGCTTGAAGGTTTTCCTTTACCAAAAGACAAAGACATGGTATGTAGACTAAAGAAAGCTTTGTATGGTCTAAAGCAAGCACCTAGAACCTGGTATGCAAGGTTGGAAATTTATTTGGAAAAGCATGGATTTGCTAAAGGTATGAAAGATAGTAACTTTTATTGAATGAGGTTGAGAATGGTTTGCTGATAATAGTAATATTTGTTGATGATATCATATTTTGAGGTAATGATGAAGCAAGTGACAAGTTTCCTGAAGAAATGAAGAATGAGTATGAAATGAGAATGATAGGAGAAATAAATTTTTTTCTAGGATTGTAGATTGATAGTAATGGTATCTTCATTTCACACACTAAGTACTTGAAAGACTTGTTGAAAAGGTTTGGTTTAAAAAGTTGTAAACCTATTGGTACACCTATTGGTACACCTAATATCTAACATACTATGAGCAAATCATGAACACAATAAACATACATTGATACCCTCTAGTCTACCATTAAAGCCAAATAAGCAAAGAAAGAAAGAAAAAGTTAAAAACCCCTCCTTCATTTGTAGCTCCCTTGTCCTTCTTTCTTCTCTATATGATGTAGCTCCAATTTCCTATAATGCACACAATTAGGAAACAAAAGTCTATGATAATGATCTGAGAGTACTATAAGAAGTGATTTGAAGCATAAAGAGACTAAGAAGATAGGATCTCAAGACTTGGGACATGAGAGGAATAATGCTCAACTTATAATCAACACACAAGATGAGAAAATTGGACTTGTCACCTTGGATATGTGACTTGGCAAGAGATTCCTTTGAGAATTCATGACACATATGACACAAGATGCCAAATGTAATATTGTATAATTCTTGGAAGTCAAACATGGCTATAAATGTGACACCTAAAACCCTCTTAAGGCCAAGAGTCTATGACAATGGAAGCCAAATATAGATATGCGTAAGGAATAAGAATATATGAATTATGATAATTCTTTGCCAATTGTAGATAGAGAATACATGATGTGTCATGCCCATGTGTCACAATGATGTCAAGATTATGTCTATATTATGCAGAATATTTGAATTAACAATCCATATAACCACACAAATAGAGATTAGTAAAATAAAAATTAATAGTGGAAAATATGACTCAAGAAATTGTGAATTTCCACGGTTTTGTGAATGAAGAATCAATTAATTAATAAAATTAATTGATTGAGGATGCTAGTTAGGAAGAATAAATAGTGAAATGGCATAAGATTAAATTATGGGTTATTTAATCCTATAGAGAAAATTAGCAGATGATTGGCCAATTTAATTAAATAAGTGCAACAATATCCTTTGATGATAACATGATGATTGCATAGATCAATTAGGATGACAGGTAGACCAAAGCCATGGTCAAATTGATTGATTGATTAAATTTGATAACATGTCAGGAACACATGACATAAATCAAGGACATGTAACATTTAACTGATATTGTAAATGCTATAGGATCAAGATTGATTGATATGGTTGATCATAATAACATCGACAAACACTGGCAATGTTATTAGAATGGTTTGATGATGTCATTTTCTAGGACCAAGGGACTTGAAAATGTCCATGATCAAATGAAAAGAATGATGGTTTGACCTAGCACTGAGAACCATGGTAGTACTAAGGTCAAATTGATAGGTTGATAGGTTTCTGATGCCCTAAAAGCCATAAAAATGCCTAGGATTGGATAAATGATGATTGATTTGGGATGTTTGACATGCTTTGAGTTTTTTTATGGTTGAATCTAGGTGATTCCAGGTTGATTTGGGGTCATTTCGGGTTGATTTGATATGATTCTAAGTTTATTTGATATGATTTTGATGATGTTGAAATGTGTCTAAAATAATCTGCAATTGATTTGAAAGAGGATATGACTAATGATCGACATTGTTAAGATATAATGAAGTTGGCCAAAAGATTAGAATTAGTGGAATGAGAAAATGTGATGAGTTAGTATGAAAATGTGATGAAACTGTAGATGTGAACCATTTTTGAGCATCTACAACCTATATTAAAGCAGAAGAAGTACAAATCCATGATTGGAGCTTTGCAATATCTGACTCACACTAGATCAGATATAGAAAATGTAGTTGGGATTATAGATAGATTTCAAGCTAATCCAAAGGAGTATCATTTTGTAGTAGTAAAGAGAAGATTAAGATATTTGAAGGGAGCATCTGACTATGGAATTTGGTGCGATAGATCAAGTGATTTTATTCTATGTGCATATGCTAATGTAGATTGGGCATGTAGTATAGATGATAGATAGAGCATCAGTGGTGGAACATTCTTGCTTGGAGGAACATTGGTTTCTTGTCTAAGAAAGAAGCAAGATTGCATTTTGCAGAGTATAACTGAGGTACAGTGAGTATGTCTAAGTATCATGTATTGCTCTCTAAGACTAAACTTATGTCTATTAAGTATCTTGTGCTGAGAGAGAAAGAAACAAAAAAGGAGATTAGATTGGAGTATGTGATTACTAAAGATCTGATTAAAAATAACTTTACAAAGCCTTTACCTAATGATACATTCAAGTACTTGAGAGGTATGCTTAGGGTTATGCCCCTAAACTACTTTTGAGTAGGTGATGCAGTAAGTGTATCAGTCTAGCGGTGCAAAGCATTATTGTTAGACTGGACTAAATGCTAGTGCTTCCTATATGGGGGAATATCTATGATGAGAAAAGTCATTGAGGATTCTTGTTATTTGGTTTTGAATAGTTTCTTTGGACACTCAAGCTGGTTGAAGACTTTGAGCAACATATTAGCAATTGGTATTCAATTATTGGCATGTTGTGACATTGAGGCCTTTGACATTAATGTTAATGGGGGAGAGACTATCCATGAAAAGGATCTCCTAAGAAATGGGGGTGAAGAACTCCTGAGTATGAATGAGGGAGAGATATTTGTTTAGGGAGATTCAGAAAGATTCATGTAAGGAAGTAGGAATATGGACCTAATGTATTATGAGTTGTTTAGTGTGAAGTGAACAATTATTTTCAATCCAGAAGAAGTAGAAGTAGGAGTATACACTTGTTGTGTTGAAACTTTTGTGTGTGCAGACAATTGATGTTGGTCAACAACAAAAGAAAACTATTTGGTATTCTTGGAACTTAGATGGTTTTTCATCTATGTTGCCATCAATTCCAAAGGGGGAGATTGTTAGCATGAATGCTAATGATACTACTTTGGGGGAGTATCCTAAGCATTGAAGAGTATTGATATGTTGCATTCATGACTATGTTTGTCATTGATCTCAACATAACATGGTTTCTATAAACATTGACTAAGTAGAAAACATAGAGCTTAATAGTATGAACAAGTTTTTGATTGTCTGGTGATGTGCAGCCATGGACATGTTCTACACTCTGTCTTGATGACATGGTCAAGTGCACAAATTATAAGTTGAAGACATATGGAAGTTGTACCAAATTTATAGAGAGAAATTTAGAGACAAAGTATTGGGAAATAAATTCCTAATGTTTGTTTGCTATATTACATCTAAGATGCAATAAAAAGATGTGTAGTCAACAAGTGATAAAGGATAGTTTGTTGGTGATGTTAGTGAGTGTGCAATGTGACACCCTGCCATGTGACCCAAAAGAAGTTAACCTAAAGTCTCACTAAGTTTGACAAACATTTAAAAAAAAAAGTTAAAGATAATAACTTAACAACAATAGTTATAACATAGAGGAAGCAATTAACATTCACATAAACACATACCATAAAATAGATTACAATTCTTAAGGGTCCCATGACATTGAGTCACATTTAAATTTAATTAATACTAAGTCAAATAAATAACAAATCTATATGAAAGAATAATTACAAATCCAAGTCCATTTTAATAATATACATTTGTTCTGAATGCCACTTGGCAATAAATTCAGAATTCAAAATCATCCACTATACACGTGATAGGGTATGAAAGGCTAAAAGAATATACATTTATAAAATATATTACATCATCTTCTAAAATTTATGAAATAAAATAAAATACACTAAGTATAACCATAAATTATAGAAATACATGAATAGATAGAAAGGAACATCTACATAAACACATCTAGCAATGACATCTAATGGTCAGATCTTAATGGTATAAGAAAAAGCACTACCACCTGATCTCGTGGAACCCAAAAAGTCCCACTCCCACTAGACTAAGGAGATAGTATCAAGTCCCAAATAGGATATCAATCCCAAAATCAAAAGTAATATCTAATTCAAGGAAAACCTAAAAGTAATCTAACTCAAAGGTTCCAAGATAAATTGACATCTAGACCTAGAGGAAAATATAGACACGTAGGAAATCTACTTTGAAAGTAGGTAAGTGTCATCGCATGACTCAATGATAGAGTTACCCTGGTAGTCTAACTTGACCCTGACCCCCTAGTGACTCTATGCAACACTAGTATCCTTTCGTACTAACAAGGTATACTAACAATGCATGTTCATAACAATGCATGGTTGCAACCAAGCGTCCTCTCTACTCCCATCCTAATTTGTACTAACACTCGAGGCATGGGTGAGGAAATAAATAGACTCTTATTATGTTCATTTTATTCCCATTTATTGTATTGTTTTCACTTATTAAACAACTTGCAATGGGTTACCTTGACAACTACTTTGGGCCCCGGCCTCCATTGCAATCCACTTTTTGACATGATATATAGATAACCTACCCAAAGCTCAGTAAAATAAAAAGATAAAAAAAGACCACATACTCTACATCAATTCTTAAACAAGTAGTTGACAAATATTGAAAAATATTGATCATAATCATAGATTCCACCAATACAATCATCCTAATAGGACTGATCCCAAAATCAAGAATACATAAACCTATCCATGTCATAATAAGACATCACCAAGAACAAATCATACAAACATCTCAGTCCTATAAAAGTGATTGGAAAGAAATTTAAATACAACTAATCAACGACTCAAAGGTTATATCAGATAGGTCACACCGTTCACCTCAGTTTCACACAAGAATACTAGAAAGCAATAACAATCAATGCATCAAAACATCTCATAGAGCATACTAAACACATTATCGTGGTTGAGTATAAAAGATTGAGATCAAAACACCATCATGACATCACAAAACGAACCCGCAAGACTCTAGTAAACATCCTGACTGGCCAAAGCTAAGACAAACCCCAAAACCCCAACACCAGTAAATTACATGTCACATAAAGCACATACAAAAGTGAATTTCATAATTCATTGGGTTTTGAAAACCCTAAAGTTCAATATTTACTAAAGGTTTTTAGATCAAATCATAGACAATTCTATAATGGAGTTTCAACCCAGAAAACTTCTGAAAATAAAAATACAACAGACTTGAAGAAGACAAGAATTCGAAGAACGAGCAACTACTACACAAACCCACAAGATCCTACCTAGATCTGATGCTAAAACAATGAATGCACAAACACGCAAGAATCTTCCTTTCCCTTCGAAAACCCTCTTTTTAGAAATTGGCTCCTCCAAAACCTGTGTATTTAGAAATGAACTCTAATTTCCTTAATAAAGAGTTTTCCCCCAAGCCAAGGCTTTAATCATGCAATCATGCAAAAACTCTCTGTCTTGAATTACTATATTTTAATTTTCATGCACACACTTTATGCTATTTAATTAAAATAAACTTTATTAAATTAAAGCTTTCTCTCCCTTATTAAATAATGCAACATTTTAAATATAATATTTATTAATTTAACTAATAATATTATTCAAAGTTTATTAAAATAAAACTCCTAAATAAATTATTATTAAATTAAATAAATATAAATACACCTAAATTAGAACTTTAATCAAATCTTTTAAGTTTAATTCTTTCATGCACATTTAAAATTTTTTTTAATTAAAATATTCTTTTATATTTTTTCCCCTCCACTTATTAATTAGTGTAAGCACTATTTAAAACATAGTTTATTATTTAAATTAATAAGAATAATTAAAGCTCATTATTTAAATGCAACTCTAATTTAATACTTATTAATTAAATAATCATAATAAAAAATATTAAATCTTTAATATTTTAATATTTTAATTCTATTTTTATCCAACTTCTTAAATTAGACTTTTAAAGTAAAAATTTTAAACTAAAGTGCATGTTTAATTAATTTCTAATTAATTAAATAACATCATATTCTAATCTTTTTTAAACCAATTTTATAAATTTAGACCTCTAATTTTAGACTTCTAAATTTAGTCTTCTAATTTTAGATTTTTTATTTAAAGCATAATTTAATTAGTTTTTAATTAATCATATAATATTTATTACTCAAGTACTAATATTATTTAGAGTTTATTATTAAAATAAAACTCTTAAATAATAATTATTAAATTAAATAAACATAAATATGCTAAAATTAGAACTTTAATTTAATCTTTTAAATTTCATTCTTTTATTTAATTAATTTTTCAATTAATTAAATATAATTAAATATTGAATTTTCTATATAAATTTTCATGCAACAACTTTATGCAATTTAAATTAAAATATCTTTATTAAATTAATTTCTTTCACACTTTAATTAATCATGAGACATTTTTAATATCATATTTATTAATTTAACTAATAATATTATTTAGAGTTTACTAATTAAAATAAAACTCCTAAATAAATTATTGATAAATTAAATAATAATAAATATGCCAAAATTGGAGCTATAACTTTATTTAATTTTATTCATTCATTTAATTAAGTCATGAGCCATTCTCTATAATATATTTATTAAATTAATTAATGACATCATTTAGAAAATAAATAAAATTGATTTCTGGGCATGATTGTGTGAATATTTTTGTCATCAACGTTTTAGATCATATTTTTTGTTCTCCTTGACTCTCTTGCATCCTGATGATGGATCATGCAGTATGATCCGAAATGTTGATGACAAAAATATTCACACAATCATGCCCATAAATCAATTTTTGTTTATTGATGGATTATGGAAATCTGATAGCTCTAACATCATTTAGAGTTTATTATTAAAATAAATTTCATAAATAATTATCATTAAATTAAATAAATATAAATATGTCAAAAATAGAATTTTAATAAAATCATTAAATTTTCTTTTTTTATTTAATTAATTTCTTAATAAATTTAATATAATTAAATATCAAATTGCTTTATAAAATTTCCATTAAATTAAATCATTAAATTATCCTTTAATTTGATTTAATTATAATAAAAAATCACCACATACCCTCAAAACCAAAAATGACGACTCAACTGGAGGCAAAGAACATAATCAAACTCTAGGGTCAAAATCACAAATTCACATCACTTGACAAATTTAGATGGGTAAAGTAACTCAAATACTTGTCCTGTTTTCTAAGACAATTGGCTTAGGATTTAGGATTTGGACTCAAGAGTTATCTCCCCACTTATACCATTGAAATACTGCAATAGGGTATGCTCATCCTTGCAATTCAGGGAAGTCGATACCCAATACCTACAATCTGCATAAAATCCATGCATGTACAAACAAAATATTGTAAACTAGATAGGCAATGGTAGGAAGTGGTTCATTGTGTAGATCCCGATTAATAGGTGACTACAACTCCCTTCCTCAACCACATTAGAAATGCCAAACATAAAGAAAACATACATGCACACTATACACATGCAAGTATGGGGTAAATATCCCTAGAAATCACATAAAAATCATTCGTCTAACTAACATCATTCAATAACTAAAATAATTGGTACTAAGTACCTGAACACACACACACACACACACACACACAAAAACACACACACACACACACACACACACACACAAACTAAATATGGAATACAACTAATCAGTTTTGGTAATCTAGCACCACTAATCATAAAACATAATAGTAGAACAGGCCTAAAAGAATCTAGTCAAAATAAATATGAAAAGTCATGTAGGGGTAGGCATGACATCCACCCCCCCTAGAATTAGGCTTACTCTTAGAAGCCTACAAGAAAGATAAACTAAACTAGGGGTAGGCATTACACGCAAGCCCTAGTATCATATGTGTGAAGTTTTGTATAGAATGTGAGCTAATAGTGCTATTGTAATTGTAACTAATTAATTATATTTTAATAATTAATTGGGAAAGCCTCAAGGAACTATTTTGAAGATATGGTATAAAGGAAAGATGCTTTCCTTGTTTGAAATATGGATTGGAGTATCCATTGTTGTACAAAGTATGAAAAGGAGTAGAGTGTTTGAGGAATGTGACTAAGTTATCCAAGGGATTATTGGATGTGAGTTCTATGATTTGGTTACAAGATGAAAAGGAGAAAAGGTTTTCTCAATAGAACAAAAGAGGAGGAAGGAAGTAAATTTCATTTTTATTATTCTACAAGGAATGATACAGAGATCATTTGGATAGTGGGTTCATTTTTCTTTCCCTTAAAAATTTTTGGGCAGTTGGTCTAGCTATCTTCCACAACTCCTAATAGGGTTGGAATCTCCTAATAGAGATTCAAAGTCTCCTAAGAGGGACTCATATGTATTTAATGTATTCATATACTTCTAACAAGGTCCATCTTCTAACAAGGAATATTTATATTAGCGCATCATCTTGTGGGTACTATCCCCACTAGAGTTTTCCCTTTGATTAAGGGTTTCCTTAGTTAACATATCTGGTGTTATTTTGCATGAGTATCTTGTTGTGGTTTCTACCTATATTTCTCATATGGTTAAAGTATAATAATATTGATAAATGTGATATTAGTTGGATAATTGATTCACCCCCATCTCAGTTATATTGGTAAAATATATATTCTAACAATTACTACTAAAACAACATAGTGTAGTTATCACAATCACTACAACAACCTTCCCTAGTATACATATATTTTTTTAAATAAGAAAGGAGCATCATAATTTTAATGTTAGTGCAAAAAAAGAGTGAAGGTAATATTGTACTTTCAACATACATATGTGTTATAGTTACAACATTATAGTTGAAGTTAAGCAATGGGACATGTCAGAGTTTTTATGATAATTTCAACAACCAATCAATGATAAGGGTGAACATATGATGACATAAAAATACAATATTTCCATTGAAGAAAATTTGGGGGATGTCATCAAATTCTTCATAGGTAAGCACAATTTTTGTCGATGAAAATGGTGAACATTTTACAATATTATACATATGTTTAACATACTTGTTGGAGCATTGCATAAGCATGTCATCAGATTTCTGATGTCACACCACACAAAAGACATTAGCAATGCTCATAAACTATTACTTGTACCAAAATAAGGTGCAAAGTGAACATAGATAGGTTGTTGATAAGAAATAATAATTGAAGGAAAAATGAAGGGTTAACATTTTACAAATAAGTTATGATGCAAGAGAATCTAGGGTATTTGGAAATCTTGCATCAACCAAAAAGATTTCCTTTTATTGTTGATGTTTTTTGTTTGAGGAATGGTTTTTTTCATTTCAAGTTTTCTCTTTCTACACAATTGAATCCTAATGTGGACCTATCATGGATCCTATACCTAATCTCACACAAAATAACTCCATTATTTGTAGGAGTTATCCTTCTCTTTGTTTGAGGCACAATTTTTTCCTAGCAACTTAAGAAATGTCCAAGTTTGGCTTCAACAGGGTTTTGTTTGGTATTAAGGCTTTTCATGGCATTGGGAATCTATTCTTGGATCATGCATGAACCTATATTTTTTTCTCTAGAATTTTATTTTATTTTTTGAAATGTTACTGATCCCTCCTTTGGAGCAAGACCTATATTTTGTAATAATCTACCTAACAAGGTAACTTGCATTTTTGTGGCTATATGATTAGAGATCAAGGATTAGGAAATATAATGAATTTATATAGAATTAAAATATTATGATTTTATTGTATAAGCTAGAGATCTTAAGCTCAAATATTGTATTTTGACTATATATGGTTGCAACTAGGTAGGCTTTATGCTTGACCTGTTTAATAAGATTATCTCATCATTTCTACATTAATATCTCTATAACTTCTTATGTTATTTCCTATATTGTATGGCTTTCATGTGTAACTCTAGTGAGGGTAGCTTGGGATTGGATTTAGTCCCCTCTCAACCTTGTGTTAGGTGGTATTAGAGTGAAGGTTTCTTTCTTTGCAAAATTTTGGGATCGTGGAGAATCTTATTTTGGATAGGTTGTAGTGTAACACTCCACTAAGGAACCCAAGAGAAATTAACCTATAATATCACTAAGTTTGATAAACATTTAAAAAAAATAGTAAAACAATTAAGAGATAACAAAGTGGAAGTAATAAATCACATACATACATAAGAAATACAATAGCGGTTACATCTCTCAAGGGTTCCATAACATTGAATCACACAAATACATTTTATTAAGATTGAATTTGATAGAATAAAAAAAGATGATGTCATAGAATAACCATATGTATAGAATCATATGAAAGAATATATGATGCATGAGCATCTTGGGTCAATGATAAATCTTATATCACCCAAAAACATTTATTATTTTCTGTACCAGTTTGTTTGTTTGTGATGTAGTTGTTGTTGCCTTGAGTTTTTTATTGTGTGTAGTTAGCATGTTGTTGAAGACCTATTTTTAGTGCACACCCTAGGAGCACAAATAATGATGTGTCATATTTTTTGAGTCTTTTTCCATTCTTTCTTGTCTCTTTTTCCTATTATATTCATCTTGTGAGGTGTACTATTTCTCTTTGTGTAGTTTCCTAGAATGATATGGTGTCTTGCAAGGTTGCAAATTGACAAACTTATCCTTAAGAGCACATGAATAATTGATGCCCATTTCTTGGGTTATGGTTTACATCTCCAAGGCTAGAGATATATTGTAATTAAATGCATGACTGGACAACTTGTGGTATACCTAGCTATATAAGAACTTTGATTTGATATAGGAAAGGAAGGGGAGAAGTATGGTAGCATAAAGTAACATAATTGGAAGGTATATAAAGATTGCACATTTGTAATCTGATCTTTGAATAAGGCCTCATAATTGGGCATGTTTGTTGTTGTTTACATTGTGTAATCAATAAGTAAATCTATGAATTCTATGGCCTCTTTTCTATATTTCCATGTTTGGCTTCCTTGTGTACTCTTGGTAGGATGTTAGTAGGTTTAAGTTGAGTTAATTCCACTTGGACCTTCTTTCCTCCCCTGGATCAAGTGGTATCAAAGATTGAGTTATTTCTTGAGAATTTGATTGTGGAGAAAATTTAGATTAGTTGTAGGGTGACATATCTGAAATCTAACCTATTACATATAAAAGGTTACAATCTTGTAGGAACTATTGTCAAAATGGTTTGAGGTAGAGGAAATACATAAAAATGCTATAATAGATATGTTGAGGTAGATTTCAGGGAAACTTGAAGCTATTGATACAACCTAGAGAAGAGGTGTACATCTTGTGGATGGTGATGATGAAGAAGAAGAACCTAACCCTAACCCTAAACTTGAGGTGGAACAAGATGAGAAAAGCCTTTTTAGAGTTTTTTCTAGGGCTAGTTCATACCTAATTTTGAAGTTTCCTATTATGGTAGGAGACTTTAGGCTAATGTAGTATTGGATTAGATCTATGAGTAGGATAACTACTTTAAATATGAAAGAATTTCTAATAATAAGAAGGTGGATAGAAATCACAAATTTGAAGGATCATGTTTTACTTTTGTGGGATCACTTGCAGATTGAAAGACTAAAAAGAGGAAAAGAAAAGATTAAGAACTGGGAAAAGATGATTGGAAAATTGAAGAAGAAATTCCTTCCTATAGATTACCAAGTTAACTTGTTGAGAAGAATGCATAATTTAATACAAAAGGACATGAGTGTGAAGGAATATACTAATAAATTTTACAAATTGGATATCAAATCTAGACATGTGGATGATGAAGTTGAAAATATGGCTAGATACTTGAATGGGTTGAGGACATCAATTCAAGATGAGATCAGCTATGTTAAGATGGATAGTGTAGAATAAGCATATTGGTATTCCTTGAAAGCTAAATAAAGGTTGGCAAAGAAACATAATCAAAGACAAAGAGGTAGAGGTAGTTGATTTTAAAGAAGTAGATATTAAACCTATGGAGAAGGTAGAAGATCTGACAATGCAATGCAAAATAAAGGAAAGATGGAATGGAAAGAAGCACCTATGGGGAAAGGATGTAATTATACTATAGGTAGCTATATTGGCTACTTTAGGAATAATAGTGGTGGTAAAAGAGAAGAGAGATCTTATTTTAAGGGCACTTGTTTCAAGTGTGGAGAAGAAGGACATAAAGCCCTTGAATGTAGTAATTTTGGCAAGAATATTTTAGGTAGTGGTAGAAATACCTATAGAAATATTTATAATAACTAAGAGGGGGGGTGGTGGGGTGTTTGTGTTGAATTAATTACTCAAGGTCCTTAAGTTTCATTTGAAATTTTAAACAATAAAACTCTTATTCTTCTACTTATCCTATTGTTTCTCGCTCTCTACTATTACTTGGTCTCTACTATAAAAAAAATTTACCATTCCAAATATAACATGCTTTGCTGAAAATAAATTGTAAAAAATATAAAGCATTCAACATAGATTTGACACTAGGATTTTTACATGGAAACCTAATTTGGAAAAAAACTAACAGTAAACTATCTCCAATTTTCACTCTTTCAAAGTGAGCTCTATGAGGAGCCAACCCTGTTAAAGGTTACAATTCACTTAGTTAAATGTGATCTAGTTAGAGGATTTAATCACCTTGTTAGGAGTGGCTTTTTTAGAGGACTTTTATTATTCCATTTAGAATGCCACCTTGTGAAAGGATTTTCATAGACTATTAAGCCTTTCAAATGACTGTTAACTCAACCTTTGTTAAAAGGATTTCAATAGAAACTATTTACAACATGATTAGAAATAAAATAGTAGGTATTGATCTATGTGATTACAACTCACTTTGCAACTTCAAATCTCTATTCAGGCCAGGTGCTGATTCATTGATAAGCTCTCCACTATCATCTTTGTTCTTGATTTTCTTAGAAACCCCTCAAGAAATCAATCTTCCTTGTTCAAAAAAACCTGATCCTTCTTTCTCAAACTTCACTTATCACTATCATCAACATCTACATTAAAAATCTATTTTAGCTTCGCATTCACTCTCACACTTGTGCATCTTTGATCTACCTTGCTCTGTATGCCTCTCTTCACATTCATACTTCCACACATACATTACTTAGCTATCCACCTCTTTAAATAGGAAATTATTTCTTTACCATTTTTTGTGGTCATAGTAGATCTTAGGGTTTACGATCAGGTTCAACACGATTCATTGTATTTATCTATCTTCTTGACCTTCTTCTAGAAACTTCTCTAGAATCCTTTTGTTAGGTCTTCACCTGATCCTTGCCTTGAATTTAATAATCCAACTCATCAATCTTATCTTCAACATAGTTTACATCTCCCAAGGAATCAACAGAGTCAGTTGGGAAACATGATTTCCTAAAATTCATCTTCAACAGTGTTACTCAACAATTACTAAGTTCTCACACTCAATCAACACTAAAAACTCATGCAATATAAAAATTTATGGCTTGACATCGACTAACTTTCTCATTCGATATTGATGCTCGGCCAACACTAGATTTTCTCGGCACTATCTATGGCTCAGTTGACACTAGCATCACTCTACATTCCTATTCCATTTACTCAATTTCTTGGCTTGGCTTAACTTTCTTGTCATAAATAATCATTTTGATTTATCAAAGTCCATCTAATCAAATGTCTATTATAGCCTGTTTTTCATAACTCAACCTTTCCTCTAGGTGTTTTTGTTATGAGCAATTTCTAAAATCCTCTTCATCAATCAAATAGATATGACATTTATATTAGGTACCAATATGTCTCATCAATAGATTTGTCATCAATGAAAAAACAACAATTGTTCTAATTGTAAGTTTCCAACAATCTCCCTCTTTGGCATTAATGGAAACATATCTATATTCCAACAATCTCTACATCTCAATATTAGCAATAACTCAATGTATCTCACTTAGTTACCATACAATCCAAAAAAAATTATCCCTCTTTGATAATAGTTTCTTTTTTGTATTCATGTTCTCCCTATTTTGTCTATCTCTCCTCTTTTTACAATATATATCTCTCTCTTTTAATTATGTCTTCCTCTTTTTCTATTTCTCTCTCTTTTAACAATGTCTTCCTCTTTGTTTATCTCTCCCTATTTGACAAAAATGCTAATGATACTTTAGATTTTTTTTAGCTTCAATCTCTTTATACATCTTTGTTTTGTAGATCTTTCATGTATGGCTGATATTTATCATCTGTCTATGACTGATCTGTTATTTTGTACTTGATTATCTACCTTAGGCATGTCACTAAGTAGAACTATATTGCATTAATGTGTAAGATATTCTGATTAGAACATTATATGCAATGTCCTTGCCTCCTTAAGTAGCTTTGGTTAGGGGAATCACCCCTAATTTACATCTAAGATATTGATGTAGAGGGTTATGGTGGGATAGAGGCCTAATTAGTAAGAGTAAGGAAAGTGTACAAATCCACAAATTTCAATAAAATGAAATGACCTTTAATGCCTCCAACACCTAAATGATAAGACCTATACTAGGTTCCAAGGTGGTTTGAATAGTCTTAAAAATATCAATTACAAGATGATTCAACTAGTTTTACCCTTCCACAAACTCACTATGGTCATAGACTTGAAAATGCACAAGATAGGCCTAGTAGCCCTACCAATTAGGTCTCCAACAAGCTTCTAAAATGCATAACTCTTAAGACTTCCAAAAAACTAAGAAAATAGATAACCTTTTTAGATACCCTTTATTTAATACTTCAACATACCCAAAGGATAGGTAGGGTTACTTTGGAAAATAGTCTCTATTTCAACACTTTATCAACAATTTAGGCCTCTTAGGTGATGGATTTACAAAACAACTATAAGTAAAACATGATCCCAAAATTCAAGATTTTCCACAATCCCATGAAATGAGTTTAATTAAAGGAATCTGTAATCAATTTGAGTTTATAGACCCTGCAAGTGCAAAAGCCCCAAATTGTGCTTCAAACCCCTAAAAAACTAGGGATTTTTCAATCTATACTTTCCCAAAACTTTCTCCAAAAATTGATGGATGGAACACCTTGTCCTTACCATATGTAGACAGAATCTAATATAAAATTAGCCACTTCTTAAGGTCAATGTTCTACTCCTGTAGCATACACAACAATTTCAATGTACAAACCTTTAAATTAGTATGGTTATCACCAAAACATTCACTCCACATTCAAAATTGTATGTAGAATGGTTAGTTAACTAATATACATATTGGAAAAAATTCATTCCATGAGAACTGGGAACTTAAATTCATGGAATGATCATTCGTTCACAAAACTAACAAAACTGTCTAAGAAATCTGAACAATGCTATGACAGTCAGCAAGAAAAAATGGAATTTTTTTTTGAAAGCCTTCAATCCAAGTGTGTAATGGAAGATAAAATCATGAATAAATGTCCTTGATTCATCCAAGAACCAATGTCTTTCAAATGACACCCAAATAAATGAAAAAACTCATGAAAGTTGCAAAATAGAGGTTTTTCCTTATTAAATATGTGTGCAGTCCATACAATTCACTTCTGTATCTGTACAAATAGGTTCCCTACTATATATAACCTTCTAAATAACCTTCGAAACCAACCTTGGTAAGTATATGGATGATTAAAAGGCTTAAAAAGTATTAAAAATCTTTTTTCTCCTCAAACCTACTAACCATTAAAACTCAAAAATTTGAATTGGCAACCTTACAAAATTTTACTTTTAAGAGCATTTTAACTAATCCAACCTTTCCAAATGGCTTAAATAGTCTTATTTATAATTCCTAAAGACAAAACTAATCTAATTTGATCCCTATTACATCCATGTGATCATTTTTTTGGAAATATTCAAGAGTATGCTAAGTTACTGAGAGGGAAGGTGTGAATCGGTAACTTCTAAAAGTTCAACATTTTCAACTCTTAATCCAATAATCCAATTAGCATATAATCCATCACATATAATCTAATCTAATTACATGCATAAGAAATTGAAAACATGAAAGCATTCATAACATTGTGACACAAAGATTTGGTGACCCATAAACCTTCCAAATAGAAAGTAAAACTGGGGTGGGAATGATACCCACAAACTTTAGTACTACAATATAAAGTTAGCATGTTAAAGCTTACATTGATCACTTCTGATGATTTTCCCTGTTAGGATAAATAAGGACTGCTAGGTCCACCTTGTGAAAGGATTTACAAACATACAATTTAGTATGCTCTCAGTAAAGAGATTTACAAAAGATTGTTAGGTCTACCTTGTGAAAGGATTTGACTAATCCACCTGTTAGGTTGAAATAGTAGATGATCTCTGATCTGCAACTTGGTTTGCTAAATGAGATTCATTAAGTACTAACCACCTTGCTATGATAGATATGAATTTTTTTCTCCTTATACTACTTTAGCCTTTGTAATTTGTTCTTTTTGTTTTTCACTAATTATATTCACTTACATTGCATTCACATTCATATCTTCATCACATTTTCACACTTTGGATATGATGCAATACATTACATATATACCA
This sequence comes from Cupressus sempervirens, assembly GCA_028749045.1. Lineage (NCBI taxonomy): Eukaryota > Viridiplantae > Streptophyta > Pinopsida > Cupressales > Cupressaceae > Cupressus > Cupressus sempervirens. Next base: position 441,838,382 of record CM053786.1, on the reverse strand, counting down.
ATCCAATTATACGAATTACAAATTCAACCACAATAAAAGTTAACAAAAATATTTCAAAGTCGGCCCACATGAAGACATTCAGGTTTTCAACATTGACTCAGTGATGTTTTGATACTCAGCATCCATTCTCAATGCTCGAAATCATCATGCACTTGGTAGACATTGAAGCTCGGTCCATACTGATCACTTCTCAGTAGTCTTGAACTCGGTTTGCATTGGTGACTTGGTAGTTACTGTGAAACTTGTCGTACAAACTAAGTCTCTTGTTTACCATGGTAGGACTTGGTAAACACTATCACCTTGAGCTTAGTATAAATTGAGTCAGTTGATTAACACTAAGTAGCTCAGTTAACACTAGACTCGCATGACATACACTGTGAACTTGGTGAATACTGCATAGCTTGGCTTGTATTGATAAACTCAACATACATTGAGATGCATGGTTTACACTGTTGATCTTCACTATAATTGTGACTACTTAGTAACCATTGGGATTTGTCCAAAGGACTTGGTAGCAATTGTAGAAATCAGTAACAATTGAAATACTTGGCAAACATTGTGAACTGTACAAAGAGCTTGGTAGCCATATACAATCTAAATAAGTGTGTGTCACTAATAAAAAACTTGACTGATATGTCAACAATCTCCCCCTTTGGCATTAGTGAGCCAAAACTGAATTCAAAAATTTTCCTGAATACCTTTTATCTATTACCTTGTAATACTAGCTCGGTAGAGTATACTATTTTTGAGATTTTTCAAAATTGATTTTGTAAGAAATATATCTATACATGGTAAGGTTATTTAATATAGTATACTATACATCTTCTTGCTATATAAAACATATCTCTCTATACATATCTTACTCCTCCATTGATTTATCAACTTATTACATTTTCACCCACATAACATATGTCTTTCTCCATACATATATCTTTCTCCCCCTTCTTGACATTAATGCCAAAGATTTATCCTATTTATTTATACAGTAACACCAAAATGAGATAAAAAATTTGAATGTACCTTGATAATGATCACTAAGGTGTTATTCCAATTGTCTTGTAGGACCTTACATGTGTAAAGTGCAATTTGGATTTCTGCTGATAATTCTATGATATGATCCACTATGGAGAAATTATTGTCATGGATGAGAATTTTTGATTTTACAGTATGTTTTTGTAGTGCATCCATGATGGGATGAATCATATTTTGTGTATCTATCAATGTGGATCTAATCCTTGCTTCTTCTCTAAGCAATTTTGCTTGCATATCTGACAAAAATCTTATCCTTTGAAAACGTGTAGAGCTTGAACTAGGGCCACATTGCAACTGCTAAGCACTAGCCTTTAGATCTTCATCTACTTTGGAAAAATTTTCCTTTATTTCTTTAGTAAACTTAGAATTATCACATAGCTTTCCAAAAAGTGATGACACATTTGTACAAGATGCTTCTAAATTCCCCAAAATTGTAGAAAGTTCTACTTGATAAATAGCTATTTGCTGAGCAATGTGGTCCAACACTTTATTATCAAACTTCTTTTCTGCTTTTTTGCACTAACTTATCTTGTCCCTTAGCATCTTCATTAAATTTTTATACTACCTCTACTAACTAATACAAAATTGGCTGAGAAGACTCAAACTCAACACCTATGGCCTCTGCCAACATGTTCTTTACATCTTCAATTATTTTAAATTCTTTATCTCTCCTCTCTCTTAGTGTTTGTTGTTTAGCCTTCTTCTAGAGGAGTTCACCAAATGATTGCATTTGGTCTAGAGTAAGCTTGGAAATGTCCCAATTTGGGATTACAATTTCCTCATCTAAATCAATTTCTTCCTTCAACTTTTTTCCTTTACTCAAAAATTTTGTGCTTGGTTCAACCTTGGGCTCAACTATCCTTACACTTATTGCTTTTGTACCCATAATAGAAATAATAGTGGACATGCTAGGACTAGCTATAAAAATTGATACTATGCTTATTGAAGGAATATTTATAGAAATACTCGAAGAATCCAAAATTGATGTGGTCAAAACTAAAGTACTCAACTTGGTAGATGAAGTGGAGCTCACTTTTGTCAGTGATGGGTTGAGTTGAGTAGGAGCAAAGAGTGATTGGACGTTTGGATTGGCACTGGTGGTCATAATCAGACTTGTTAGGGCTGTCTCTATGCTTGATGGTGTCACTAGTTTTCTTGAAGAGTGAGAAAGTGAGGCAATGAATGCTACAACTATCTTAACTAGATCAATTTCCTCATCATCTTGTTTTGCTTCCTTGGTAGCCTCTTGTCCTTGATCCTCTTCATCTTCTTCATTGTCAAAATTTTTTACTTCTTCAATATTATCTTCTTCATTAGCGTCATCTTTAACATCAACTGGAAAATCACTTGGTTTATGTAATAGATAGATATTCTTCTAAGTGTTTGTTGCATTATTTACAACATGTTCAATATCCTTCATCAAAATTAGATAGGTATTAAACTTTAGAGTCAAATTTTCTTCATTTTTATTCAGTGACACTTTTATCTCCACATCTAATATGCTTAGTAATAGCTTCCTCAAGGTTTTCCCATTTATGTCTTTGATAATTTGCATAGAAAATTCCCATCTTGGCTTTATCTTTTCCAATAAATCATTAGGAATTTGAGAAGCAAGCTGGTTTAGTGAGTATTTCCATTTTCCCATCTTATCCATCACCAAGTCTTCAATCTGCTTCTACTCCTCTGCTGTCCTGATTTCATATTTTAATGATTTAAAATTTGTTATTCCAATTCCTGCTTCTATATCGTTTAATCAATCTTGGAAGGTGGGTGGAGGTTTTCTGAATACAATTTCTCCTCCTTCCTTATCAGATTTCTTCATTGAAGATCTCCTTGTGAATACTACAGTGGATGGCTTTTGAGGCTTGGTGATAATCACCTTGCCTTTCTTCCTTAATGGCTCTTCTTCCTTAGATTGTACCTCATCCTCTACTTTCACATCCTTACTTCCTCATCTTCACCTTTTCCCTCAATTAACAAGAGGGTAGAACTAGTTTTCAATTTACCAATCCTCTTCTTTCCTTTGTTCACTGCCTGAGGAAGCTTTATTTCAAGTTCAATCCTAGCTTTAGCTTCCTCATATGTTCCAAAATATGTACCCTTAAGATCAACTAGTTCATTGACAAGAGATTCAATGATATCTTTAGTTTCATCAATATTAACCTCATAACCAAGATGTTTTACCCATGCAATTCTAGGCTTAATTTCATGAATGTAAACTTTGTCGCAATCCACCATGAAACATGCATCATCCTTATAATATTCAACTAGTTTCTTGGAGATTCAAAACCTATTGTTCATTTTCTCTTTGAATGCATCAAAATAATTATCCATAATACTATTGTAGTTTTCACCCATTTCAGCAATAAACTCATTTATTTGATATAACACAGGCACATCTTTTCTCAACACAACAGTGCCTTTTGAAGGGAAGAATTTTTGAACATAAAAGAATAGACAAGTTAACAAGGAACCAAACTTACACAAGTTATTCTTTGAAGTCATTATGATTTCCATATTTTTGTTGAACTGTTTCCACAATAGCTCAGCAAGGTCAAATGATAAGTTGTTCTTTACCACCTTGTATGCCAAGTCCATAGCTTTAGATGAAACACTATTCAACCTACTAGAGATGTATATCTTGTCACAATAATGTGAATACCAAACTTTAATTCCATATCTACAACACTGCTAATTTGTATTCCTTTGTTGTCCTATTTTGCTAGGGTTTTCTTTTCAAGTTCAACTTGATTTTGTCATTTTGTCTTTGGCTAACATTGGGAGGCTAGTGATTCGATAAATCATCTTCTTTGTGATCAACAGCAATTTTTCCAACCACAACTAACCATTATGCACCTAACTAAGGATAAACCTAATCCATTTAACTTGAAATTTGTGGGGCATGTGAGGGATGCTAGTTAACCCTTTGATTTCTAGGTGTTGGTGCTTGGGTTTCAAAACTCCATTTAAACATAGTCAGCCTAGGGCATCATTCATTTCCAATGTACCAATCTCTTGAATAACACATTTGAAATGAGTGTAAATATCATTGATTAGAAGTACCTTTGGAGGGATTTGAGATTCCGCTCCACTCAGATCTAGGGTTTCAGTGATCGCAAGAGTGAGCTTGAAATCTCTTTCTTTCCATTCCACTCCACAAACCAACATGTTGGATCCTCGCTTAACCTTGCTACTACTAGATGCCATCTTTAATCAATAGGGTTTGAGGGAATTCAAAAACTTTCATTCGAAATTTTCTCAAATCACTTGGAAGCTCTAAAGATCGCATTTTCAAAATAGCACTCAAAATTTGACGGTAAGAAATGACTTCAATTTCATAAATTTTGTCAAAATTTCACCATAAATGCTTTGTACGAAAGGTAGATCTATTGACATCATGTTGATAGATTGTCATCCACTATGCTTGAATTGAACACTCGACGAAGTCTTCGTGACTCGGTAACCATATGCATCTTTTATTCTCCTAACCTTACTGGGTAGAGTTTGTGACCCAACCTCACTCAATGCTGGGTATACACTTGTACTTGATGATTCCTTTGTATCCTGAATACAAATTTGGATCATTTGTTTTTTCAATCTGGAACTATTTTTGGATGTCTTCTTTGATAGCATAGTTCTAGTTTCTCCTTTAAGAACATAAGTAGAAATAGTAGCGTCACCCAATTCTTGAGTGACTTGATCATCATTGCTTGGACTTGTATCCTTGGTAGACTTAGGAACCCATTACTATCTCATCTATTTTTGGATGTTATCAGCTTTTGCCTTTTTCTCATCTTCAATTCTACTAGTATTCATCCAGTTCTTGGTTAGATGACCAAGTTCTATACAAATGGAACATCTTTTAGTAGTGTGTCTTTTCCTCAAATGATGCTTGACACAATTTATTCCAGTGTGTCCAAATTCTTCACGATAATGACATCTACACTAGGTGTTGTAGTCCAAACCAAATATTGCTTTCACAATTTGCTTTGCCAAATTCAATACCTTAGTTTTGCATTTTGATGACTTGTGTCCATGTTTCTTACATTTGTGACATTTGCCTTCAAATTTTGGTTTCTCTTTGCATTCATTAGCATTATGACCATGTTGATTGTAATTGTAGCATTTTCCATTGAATTTTTCTTTTTTGTTGCTCCAACATTTATTTTATGTATGACCTATCTTACCATAGTGATTGCAAGTAGGTTTTTGATTCTTTTGAGCTCCTTTCTTGGATGATTCACCTTCTTTTATATATCCAATTCCTACTTTTCATTTTTTCCTATAGAGATTTTTCTCATTGAACTGATTCATGTCTTCTTGGGATTTCATTATTCTTTCATTGATTTTCCTTTCAGAGTTTAGATCATTTCATAATATTTCATTAATTTACCTTTTAGAATTTAGATCATTTCTCATTCTTTCATTTTCAAATCTTAGGCTCATGATTTCCTCATTTGCATTGGAGAGCTGATCAATAAGGTTTGCTTGCTGAAGGGATTGGTTCTAGATTTCATTGTTCCTTCCATCTATCATTTCTTTTATCTTGTTCTTTTGCTCCATGATTTCACATAGCCTTACTGACTAAATTTCTTGCTCCTTTTAAAGTTTTCTTACCTCCTCTTGTAGGGAACTATTCTTTTCTAGGAGTTCTTTGATTGCTTCATTGGCTTCATCTAAATTTCTCAAATGAAGGTCTTCAAATCTTTCTTCAATGTAGAGATGATCATTCATTTGAATTGCAAGTTCTTTTCTTCTTTTTAGGGTTTGAGAGAGTTGCTTATTTTCTTTCCTGAGTTGGGCAATGGCCATTTCAAAATCTAGTTTCTCATTGCCAATAACTTTTTCAAGTCTGAATATCTCTATGGCCTTGATCTTTGCTCAAGCTGTTAAAATTTCTCTCGAGAACCACAATGCTCTGATACCAATTGTTGGAAATATTCAAGACTATGCTAAGTTACTGAGAGGGGAGGGGTGAATCGGGAACTTCTAAAATTTCAACAATTTCAACTCTTAATCCAATAATCAAATTAGCATATAATCCATAACATATAATCTAATTTAATTACATGCACAAGAAACCAGAATGATGAAGTCCTTGTAGAAATAAATGAACCAATGGAACTCCAAAGCGGAAGAAACAAGGGCATAGAACAAGGAAACCACTGAATGACAAGAAGGCCTAATTGATGCTCAAAAGAGTAGACATCAGGATCCTGAAAAGGAATCCCCAATGTAGGTGTGCTGAGACTGTCATGAAAGAGGAGATGACCATCCTCTATAGAATCCACAACATGTGCTCCTGAAGGCTCGATGAGTAGAGCTAGAGGGTCTGGCAAAGCTGAAGAAGAAAAGATGTCAATAGAATGAGGTGGGGTGAACTTAGGAACAATACAAAGGTTCATGTGTCCTGACTGCACCACATGATGCTCTCATGAAAGAGAAGAAGTATGCTCCAATAATGGAGATGGTGGACCAAAGTGCGAGAAGGTGTAGAGATGGGTGGTATGATCAACTGTCCCTATAGCAATAAGGCCTCTTGTTGCCCTATCCCGAATGTAGACTGAATTTGCAATGAACTGAACTAACTTCCCTGATCCACTGTGTGTAATTTGATACATAAAGAGAAGGTTGGCAAAGAGAGATGGAACATACAATACATCATTGAATATGCCATCCTGAATGCAAACTAAACCTTTCCCACAAACAATTAGAGCAGTGTTATTCATGAAAGAATTCATAACACTGTGACACAAAGATTTGGTGACCTAGAAACCTTCCAAATAGAAAGTAAAGCTAGGGTGGGGATGATACCCACAAACTTTAGTACTATATTATAAAGTTACCCTGTTAAAGCTTACATTGATCACTTTTGACGATCTATGATGTTAGGAGCAATAAAGACTGCTAGGTCCACCTTGTGAAAGGACTTAAAAACATACAATTAAGTATGCACTCGATAAAGAGATTTACAATAGACTCTTAGGTCTACCTTGTGAAAGAAATTGATTGATCTACTTATTAGGATGAAATAGTAGATGATTTCTAATCTGCAACTTGGTTTTTTGAATGAGTTTCTTTAAGTACTAACCACCTTGTTTTGATAGATATGACTTTGTTGCTCCTTGTACTACTGTAGCCTTTGTGATTTTCTCTTTTTGCTCTTCTCTAATTATATTCGCTTACATTGCATTCACATTCACACCTTCATCATATTTTCACACTTTGGATATGATACAATACATTACATGTATACCAATCCAATTATACAAATTACAAAGTTGGCCATAATACAAGTTAACACAAATATTACAAAGTTTGCCTACATGAAGACACTCGAGTTCTTAAGAATGACTCAGTGAGGTTTCGATACTCAGAATCCACTATTAATGCTAGACATTTTCATGCACTTGGTAGATGTAGAATCTCAGTCCAATATACTAATCACTTCTAGGTAGTCTTGAACTCAGTCTGCTCTAGTAGCTCGATAGATACTATGAAACTTGTCATATAAATAGAGTCTCTTATTTACCATGGCAGGACTCGATAAACACTATCACTTATTTACCATGGCAGGACTTGATAAACACTATCACCTTGAGCTTAGTATAAATTGAGTCACTTGGTTAATAGTGAGTAGCTCGATTAACATTGGACTCGGAAGACATATAATGCAAACTCAGTGAACACTGCACAACTCAACTTGTGCTGGTAAACTTGGGATACACTGAGATGCATGGTTTACACTACTGATTTTCACTGTAACTATGATTGCTTAGTACCCATTGAGATTTGTCTAAAGGACTCAGTAGCGATTGTAGAAATTGACAACAACTAAAATACTTGGCAAACACTATGAACTGTACAAAGAGCTTGGTAGCTATATACAATCTGAATAAGTGTGTGTCACTAATAACAAACTTGACTAATATGTCAACACATTTATCCCTTTTTGGACTTTTAGGACCTAAAATTTACATATTATTTCATTTTAATGCCATAATAGGCTTCAAGATTTCATAGCTTACTCCACCAAGGTAGGGATGATTTGTATTCATTATTGGAATCCTCTAGTTTCCTTTGTCTCCCTAGAATGGCTTAGGTTCCCTTGTGCTAGATATGCATGAGCATCTTTAGGTAAGGGTTTTGTGAATATTTCAGCAATCTATTCGTTGGTGTTCACATATTCTAGATTCAATTCTATATGTTGTATTAGTTCCCTCAAGTAATGATACTTGATAGAAATGTGCTTTGTCTTTGTGTGCATCACTGGATTATTTGAAATGTTAATAAAACTTGTGTTATCACAATAGATAACCACTAAATCTATAATCTCTTCTTTCATACTTTTCAATAATTTCTTGATCCACATAATGTTGGAATAGTTCACTACAACTGCTACATACTTCGCTTTAGCTATTGATTGGTAAATACAATTTTCTTTCTTTCTTGTCCATGACACTAATATCTTTCCTAGACAGAATGCACCTCCACTAGTGCTTTTTCTGTCATCAATATTTTTTTCCCAATCCGAGTTAGTGAATATCTTCAGTTCAAATTTATCACTTCTCTTGTAATACAATCCATAGTCTTTTGTACCTTTCAGATGTCTCCATATCCTTTTTACAACCATAATGTGAATCTCTTTAGGATTTTCTAAAAATCTAGGAACTATCGCATTTTCTAAAGCAATTTTTGGTCTTCTATGAACAACATATTACAATTTTCCAATCATGGATCTTTATAAGGTTTGGTTCATATCAACAGAGATAGGTTATGTCTTATTGACATAGGTGTGCTCACTAGTCTTGAATATTCCATCCAAAAAGTCTTTAGTATCTCCTTGATGTATTTGGGTTGTCTAATGAAAATACTAAACTTCATTTGACATACTTGTAATCCAACAAAGAATTTGATCTCACCAAACATAGACATTTTAAATTCCTTCTTCATTTCATCAAAAAATGATTTGAATAATTCACATCTCTCTCTAAATATAATATCATCAAAAAATATTTTATATAATAGTACTTCATTTTTTTACCATTCTTGAAATATAGATTGATGTTATCATTTGCCATTTTAAAACAAATCTTCACCAAATAATTATGCAATCTTTCATACCATGATTTTGGGGCTTGTTTCAACCCATAGAGGTCTTTGTTTAGTTTACATACCATAATCTTCTTGTCTGGATCTAAAAATCCTTCAAGTTGATGAATGTACACGTCTTCCTCCAGAATACCATTTAAAAATGTAGACTTTTTTAGTGTTTTGAAACATCTAACACTAATACATTTGGCATCGATTTGCGACCACTAAGTGTTGCAATTGTGACGGCAATGTGTCGCCACTGCGACGGTAATAGACATCATTGTTTTTTAGTTGCAAATTACGATGTCTATCCTCAGCCGTCACAATTTTGATGCGTATTCGTGGAAATTTTAGCATTCTAACTCGGCACGAATCTCGTCGCAATGCATGTGGTTCTCGTCGCAATTTTGATGTCCACCCCATGCATTATGATGGGGTGGTTTCGGCATCTGCCCATGGGTTCGCTATGGAGACAACCTTTCTAGTTCTTTCGTGGGCGTCGCAATTGCGATGTCCTTGGAAAATTGTGATGGGGATGCGATAGCGCCAGCTGCACGGTAGCGCTGGCATCGACGCCGTCGACCGTTGCAATGTTTCCAAATGTGTCGCAATTATGACGCAAGGTCAGGAATTGTGACGACATCACTATGCATGTGATGCACATTTCATCACAATGGGTGTACGAACGTTGCAATTGCGACGTCCGCGGCTAGCAATATGGCGAGGCCACTGTGGCAGTGACGCCAACTGCTATCGCCACCACAACGGCCCCACCACAAGCATGATGCATCATGGGGAATATGAATTCATATGCCCGCCAGGTGACAAAAAACATGCATTCTTTCTAAATGACAACAATCTCTTTTATTGTTGTAGGTGTAAACAAGATATCCCAACAGGCAAAAAATTTGTCAAATGTCAATTTCATTTGAGAAAGTCTAGAAAAGAACACAAGTTCTGGCTAGTCATGCAATAAACCCAAATAATCAGTAAATCATGGTGCATCATGCTTGTGGCAGGGCCGCTCCAGATCATTAGAAGATCATGGTGCATCATGCTTGCAGTGGGGCCGCTCGGCGCAAGCGGCCCTACCGCAAGCATGATGCACCATGATCTGCTGATTATCTGGATTTACTGCATGACTGGCTAGAACTTGCCCGAGCGGTCTCGTCTCAAGCATGATGCATCATGATCTGCTGATGATCTGGATTTACTGCATGACTGGCCAGAACTTGTGTTCCTTTCTAGACTTTCTGAAATGAAATTGACATTTGACAATTTTTTTGCTTATTGGGATATCTTGTTTACACCTACAACACTAAAAGAGATTGTTGTCATTTGGAAAGAATGCATGTTTTCTGTCACCTGGGGGGCATATGAATCTTGTACGTGGTTTTCCTTTGGATGTCCAATGTTCAATGAAACCCTCTTCTTTAGTTTAGGGCCATTATACTGAGATTCAGACCCACCTGTTGTTTGAATGCTAGCTTTCTTATATCGTATATAGAATAGCATGTAAGCTTTCTAGGAAAGCACACTTTTCTCACTAATTGAATAGACCTAGAGTACAAAATGTCATAAGAATAACTTCAATCTGTCTAAGCAACTTTAGTATAATTAGTGTTACCATATAAAGAAAAGGCTCTACATAAAATTGTAGTTCTTTTGTGTATCCTATTATACACAAATTATAATTAGCTTGCTCCACAAAATTAAACATGTCTTCACAACTGTAGCAAATGTATACCCGATTATCATCTAAAGCATGCCAGATGCCTGTGGATGAATGAATAAAGCAGAAATAATGACCAGAATGTGTACTCCAGCCATCATGAACAAGAACACCATAAAGAGTGTTCTAAAAGTTGCCCTCTTGTGATTGATCAATAGATAGAGAAACTAGAATATCATTCAAATGTGCAATATTTATTAAAAAACCAGTAGATATTACAAAAACTATATTATTAGATTCCACTGAAAATGTGATCCACTGGCAAATAATATTGTAAGGGCTACTTACATGTGAACTGCTAACAAATGGTTTGAGATCCAACGTACAACCAAAGTCTACTTTTTTGTCAATTTTTCCTCTAGATCCAACTACATTGAAGAAATTGAGATGAATTACAAGAACATGTGGTGCTTTATCAATTTTGAGTTGTTCTAGACCCTTCACTTTTACTTTGCATCGTTCACATTGATCTCTTTTCACACCCCCATCTAACTGCTCCACTGCCGTGTAATGGGATAATGCTTTCAACAAGGAATCTGCTCAAATGATCTCTAGGCTCAAATCTAAGAAAGGATCAAATTTATTTGAGCAATAAGAACATTGTGTGCACTTCACCTACAAGCTAGATTAAAGCAATTGTTAATGAATAAAATAATTTTCTAAGACTATAACCTAGAGTTCCCAGCATAAAAGTAATTTTGAAAGGTATAAGTGACTCAAAAAAGTTGAAATAATGACCAGAATGTGTGCTCCTGCCATCATGACCAAGAACACCATAATCAATCATTTTCTAACATCTTTTTACCCATTGCGTACCCATTGCACATCAATGTAGTATTGCTAGTTTTTTATTCATGTTATGCATGGCAAAAGCATATAGTAAGGGTCACATCAAAGTTTTCATTGGTAAGAAGAAACCCAACAAATTACCCACCATATTACATGGGCCTAAGGAAAGCTTTATGCTTGACCAAAGTCAAGGCATCTGCAGTTAAAAGTCAGGATGATCGAACTGGAGTGAACAATGAATTTACAGAAAACACTTTGAAAACTTGTTAAGAAAATCTATCAACCTGCAATAAGATTGTATTAAAACTAGAATTATACAGATCCATATTATTAAAACTTAAAATACCTGCCAGTATTAGGTGTTCAAAAAAGCACACGCTTGAGACCTCTTGGAATGTTCAAGGCCTCCATAACCTTTGCTACAATAAGAAAGAAATCCAAATAATATTAAATCTTTGCTGAAACTCCAATTCACAAGGATGTATAGTTATGTTCTAATAATCAAATACTAACAGTAAAAAAAAAGAAGATGAAATGGATATGTCGCTAGTTTTTCTCCATTCATTCATAAAACAAGCTTGATACTAAAATGTAAGTATTTTCTCTTTAAATTATATCATGCTGATCACAAATACTAATCACAGATTGGTTATCCAAAAGGGTGCAATATTATATCAGACATAGATCAAATAAATATCCAACATCTTTACAAACCAAATAGAATCAATCATATCAAATTTCAATAAGGTAGATATCAAATACAATGAAAAACTTTAGACTAGTATGGTACATATCACTTTTACATTATGATGTATCCGTAACAATGATTACTTGGTCTAGCAAATTGCTCTACAGAAATTCTAATGATACTTATTACAGATCAGTAATCAACATTAGATCATCAGGATCTATGACATTAGGTCATTTTTCTCAAGTTGAATCAATATCATGAACTTCAAGAGCACCCACACAGCCACTAAAAAGTTCTACTCATAGAAGAAATTTGTAAAATATTAATTGTAATTGCAATTTTTTATCATATAACACCGTGATTGTATTAAGATTTTTTATTGTTTGTGAATGAATGACAAACCACTTAGTTTTATAAAGTTACAAGTTTCTTAATTACTAACTAAGGAATAAATAATGAATTAATTAGTGATGTCACAGTCACTTTACTGCTCATGAAAAGTAACTCTTCTCCATTTTCACTCTTCCATGAGGTCACTTGTCCACCATATAGCAATACCTACACAAATATAACATTGATATTTTATACATATGACCTAAAAGAGAATTGATATATTGAAAATGACATCAGAACCACAACTCAGATTAATCCATTAATTTATGTTGACACAATGTTAAAATCAAGGGATAGAGAAAAGAAAAAGAAAATAGGAAGTAGATCTAATGATCCATATTAAATATAAGATCAAGGTTACATTAAACCATCCTATGCTCTTAAACTAGAATCAACAACAGCAACAAATGACACAAAACCAAGTATATGCACGTATGTAAGTATTAATTGTTTTTTCTCAATTTTGCTCTTCCATGAAGCTAGTTGCCTGTCATACAGAAAAAAGATACACAAATTCCACATATAACCATATAATCAATGAAATGATTAAATTTTTTTAATTTCAGAACCCTGTATCGTGAGCAACTCATGAATAACTTGTTTGCAGGAATCACTGACATGAATGAAGCAAGAAGACTAAAAGGAAATAAAGCTATCATAATATTGTTTTAGGTATGGCTCCAAAGAACCCTACAATATGCCCTATGAATGATATCAACAACAATTGACAATAAATCAAGAATATAAACATATAGAAATATTGATAAACTATATTATTCCTGCCAAGCCAAAAAAAATTGATGATCGTGCTAATGGACTACGATCTTGTAGTAAAGATAAATTGGATCAAGCTATCAATGTCTTAAGCTTTGGTGGAAAGAATTTCAGTGGGTTGTGTTTATTCACTGACAAAAATAATCTAAGCTTGTTAAATTTCTTGAAAGATCATAATAAAATATTTTGAAGTAGGAACAATCAATATACTATGTAGTGTAGGTAACATTGATGTTTCTAGAAGCCTTTTGTTTTTAGCATAAATAAATTTAACATAAACTATTAGTCTATTAATGAGGAATGTAGACCTACTTGGACGTGTTACAATCCTAAAAACTAGAACCAATTATTTTTTCCTTTTCAATCTAACTAAATCAAATTAAAACAAAAATTATGTTAAAACACCATACAATTAGAAGTTACAGATTGCACAACATTTTTGTAGTAATAGAATCTCGACAAAAATGTAAACCATATCTAATACAATGCAATTACATACCTGGGTCTTCCCATACAACTAAGTTGTTGGTCATGACTAAAAATCTAAAGTACAGGATCAAACATTGTTGGATAGAAAGGCTTCCCAGCTTCAAGCCATCCAATCTCATGTTCATTTTTTTCTAGGACTGAATCCCCAGGTTTCTCCTCCTAAAACTCGTCCAAGAATTGAACAAATGCCTCAAGTGTCAGATAGCCAACTTATTCGGGGAAACTAAAGCTTTTAGGGTGAAGCCAATCATGTTTGTTGAAAAACCTTTTAGCACTTCACAAATAGTAAGGACACAATTTCTACTCAATATAAATATCATAGAAAATACTATCATATGCTTACTAGGTTTTATGAGCAATAGAAAATCCTCATTTCTACTAAGCATGCCCGAGTAACAAACCTGTATTAGACCAGTAATGATCTCTAGGATATCAGTAGATCACTACAAATTACTCACCTGAAGGTAGATGCTTGTCTCAAATTGGCTCTTTAGAGCATATGACATTATTCTCATGCTCAAATTACACACTAACATATATTAATTCAATGAAACTAATTTTAAGAAGGGTTTAGTAATCTAGATGCATATTTCACATGTGGGCAGTGGTACTCTGCAACAATCATGAGATAATGTAGTTCAGATTTTGGCGAGAATGTTGAAATGTGATAAATAAGCTTAAAGTTTCATCTAGAGTTACTTGTTAGTGAATGTACATGTAAGTTCATAAGGATCATTGTGATGAAACTAAGTTACAATCATGATTCTAGGAACAACCTGTCAAATAATAAACAAGTCAGAATATGAATTTTATTAAATTTTAAAAGTTTAGAGATTAGAGATTGGATCTGTGAAATTTTAAAAGGTTATTGTTTCAAGTGGTTCATTAACAAATCTTGTTTCATTTGAGATGGTTACCAAATTGAATCTACCAAGAATAGCACATGTTAGGCCTTACAAAGCACAAGGATTAGATGTTGGATGTTGTGTTGATGTGAAGGAGCAAGCTTATGTTCCCTTCACCATTGGATCATATAATGATGTTGTACTGTGTGACATTGTACCTTTGAGTGGTTGTCATATAATTTTAGGAAGGGCTTGGCAGGTTGAGAAGAGATCCCTACATGATGGTAGAAAGAACACCTACACTTTCACAAATAATGGAGAGAAGATGGTATTAACACCATTGGAGGAGAACAAGTCAACTTGGAAGGTGTCAGCAAGCATTGGCATCTTTGAGAGGGAAAGGTTCCTAAGATAAGAGGAACATGGTGAAGCAATGGAAGATGTTTTGATAAAAAAGGATGATGCTTTGAAGCAAACAGCTAATGAGAATGAGGTTGAGGAAAAGAACCTAGAAAAGGATGATATGAAGACAAGTTGTCCATTTGAAGGACAAATAACAAATGAGCAGAAATCAAGTGTTGAAGAGCAAGGAGAACCTAACACAAAAAAGGTTCAAAAGGTTGTAGTAGAGGTAAAGAGAAAGGATGCTGATGAAGACAAAAAAATATCAGGTCTTGAAGGGCTTGAGGGAAAGGATATGATTGGAACAAAGATGAAAAGTAAAAATGCTGATGTAAATAGCAAAGAAACAAGGCTTGGAGAAGTAGATATGATATTGATTGGTTCTATATGGTGTCCATTGAAAGTTGGACAAAGAAAATTCACAAAGACAATGATGAATGAATCGGATAAAACAGCCACCAACCAGGAGTTGGTATACCAAGGCAAATGGCAAGGGTGTGAAGACATGTTGCAGACAGCAGTATAGGTCTCAAGCTGCAAAGAGACTAAGGATGAGAAGACAATGGATATGAAGAGCCAAGGGAAGGCTAAACAAGGTGATTATATTCCAAGCATGGAGAAGCATGAAAATATGAGTTATTTTGGTTTTTTATTCTAATTTTGTTGCAGGCATATGAGAATATGATGGAGATTCCTAGTGTGGGGAAGATAGCAATAATTGGTAAGAGTTATGTTCTAGAAGGAGCTTGTTATTGCTTCTTGTTTCTACCTATTGTTAGTATCTTATTGAGCTTTACTTTGTTTCGAGAATAGTTTAATATTCTCTACTAAACAGGGCCAACCACGTGAAGGTGGAAGCTCATTTGGCCCCAACCCCCTCCCCCTAACATCGCTCTACATTCCCCATTAACATCTAACATTCATTCATTCTTTCAACCATTAATAAAATGTAACATTCAATCAATATCACATGATAACATTCAATCAATATCACATGATAACATTCATTAAAAAATTAGATTCGTTAACATGCAACATTCATCAATATTCTGCATTAACACATAATTCATGAACATTCATTAGCACATAATTAAATTCACTGAGACATAAAATTCAGTCATTATCAATTAAGGTATGTAGATGGCAATCATTTTTCTTCTTTCTATTTCTTTTTACTATGTAAGCTCTAAGAGGAGCATCAGTGTCATCATCAATTCCCCCCTCATCAGTTGTTCTGTTCTCTGTTCTTGATGATCTCAAATTCCTATGCTATTGCAAAGGGGGGTCCTCTGCAATAACAAATAAAAGAGTTAAATTAAAAATAATTTATTATAATTGTTACAAGTAATTAATTATTTTAAATAACATAACTGTGGCGCTCTTTACCTGATCTAACCACATCATTTTGTTTGGACTCAACATCAACACGGTCATGAACATCGACCCCTCGGTTCTCTATCGTTTCTATACAAAATGTTATGTTAATCCAAACACCAATTGAAATTACATATAAAAAATTTAATACAAAATGTATACCTCCACCACTGGGATGCACATCATGCGAACCTTCAGCATCCATGGATTGTGTAGAAGGATCGTGAGGCTGCATTCCAACATCCTACGCATTGTTATCATTGCTTGCTTAAAACATATATACTCACTTTATATTGGAACTTAACATCAAATAGACTAATTGGTAAAGTATTCAATTTGAAATAAATTTCATTTAGCTTATGTACCTGTGGCTCAGATGCATCATTATTAGAACCTTCCACACTGATTTCAGCTCATAGTCATTCAGCCACGGCTCTATAGCCTTGTTTGAAGCCAATTCTCTTATCCTCTTCTGTGAGGCATCTCTTGAACTCTGAGCCCTGCATTTTTGCATGGTATGGTGAATTTTACTTGCATTGTTTCATCAACCAATGGAGGGTAGTTAAAATATCAAAAGGAAATGGTAAATAGTTAGCAGGGTTTCCAACCCTTGTTACACCTTATTTTGGTCATGTTGGAGTTGTTCTAAACTATCTTTGGTCTTTGGGAGTCCTAGAGGATCCAATTTCACTCCATCATGACTGCAATTATTTCTATTCTTAAAAAAATTAAAACTTTAAAGTCTAATGAAATGGGTAGTGCTGAAAACATTTAATACTCAACTTGTATTTTTCTTTTGTTAGCAACGTGAAGTCTACCTGACAATCAAAAAAAAATCATCTATATCCATCACAATATAATAGGAGAAAAATTGAGCAGTTTTGATAGAGCAATCTACTATATAAATGTTGCGTGTTTGTATGCTTTGCTTGTACCAACATATTTTCTCCAAATTCTTAAGTTGGGTAAGAGTTAGTTCAGCTCTTTGGAAATAAAAATGGCTGCAAGTGCTGCTACATTCCCTCATTCTTTCAATCACTACCTTTATTCTCAACTATTGGAGGAAAATTCAGTCTTAACCATGGCCTCCATTTGTGAGATTTCTTCATATGAGGATTTTGTGAACGAAGAGAAAAGTAAAATATTAGTGATTGGAGCCACTGGTTATATTGGTCACCTTGTTGCTCTTGCAGCTGTAAATGCAGGCCATTCTACCTATGCTCTCATTAGACCCATCACTGCCCATGATTCTGCCAAAGAAAAGTGCCTCCATGAATTGAAAGATTCTGGTGTGAACATTGTCTATGTATGTCATTAGCTTTGTTCATAACTAAGATTTTGTGGTAGATATGTATGGCACCATTGTAAAGTGTGTGTACTTCTTTAAAATATTGATTTTATAGACTATAGATTGTTTTGATTGGTCATATAGGTTTAGAATATATGATTAAGCTTTGCTTGTTTGTTCATGGTAACTACTATTGCAGCTGTTTGCTAAATTGTTAGATAGCGGTCATCTCACAAATAATCATGTTTGACTATCTTGTTGTGAAGTTGGGTATTTAGAAATTATGTTAAGAACGAGTGTTCGGTCAGTGATCTCCTTATCAATGAGTCTAATTTGGTTGGGATCATGAGCTATTTTATAGTTGTAAAAATTTGTGTTGTAATGGGTTTTATTAATGTCTACATGTTCTATAATGGGTCTTATTAATGTGCATGTATATTACAATGGGTGTTTTGCAAGGATATTTAAGTGATCATAATTCAATGGTAAAGGCCATGCAAGGCATTGATATTGTTATTTCAATTGTGGGCGATGCTCAACTTACAGATTAGCTTAAGATTGTAGATGCCATTAAAGAAATTGGCACTATTAAGGTCAGAACATAGAACCCTAACATTATTACCATGAATGCTTGTTAATTGTAATAGACTTAAGAATTGTTGAACTTTGATGCAGAGGTTTCTTCCTTCAGAATTTGGGCATGATATAGACAGAGCCAATCCAGTAGAACCAGGGCTAAGCTTTTACAAAGAAAAGAGAGTTGTTAGGAGGGCAATTGAGGCATCCAACATTCCATACACTTGCATCTGCTGCAATTCTATTGTTGGGTGGCCTTACTTTTACCATACCCATCCCTCTGAGCTTGCTCCTCCCCAAGATCAGTTTGAAATCTATGGAGATGGAAACATCAAGGGTGAGATTTTAAATAATTTCATATTAGTAAATGAAGGAATCTTCACTAATCTAGATTGCAGAGTCTGACTTCAATTGTTGAATTGTTTATATTGAATATGAAAATCCACTACTATTATTATATTCTATTGACCTATTTATAATTGATGAGCTAAATAAGGGAGTCCTAGCATTTTCCATCATATTATATAAAAAATTTGATACAATTTTTCATTTACTAATACTTACAACTCTTTCTTGAAGTTTCAAAAAACCACCAGAGCCGAGCTTGTGTGTCCCATGCTTTTCTAGTCTTGCCTTTGTTGCCTTTGATGTGTCAGGCAATCTATGAAAAGTTTGAAATATGTTAGATAGTATAAATATAGAGGTTAATTAGTACATAATTAGATTCTCAACAGTATCACATACCTTGTTGTACTCTCCACTGGTGTAATATTATTTTTCTTGTCAGCTTTATACTTTCCATCCAAAATCAGAGCCTACCACTCAGCCTCAGGAACATAGGGCAGACACTCGTACCTGGGGTTATCCCGTAAATTTTTTCTGTACTGGTCCCTCATATACTTCAAACATAAACCAGATTTTTCAAGGAGCTTGTTTCTCTCAAATGCACGAGGTCCAAAGAGTTAGGTCATGCTCTCTATAAGATCATCCTTCAACGGTTTGTGTTGGTTATTCCACCTTTTAAGTAAAAAAAAACATGTTAGACTCATAAATGAAGTGAAGCTACCTTTAATATAGTTCAAGAAATGGATGAAAATGAAAACTATTATAGCAATGATATGAAATCAAAGTAGTGGTTTGGGGTTTTAGTTAGGATATGATGTTCCACCAAGTACGCATGGTGGGCCCGAATATTCGCAAACACTCATCACCAAGTTTTCTCCAAAAAGGATCATAACCTACAAAAAAATCATGGGATCATTAGTCAATGAAGAGTGATAAAAAACTACATTACTATTATATCACTATAGAATAATAATAACTTTAAAGTACCTGGAACTTTGGCTACTTTTAATGGAATGCCTTCATCGTCGCTGACGATCAATATGACATCCTTCACTGTTCCCGTACTAGGAACATAGGAACATCCAGGAAATGATGCTGTAGCTCCTATTGCAAAAAGTTTCATAAGTCTTTGTCACAAAGTATAAAAAAAAAATGATAATTGATGTTAAAAAGTTGTAAAAAAAAAACTATTTGTTGCTATCATAAGAGAGAAAAAGAGGGATTTGTGTACCAGCAGATGGTGCAACAGTCGATGCTTGTAAGCTGCATGTTGTTGACTTAGCAGTCGGAAAGAGATTTGTGGTTGTCCTGGATGGAGGCAGTGTCATCATAGGATTCAATTGATGTGAAGCTGAAGAATAAAATTGTTAGAGCATGCATAAATATAGAATGCGTGGACTAGCATGGACAAGATTGTTAGAGCATTAAAAAAAAGGATTGTTCAAGCATGTATTGTCAATGATTATGATCATTCCTATATATATTCATTGGAAAATAGAAGTGGGAAATGGAACATGCGATCTACCTGAACCACCTGCAGCACCCTCATCATGGGAACGGGGCTCAAAATCACGCAAAAAACTCTGTAAAGACAACGCATCCATATTTTAATTAATGCCATAAAAGAGCATAACATAAAAACCATTATTGAACTCTTGTTATAATTAAAAATTTCATTAATACTTACTTTTAAGGTTTCAGAGGTGTGCATCAATTCAACTCCCCTTTCTCTTATTTCCTGAGTAGTAGGCTTTATGCTTGCCAAACGTAAAATTTCTCTGCCAATTTTCTTCAGCAACTTTTTAGTCGAACTGATCGGGTCATTGGTGTCTACTAAATCAATATAAAAAGGGTCCTCCTCAGGGGGGGGCTGTTGATCAGGGACTGCAGGTCCCTTTCCCTCCCTCTGACCACTGGCCCTCTGTGACAACAATAGTATTAGTATTATCAAAATTACTCCAAAATAATGAAGAAAACAATATTAAAAAAACAACATTTTACTTCTATCTAGTTTGCACAATTACAATGAGTTTTACCTGCTCATGTGTAGATAAGTCAGGAACATCGCCAGCATCCCCTCTGGGCGGTTACTCCATATTGTGCCCCTGTGTCAAAGATCAAGTATAAAAATGTTAGCCAAAAATTTATTGACTAAATGGTATGTTGGAGTCATTTATTAGAAATTGGTTTAATAGTATGTACCACCCCCATGATAGTAGTCTTGTTTGTATCTATGCGGTTCTAATTGTAATAAATAAGAAGCTCTTCCCCTGCACGTATTGATTTTATTACACAAATGAATACATGATTTCCCTCACGTGCCTCAAATATGCAATTGGGTTGCTTTATAGTTGACCTAGGCCATGTACTATTTATAAAACCCACAATATTCCCTGTTGCTTTTGGCCTTCCATCAATGTATATAGCCACTCTTTTACTTTGATTATTGTCTTGCTGTTGTATATAATTTTCTGAGAGGGCATACCTACGCATACTTTTTTTATATTGAACAATATGCATCCAACTTTTGTAATCGTAACATGGTCCAACATACTCCATCAATTCAGAAACTTTTTTGTAAGACACCTTTATGCCATCCATAGAAAATAGGCCCAAACCATGTAGTGATGATGGTGCTATGCAATATATCCTCTCGTTAACACAAAAATCAATGTTTATTGGAGGAAGTTCCTTGGGTACCCAATGTTTCTGTAGATGTTGGTACCTCAAGGGCACCTCGATGTTGCCTTCCATCTCATCATCATAAGAACATGACCCCCCTTGAGCAAGGAAAAATTTCATGCGTTTATTGAATTTCCTTCTATTCCTTTGACCTCTAGTTAATCTCCTTGTTCTAGATAAACTGCATGTCTCACTTTCCTCTTCTATTCCTATATTTCCCTCACTCGAGGAAGACACTTCTGACAAATGCCTATTCGCTAGTACCTGCAAATGGGAGAGATCTTAGAAGAAATAAATCTTACTATTGATAAGTGTATTAAATAGACTATCTATAAGGAGTATTGACTTATACCTATCGATCCATGAGACTATGTAGGATGCTCGTGAAAGGGGTTCAATTTCCTACAAATGTAATTCAATTATCGTGAGCATAATCACATCATAATCATAATCACATCCATCATTAGCATCACATAAAAATTAAAAACATTAAAAGGTACACAATAAAACACTTAAATCAGGCTCACATTATAAGCCTACTAGGGAAGTAGGCCTAGTGAAGGGCTAAAACTGGGTTTTTGTATCAACTGATGAGTTGAGGGCTTAGCCACCTTGGGGACATGCTATTTGAAGTTGTTTGATGTGTGTGGAGGTGGGGGAAACACCTAGTTAAGGTGAAGTCAAGTTTGGCGCCTATTGAGGCATTGTGAGCATTTGATAGTTTGTTGATTAGATTGCTTAGATGAATCTATTGGATGGATTGAGGGACATTCATGGGATTATTCCAAAGATGTAGAACCTAAGGTGGAAAAAGTATTTGGTGTGCACTCTGATAGGTTATGGAGTTGGAGGGATCTTATAAAGATGCTTGGTTGGTGTTGTGAGAACACTATGGAAGTCCCTCTTGTTATGAATGATTGCAAGTCCACCTAGGGTCTTTGCATCACCTACAAAGGCAGAATTATTAACCAACAAATTGGGTAAGCACGAGAGAAGCTGACCATAGGGGTGTTTTTCTAGTCGGCTCCTTAGGGTTTTTCCCTAGTCGGCTAATAAGGAGGTTTTTTTTTATAAAAATTTTTGTATATAAATATGAGTTTCATTTTTTACAATTTGCATTTATGTGAAATCAAGTTATTGGCTTTTGAATTGGGTAGAAACAAATATTTGACAAACTTCAACCTATTTTTGAATTTCGGAGGAAGAATTTACGACATGGGCAATAAAGATAAAAGAGAAAGTAAATATGCACAAAGAAGAACTAAGGAACAAGAAGATGAAAATTGTCAGCAGGATACTATCTTAGATCAGGTACACATGCACAATCTTTTTTCCAATGTATTTAATTAGTTTATTTAGTTAGGATTAGGGTTTAAATCCAATTAGGAATATGATATTTATCTTAAATTAGCATTTCTAGATTAACTTAATATTTAAGAGTTTATTTGAAATTATGTTCATATTTAGGCCATTAGGGTTTATTCAATGATGTCCATATTAGTCCTTAGGGTAAATATTACATTATGAATAAATTTAAATTATGAATATATTTAGCATGGGAATTACCTTGTTTATTCAATTATGTTAATAATTTATAGTCCATTAAGGTTTATTAGATTATGATTAAAATTAAATAAATGAATTTATTTAGGACGTAGTCAACCAGGACAACCTACCGACATTGGAGAAGGTTCATCCCAAGTTCAAACAGGTACATGTGTATCTCTTGCAAGTATATAATATAGATCTTTCTAGAATTATAGGTCTCTATCAAACTTTATATCTTTAATTTTTAAATTTAGTGAGCGACATTTCCCCTTATAAACTTAGTTGATTTTATTTGTTATATTATGCACATGCAATTCTAGTAGATGATGAAAATGTCGGACATGAGGAAATTGAAGATGAAGCAATGGATATTGAAGAAGGACCATGTGAAGGTTAGATAATTTAATCAAGTACATAATATTTCACTCAAGTTAAACATGTATATATGTATACATATATGTCCCCTAAAGAGATTGTATCTTAAGACTTTGTTTCATTTTTTCTTGTGCAGCCCGAGTTCAAACAACAAATGAGAATGTTAATTTAGCTCAAAGATTGAAGAGAAAAATTAATCATAGAAACATAGATCATTTAATTGAAATGGATGTGGAAACATTGAGAGAATATGCTAATCAACCTACACATACTACGAAGAGGAAATTGAATAAAAAGTCTAAAGACATAATAGCACAATTTGAGAATCTATCAATAGTGGAGAAAACTCAACTATTATCAATTTCACTTCTCAAAGGTGAATTAAAAGAGCCACTGAGACTATTGGCTATAGATACAAGTATAAGAAAGATGAGGACTTCTAAACTAGAAAAAAGATATTGTTGAAAGTGTTAAGGAAGGGTTACATTCCATTGGGAAAAAAACTAGATCTGCAGATAAATCCATTGCACGAAGAGTGATACTGACATCTATTTTAAATAAGAAAACATCCCAAAATAGATAGATCTCTTCATTATCACCTCATTTTGGGTATAGTCGAAAGACAATACTACATTATCTGAAAAGGAGAAACAATTTGAATGATAGTACATTAGAAGGCAATTGGGCACTATTGTGTAGAGCTCCTCGATCTGACATGATTGGGGAAATAGTTAAGAACTTAGTTATTCAATTTTGGATTGATAGTACTCGTCCTTCACCAAATAGAAGAGATATCATCAAGTAGAGGATTGGGCCTAAGGAATATATTCAGCATGAAAAACATTGGTTGGATATCACTCAACATGAATTGTATCTCTAATTTTTGTAATTTAAATCCTAACATAAAGATTGGACAAACAATGTTTGAAAGATTGAAGCCCTATTTTGTGAAGATAAATAAATCTTTTGAAACATGTTGTTGTCGATATCATGTTGAATTTGATCTGTACTATGAAGGGTTTTGAAAGATGATAGAAGAAAGTGGTGAAACTTCTCAAAATACTTTTCCTAAACAACTGAGTCAATTCATAACATCAATCTTATGTGACAAACCAAATGATTGTGTCCGTGAAATAGATTGCATAAGAAGTACTTGTGAAACATGTGGTAACTTGACTAAATTTCCTTTAAGAGAAGAAGATACTAATACGACAAGGATGGTAAAATGTAAGAGATATAAGTACATAAAGTCAGAAACCTAAGCTGGAAAAGAATCAACAAGGTTAGAATATGTAGAGGATGAGATATCGGCTGGAGAATTTATGTCAAATTTTTGTAAATTGATTCAACCATATATACGCCATGCATTTTTTGCTAAGTGGCAAGCAGAACAATTTCAAACACTAAGAGAAACTTTCCCACTCGAAACAATTCTATTTGTTGTTGACTTTGCAGAGAATTACTCTTTCGTATCTCAAAAACGACTTCAAGCAGAATACTACTATACAGAGCAGGTTACTATTATGGTTCAAGTGTCTTATCGACATGCACAAATTGATCTGGATGGTGTGGAATGTACAAATCAAGCATGAGTCATTAAAAAAGAGTATCACTTTTATATTAGTGATGACAAAGAACATGACACACATTTTGTGGAACATTGTTTTAAGAAATTTTTTGAATATTTGAAAAACAAAAACATTAAAATAGAAAAACATTTTGTATGGTCAGATGGATATGCAGCACAATTTAAATCAGCTAGACCATTTTATGCATTATGTAGATATCATCGATACCTTAATAAACCACACATTTGGAGTTTTTTTGAGAGTGGACATGGAAAAGGTGAGCATGATGGTGCAGGAGCTTGTATCAAATGTGCTTTAAGAAAGTATCATATTGACAATAAAGGATATCACATTAATAATTCTCATGATGTGGTTGAGTGGTGCAAAACACATTTTTTGGTGCCAACAAATATAGATAACACATCATCAGAAGCAAATCGAGTCATACCATTTAGAGTGTTTTGGGAGGTATCAGGTATATATAAATTAATTTGTTCATATTTTTAAACTGAATCTTAAATTTATATTTAATATGTTACCTTAGATGATCTCTAACTAAATTATGGACCTTGTGTACACATTCAGGTGTTGATAGAAGATCAATGCATGCATGCAAGAGGGTAGAGAAGACACGATCTTTGCATTCAGTTATGAGTACAAATAGTAATGTGTGGTCATTGTATACAAGAGAATACTCATGTTTTTGTCCTAATTGTATTGATGAAGACTATGGTGGTTGCATTAATCAAGAACGTGGATATGTGGGTGAATGGACTTTGGTGCCACTAGATGTTATTAATACGAATGAGTTTGAGGACGAAAACTATGATGATATTCCATTGATTTCTAGAGATTATAACCATATTTCTGGATTGATCAGATTTGGTATGTATGAACTATATATATACCTGGATCATGTACATATATACATTTTTCATAATTTTGGTTAATTTTTATTATATATATGTACTTATGTAAATGACGTGTATCCAGAATTTTGACATATATAAGTTTGTGTAGGAAATGTTTTTGCAGTCATAGCAGAATCGAAAAATGTAGAAGGTGCTAGCTATTATTTATTACGTTGCACCATGGAAAGAGAGAAGCTAACAAAGACTGATGAAATTGGTTTTCCCACAGGTTAGAATATAGTTGAATTATGTATATATGTATGTCAATTATCTATATTTTTAATAAATTTAAATTCTTTGACTTAAATTCAAGATTGATGTATTTTTTAAATGTGTAAATGTGCAGGTTCTGTTGTTGTACAAGGAACATATTTGAAGCAAATAAAAGTACTTAAAAATGGGATTCATTTCAATGATTATCAACCTAACAATAAGGTATATCAATATAGTAACCATGTTATTGCCACTGGTCTAACTCTTCATCCAATCAAAGGACCTGGAATACGTAAGTGGAGGCTCCATATTGATGATCATGAGAAAATATTAAATGTTATCCAAGAACGAGCTGATCCACTTGATATGAGATAGAAACAACTCCTAATTCGAAATGTAACTGAAGAACAATTTGAAATTTCGTGGAATAACTAATTTTCTAAATTGAACTTTTACTCTTTCATTTTGAATTTTCTAAAGTAACTAATTATAGAAATTATGAACTTATATGTACATGTGTGTACACTAATTACCTGACATGTGCACTTTGAGGTAAAGAAATTCGAACACCACTTGTCTTAAGGGGATGAAATTAGGAGTTTGTAAAATTAATTATATTGAACTTTCTATTTCACTTAACTTGTCAATTTTTGGACACATGTACACTTTCAATTTAACTAATTAGGACATGTGCTTTCAATTTTAGGATATGTGAGCTTTCAATTTAACTAATTACTTGACATGTGAGCTTTCAAGTTCAAATTGCAATTTTTTAAACTAAATTTTGAACATGTACATGTTTTAAGTTGGACTTGAATTAGAACATTAGGCTTAAGGAGATAAAATTCTAGGATACATGTGTGCACTTGAATTAAAATTTTACTATGATTAAAATTTGAAATGTAACTCAAGAACAATTTGAAATTTGGTTCAAACTATTTCAAATTTGGTTGAACAATTATTTGATCAATTTGAAATTTGGTGTCCAAAAACTAATTTTCTAAATTGAACTTTTACTCTTTCATTTTTAACTCAATGTCTTGAATTCATATAACTTTCTATTATATTGAACTTTCTATTTCATTTAACTTGTCAGTTTTAGAACACATGTACACTTTCAATTTAACTAATTAGGACATGTGCTTTCAATTTTAGGACATGTGAGCTTTCAAGTATAAATTGCAATTTGTTTAAACTAAATTTTGAACATGTACATGTTTTAAGTTGGACTTGAATTTTACAACATTGGGCTTAAGGGGATAAAATTCTAGGATATGTGTACAAATAAAAGGGATGAGTTCTATAGATTTACTCGAGTTAGGAATTATGTGCAACTAATTACCTGATACTTTAACATTTAATACATGTGATATATTACCAAACATTTAAATTACATGAACTATTTATATATATATATATATATATATATATATATATATATATATATATATATATATATATATATATATATATATATCTAAATTTAATCAATATATTAAACATGCACGTACATATCTAAATAAATTACTTACATATCTTAGATAGAAACAATTTATAATATACTAGATCTAGATCTAGTATGTACATTAGATTCCACAACATAATGCAACATGTATCAATCATCTCGAGAACAAATAACAAAAACATGTATCTATCTAGAGATCTATCAGAAGATAATATCAAATATAAATAGCATGCACACATGTAGACATGTAAATCTAGGTACATCTATATCAAATCAAATATAAATATAACATGCATCATGTGTGTATATAAAGTGTCTATCTAACATATATGAATGTCTCTCTGGATGAAAGTCTACAACAAATCATCTAGATTAAAAAAACTATAGATCATCAGGTGCAGGACTATCATCGCCACGCCTCCTCACAACGCGCTCTGAAGACTGACTAGTATCAAGGTGCTCACTAGGATGTGTTGACCCCTATATATAAATTCAAGAGAAAGTGATATCAATATATACATACATTTAATCAAGAGAAAGTGATATTGAAATACATGTACGTGCATTTAATCAAAACATAAATAAACATTACCTGTCCACTATTGACATCATCCAATGAGTCCCCATGATGTACACGATTTGGCATCAAAGCTGGAGTAAAAATAGGCACGTCCCCCTACATTGTACATGTGCACATGCAACACATCAAATTAAAATTTCTCTACATGATTACATTTGAATCTACGTGCATGATATACATGTACATGTGCACACATGCACATGTCTAAATTAAATTAGTTTGAAATGATTGAAATTTTAACATGAAATTTTTTTTTTTTACCTGTGTAGATGGTGGCATCTGATAATATTCGGACTGCCTAGCATCGATCGTGTCCACTAATGCATCCAAATTTTTCTATGTTGCTTCAAGCTCAATCTCTGCATCTACGCGGGCCCCATGGCTGGTGACTGGCACATGTCCTAATAATGATGAGCCAAGTGGACTATGTACATGAGATGGCATAGAAGTAGAATCATCACGTGTCAACAAGTCCATCCATCATGTGGTCGACAAGCTCAAATCAACATCATCAAGGCCCACATCTGAACTCTGAGCCTGCACTGTAACACTAGCTGAAGGGTCTGTGGTATGTATATGTCTTTGTGGAGCAAAAGAGTGGTCAGTAGATGGATCATCATGTGCACTACCACCATGACCACTACTTGATCGATGAGAGGAATATGGCTGAGGATGAGTCCTAGTACTACCATGAACACGACTTCGAACATCTAATATGTGTATGCCATGATGCTCTGATACAAATCTATATGTATCTAATAAATCCTCAGCCAGACCAATCATAGTATCTCGTGCCAACACTCTAGTGAAACCCTCTAAGCTAGCCACTGAAGGGATGCCTGCTACACTGTACAAGTCTCCTAAATATGAAGCATAGGATGATGATCTGGAACATCGATGAGACATCAAATACTGACCAACCTCATCACTCAAAATAGATCTGACAGCTGTTGAAATCTCTCCAAATCTTTTAAAGGACCCCACATAACTGAGTGCTATGCATGGCCTCATCAGCTGATGGACCTAACACAGGGGAAATAATAGGTGTCCTCTCTCTGAAAATCAATCTATGTGCCAATGGGGGATGACCTGGCTGCCTATCAACCAATCTACCACGCCCCTATCCTAAATGTCCTAGTAAATCTGTGTAGTTCACCACCCTATGTAAGCGAACCTCTGCATAAAGCTGTCAGGCAAAATAGAGTGGAATTTGGTCATTATTTGGATAACAAGCATGGGCAGCAAGGAAGTGTGGGTTTATCAATGCAGCCATCTATGGATCTGTACACTTAAGGGGAGAATACCCCTTCACATACTTTTGTGAAAGATAATGAGGGAAGCATTCCCTCTTCAGGACATCTTTGGGTATCAAGCCCTGCACCTCCTGGAGTGAAAGACCAGAGGAGACCTCTCATCTCTTACTGTCAAGGATAACTTGTATAGTATGTGCAGAATATGGGGCAGTGCCATGAATCTCATCTTGAATAAATGTCAGGCTAGGTAAGATAGCCTGCCATGTACCACTATAAACACTAGAGCATGTGCCAGTAGTCAGGGATTCTTGAAGTCTATGAATCTCCTGGTTAGTGCGATCATAGAGCTCCTGAGGTGAGATAGGTAGCTGATCATGGGGGACATGATGCTGCTCAGGGGGGATAGGCTGTTGCTCAGGGCCTAGGATAGGCTGCTCGGGCTCGGGTATAGCCTGCTGCTTAGGGCTTGGGATAGGCTGCTCGGGCCTGGGTATAGGCTGCTTGAGGGGGACAGGCTGCTCGGGGGGGATAGAAGGTTGTTGATTAGCCATGTCAATGTATGTAGGTGCGTGTATAATGTGTAAACCTAAAAATTAAAATTAAAATGTATGACATTTAATAAACTTGAAATTTATATTAACATATATGTATGTACAATTTGACAAAACTAAAAAACTTGTATCTAAATTGTTTTAATAAAATTAAACATGCACATACATGTCTACATATATATAAAAGTCCTAAAACTTAAATGAACATATACCTTAAAAGAAAACTAAATTTTAAAACACACATGTTGTTATATATATAATGTTTGTAACTCAAGGACCTTTTAAGAACTACATGTGTGCAAGTTATATTTCTATCTAAGTTAGATTGAATGTTCAAAGGTTTTAGACATATGTGTGCACATAAACTTGTCAGGTGTAATTTAGGTCCACGAAGTTTAAATATGTGCATATATATATGTATATATAGATATATGTGTATATACATTTACATGATAGGTATATTTGCACATATAGATCTATCATGCACATGTGTATATATACATGCATACGTGTGAATATATATACACATGCACATGATATGTGTAAATATACATATCATGACACATATGCATATATAGATATATTTGTGTACACATATATAACATTGATGTATCTTTGAGACCTTGATATCAATGTTTAATTAGTTTTAGGATTAGGGTTCAATTTGGTTTGTACTGTTTGATTAGGTTTACATGCTTAGGTTTCAATTAGGACAAGAGTTAATAAATTGAATTAATGTTTCAATTCAATCTTAGGGTAACGGTTCAATTTTGTTAATGGTTGGGGAAAGGATTTAAGGTTAAATTCAAGGTTTCTACTATTAACTTGGGATATATAATTACCTGTTTATGATCATGGTTTAATTCAATTTGGTTTATAAGTATAATATTAATTAGTTAAGGTCTAGGGTTACCTTTCAATCTAGTTTGATATATTCAATTTGGTTTAGGGTTGACCAAGGGGTTAGTTTATTTTATTGTTAACTATTAAGATATAATGCTAAATGATATCACTCATTTTTTGATATTTTGATATGATGGACATGTCATAAATGAAATTTCTATATGATTCTTTTGATATGATATGCATGGATTATATATATATATATAATCTTATGATTTAGCCCATAAATTATCATTTATAATATAAGGGTTTAGAAATTAAATTTTAAGATCTTGAGGTTAGGGTTAGGGTTTGGATAATTAAATTTTAGTTTTAGGTTTAGGGTTAGAGTTAGGATTATTGTTAGGGCTATGATTTAGGATTGAGACCAAGATTAAAAGGTTAGGATCATGTGGTTGGAGACCAAGTCCCTAAGTAGAAATTATAGTCTATCAATTAGGGTTAGTAAAGTAGGCAAGTTAGCATTTAGGATTTAGGGTTATAGTTATGATTCTAGGGTTAGGGTACATTGGGTTTACATTTCTATTAGTATTATTTATAGGGTTAGGATATGGGTTGACATTGGTATTAGTATTATTTTTAGGGTTATGGTTTGTACATCAGGGTTTAAATTTATGGATCTAGGATTATGATTAGGGCTTATAATTTAGGATAAGGGTTGGGGCTTACCATCTAGTATAAGGGAACTTATCGTAATTTATGATTAGGGTTAGAATAATGGTTTAGTACTTAAAATTAGTTTATATCTAGCTAGCTTTTAAAATTAGAGTTTAGCATTTAAATTTAACAAATTTTAGGATCTTAGTGTACATACATCTTGATTCTAGGGTTTAGTATAATTTAGGGTCATGGTTTAACATTTATGATTATAGGTTATAGGTTTGTACATGATCATTGCTAGAAGTATGGTTAGAGGGTTAGGGTATGGGTTTACATCATGTTGAACTAGAAGTATGATTCTGAGGGTTAGGATTTGTATTAGCAATAAAATTTTTGATTATGGTTTTAACACATAGTTTTAATAAATTTATATAATTAAAGTTAGGATCAAGTATTAATATGATTTACTATTAAATCTGGGGTTTATGATTTAGACCTCTATGGTTCAAATTGAGATTTAGGAAAGTTTTATGGTTTCAAGTGTGCATCTAAGATTAGGGGTTATAATTTCTGATTAAAGGGTTTTGCAGTTAGGATTATGACCAGGTTTAGTATAATTTAGGGCTACTGTTTAGCATTAAGGAACCTAAGAGTTAGAATTTAAGTTAAATATATTTAATCTTTACATGAACATTAGATTATATGATGTACATTTTTTATGTAACTTGTATATTATTTAATCAAGTTATGTTCTTATAATTAACTTTTATTAATTAAAGGTTATAACATGTATTCTTTAGGTCATACATATTCTAAGTTATATGTTCTTATGTATGTATATGTATGTTATGTTCTTACCTAGATGCAAATTAATCTAGACATTCTTATATATGTATTTAATTTAGGATCTGAACCCAAGTTAAGACATGTGATTGAATTATAATATAGTTAATTATATACTTAGATTATTTTTAAATTCAATTTACAAACTGACATTAAAGTTAATTCTAAATGAGGCCTAGCCAACGGATCCAAAGAACTAATCAAAAGTTTTACTAAGCAAACAATAACATACATACAATAATTTACAATTATAAAAAACATAAGAGATTGCAAATTCCTTAATGAGCACATTTACATTTCATTTCTAAATAATTATAAGTACTAAAAGTAAAATAAATAACACATCCACATGAAATAATATTAACTAGACTTCAGTTCGATACATTTAAATAATTTATATACATTTGTTCCGAATGCCACTTGGCAAATTAATTCGGAATGCACAATCATCCACTATACACGTCACAGGGTATGAAAGGTTGAAAGAATATACATTTATAAAATAGTTTACATCATCCATTTTTGATCCATGAAACAAAGTATAATACAATTTAAGTAAAATCATTTTAAATAGTACTATAAGTTTTTTGTTTGGATCCCTTGGCGAGTTGTTATGTGATTAAGTACTTAGTTATATATGATTAGGGTTTTATTGTACACAACTATATGGTTAGGTCGAGATTATAGTTTAAATAATGAATTTAGGTTGAGGTTATATGGTTCTAGGTCAAGGTTATATGGTTCTAAGTCAAGGTTATATGGTTCTAGGTCAAGGTTACATGGTTCTAAGTCAAAATTATATTTATTTGTAAAATTACATGTAACTTAAACAATGAATTTACATCTAATCTAATCATTCAACATTGTAATAAATACATAAATTAAATACATTTCAAAACATCTAAAATAATAAAATTTTAAATAAACTTTAAATTAAAAGACAATATTATATATTTAGATCTAATATAGGTGAAAAATTATCTTTAAAAAAATCTTATTTGTGCATTTAGAGATTCACAATAACATTAGAGGCTTAAGCATGAACAGTAAAATAAAATATACAAAGAAACATATAAATTTTAACTAAAACAATAGAAAAAAGGAAAAAACAAATGTTTCATACCTTTTTCAGATGGTCGATAAGGCAGATGCCAGTCTCTCTCCAACTTTCAATCGAAATAATGAGGAGAGAATTCGACCGCACCGCTATTTATGCTAGCGGGTTTCATAGTTTCGATCAAAACTTAAGTCAAGTTTCGATCAAAACTTTAAAACTGTAGAGAAAGCCGTGTTCCAAGTTTCGATCAAAACTTGACTTAAGTTTCAATCGAAACTTTACGGAGCGGTTAGTTTCGATCGATAGTTACTTTCTATCGAAAGTAATTATTTTCGATCAAAAATTTTAAAATAACTTTCTATCGAAAAAATACTGTTAATTTCTTGGGTCCGCACTTTTTTGGAGGAATTTCTTCCTCTGAAAAAGTGTAACCCACTATTGTGGGTTCACCTGCTCATCCCCAACTAGCTCAAACGACCTTGTATTAACCATTCTAAATCCATTATCATGTTCAATAATAGTTCTATCAAGATCATTTGGATTAAGTCGTAGCCTGTACCATTTGACAATGAAGAGTACTAATTTGAAGGAACTAAAGTCACACTCAAGTATCTCATCCAAAATGCCATAGTATCAATTTTTAGACTCTTGAGGATGTAAGTCATTTGTAGATGAAATATTAGTCACTTGAAAGACTACAGTTATTCTTGAATCACAAGTTTTCTTCGTGTCATCCAACACTTTGATGCGAAATTTCTGACCATTACAGAACATAGCCTTGTGGTGTTTAACCTACAATAATATCTGAAACATATCAAAATTATTGCATCGTGAGTTGATGAACATACGAGTGATTAATAAATTTGTACGTACCTGTAAATCTCTTAAACCACGTGCTAAATCTATTTCCCTTTGCGTAACATTGGAATCTCCATTACGATGAGCTTCTTTAACCAGTGAAGATACACCTTCCCATGTTAATGTGTGACTAGAATGTTGACATCGTTCAATCCATACCGTCATCCAATCAAGATTGTTTGCAATATAAAAATATAGTGCATCCCACTCTCGAGCACCTATACAAAAAAAAAATAGACAACTTACAACCGATTTATTTTGAAGATTAAGAAATAATTTATTACAATAACATCTTATAATTTATTACCTCTCAGTTTCCTCAATGTACCTTTCCCCATCAAGTACTCCCCTTCTAATTTTTTAAAAGGCTCGAGATCCCAAATGCGATCTACATGGATATTTGATGCAAACTTAGGAAGATATTCATTAATGTACACCATAGTCTTGTATACCATATATCCCTCTACCATATAACCCTCAGGATGTGCTCTTTGTCGAACAAAAGCCTTCAAAGATTTCAAATGCCTCTCAACCATCCACATTGACCTAGTCTGTACAGGTCCACACAATTCAATCTCCTCAACTAGGTGTATGAGGTAGTGTTCCTGTGCATTGAAAAAAGTTGGAGGTAGACACTTTTGCATATCACATAGTAAATGAGGAATTCTTCTCTTCCAATAGTTTATATCTTCTTTATGGATTTCTTTAGATGACAACCACCTACATTAAGAGATTCAAGTCACAAAAACTATATAGATATGAGACTTTACAAAATAAAATACAATAGATTACATAGCAAGAAAAAAAAATCGCGAATATAATAAATATATACAACAAATTGAACATATATTACTGCTTACCTCATATATTTTCCAAGATCGTATATCACTTGTTTGATGTTATTGTTGAAGTGCTTTGGGAAAGATAGAGGAAGCATGTACTGCATGTTAGAGTAAATAATTAATTATTAATTATTTATTCTATTGCTTAAGCTTACTTAGGTCATGCATTTATTTAATATTTTATATTTAATGCATGTTGTGGTTAGTTGGTGACAACACGGGAGTTTGTTCCCTTCTAGTTGTCACACTTATCTTCTACCACCTTCCAGCTTGTTCTACAAGCTTCCATGAGCTCTTTATATTCGGGCTCTCTCTCTCATTGTAATATAACAACATCATAACATCATTTCTTATTGTAAATACATTTCTCATTGTGTTTGCATTCATGGTGTCTCTCATGTCCGTTTAGGGCTTTGCCCGTGCTCCATGCTCCTCCCCTTTCTTGGCTTCTCTTTGACAGGTTTTGCATGCAAGTGATCTTGGCATCTTCAAAGTTGGCTTTCCTCAACTCCAACATGGTATCAGAGCCTTCCTGCTGCTACTTCATTGAAGAAATTTTGAAGCCGTGATTTGAAGTCACAAACCCTAGTTTGTTTATGCAATTTTTCTTCAAATCAGGGGATCAGCAATTTTTTGGAGCACTTTCAGCCCAAACGGACATCACCAATGGATCCGGAAGGCCGTTTATAGTCAGGATTCATATAAAACTTGTCATTTTTGGAGACAGGGCAATTTTGGCGATTTTTGAGGCCTCCAGGGTCGTTGCCGTATGGATCGTACGGACGCAGGGCTTGAGAAAAATTAAAAAAAAATATTTTGTAGCACCGCCGCCGCGCCACCGCGGGGCCGCCGCCGCGCAGCCCGCAGTGGCCGCAGCAGGCAGCGCCGCCCGCGCTCTGCCGCGGCCCGGCCGCCTCCCGGCCGCCGCCCTCCGCCGGCGGCTCCTCCATCTTCGCCGCCTTGCGGCCACCTCCTCCCGGCTCTGTTGCCCTACGGCCGCCTCCGCCTGCCAGCTGCTTAGCCCGACAGCACTGCAGCGCCGTCAGCATCTGTAGCCACTGCGGGGGTGACACGTGGCCTGGGCGCCACGTGGCACCTTGCCACGTGGACCCGCCATGTCACCCCTGCCACGTCAGTATTGCCATGTGGCATCTTTTTTGCTGCGACGGCCACCAAACTGTCAATTTTAAGCTCCGATTATGCTGACATCAGCATGCATAATCCATCCTTGCATGCACCTCTCTTGATTCACTTTTGGACCTACTTGTGGTTTTTTGGCCATAACTTTTGCATATGGAGGTATTTTTCCGATCCGAAAGAAGCGCCAGAAAGCTGGTTCCAAGACGGAGATTTTGGTGCAGGTATTTTTTGATTTTGATGCTTTTTTATTGCTCTTTTTTCTATTGAAGTCCAAAGTCTTCTTTTTGACTCCGACATGCATATCTTTTGCGTCCCATGTCAATTTTTTGAAAACTTTATATTTCTGGAAAGCTGGTGCTGTGTTCTTTTCAAAAATGTAGTCCTTTTTCTTTGTTTTTGGCCTTTTCTCTTTCTATCATAGTTTTGACATTTTTGCTCTATGGTGGATATTTTGAGTGTTTTAGGCCCGAGGATCGTTTTCCTGACATGGTTTGCTTTCTTTTTGGCTGTATTTTCTTTTGTTGCAGCTCTTTTTCAGTTTTGATCATTGTAGCTATCATTTTGAAGCATTTTTCATTTTCGCACTGAGATAAACTGTCACTTTTGCATTCTGGGAGTCCTGAACGTTGTTTTGAGTCAGTTGTACTTGCACTATTTCATAAAGCACCATGGGGGGGATTATTTGTTTGCTGTTTTAGGCATTCTCCCTTTGTGAAGTGAGTGTCCCTTCCACGACATTAGCCCCATGCAGAGTCAGTTAGACCGTGTCTTTATCGGTGTCTGTACCTCTTTTCCTCTTTCCTCGTTCTTGGTTCGTTTGCAGGAGATTTTGGCTCACCTTCTCAGTTGCCTGTCATCACACCTCGTCTGCATTAAGGGGGGTTTATGCTGTGTTCTAATGCATCCATGGTTCGATGGTTCAATAGTATGAACTATGTATTCAGTGGTTGATCCTATATACAAGGCGATTGTAGTGGCTGGCTACCTATGCATTTCGATGAGATGGATCATCTACCATATAGACATGCTCGGTTCGTGCCTTCTTCTTCCATGGAGGTTTCTTTAGATTAGCAGTTTGGCAGATTTTGTGGCTTCTTCATGTTTCAGTGATGCTGCTTCTTCATGATCACTCTTTGTTCCTATTTTAGGGGACAATTTCCCTAGTTGGAGACTTCTTCCGTTCTTCACTAGGTTCTTACCTCTTTTTGGGGGAGGGTTTTTCCCATGTGGTTTTCTCTCTTTCTCCGTTTTACAGAGGTTGCATTGTACATGGGTACCTAAAATGGCCTCGTTGCTGGGTCCCATTATGCATTTCATCTTTGTTTTGTGAGCTTAAGGCATTTCCCTAAGTTGCACTTAAGGGGGGGTGTTATAGTAAATAATTAATTATTAATTATTTATTCTATTGCTTAAGCTTACTTAGGTCATGCATTTATTTAATATTTTATATTTAATGCATGTTGTGGTTAGTCGGTGACAACACGGGAGTTTGTTCCCTTCTAGTTGTCACACTTATCTTCTACCACCTTCCAGCTTGTTCTACAAGCTTCCATGAGCTCTTTATATTCGGGCTCTCTCTCTCATTGTAATATAACAACATCATAACATCATTTCTTATTGTAAATACATTTCTCATTGTGTTTGCATTCATGGTGTCTCTCATGTCCGTTTAGGGCTTCGCCCGTGCTCCATGCTCCTCCCCTTTCTTGGCTTCTCTTTGACAGGTTTCGCATGCAGGTGATCTTGGCATCTTCGGAGTTGGCTTTCCTCAACTCCAACACTGCAGTAATTATAAACCAATCATTTCATTGTTTTCTAACATAACATAATGAACAGTACACGTAGTTTATGAATATATTGTAAATACAGAAGAACATAACTTACCTTGACAAAAGTATGCCAATCATGCATTTTGAGCCCTGGCCCAAATTCACTTCTTTTTTATATGAGATTGTTTATGTTCGTAGCAAATCCTGTGGGAAATCAAATTTTTTGTATGACTTCTTTTATGGCATCACTTTGCTGCTCCGTTAATAACCATGGAAGGGCACTTATATTAATCTGATCTCTGTTGCTATTTGAGTGAATGAAATTCTTCAATGCATGATTGGATTCATGTATTTCATTACAAATTTTGACAATTTTTTCTTTGTCACACCTTCCATCCAATATTTTCCACAATGTCTCTGTTATATTCTTTCCAATATGCATGCTATCAAACAAATGCACAATTTGTAAGTGCTCGTAGTAGGGCAACCTACTAAATTGCCTGGGATAGCTTTTTAGTCCCTTTGGAAGGTTTTCAGTATTGCCTTGACGACCTTCACAATCATCAATTACACAATCAGTCAACAAAAATCACAATAGAAATATATAAATTACAAACATAAACCATTAGGTGGAATGACATTACTTCGACGATTAATTCTATTATATTCCAACTTCCATAGGCGAGGTGTCATTCTTCGTGGCTTTGATGTAGTTTCTTCTTTCCCATTGAAAAGATTTTTTTTCATACTTCG
The DNA here is from genome assembly GCA_028749045.1 of Cupressus sempervirens. Classification (NCBI taxonomy): domain Eukaryota; kingdom Viridiplantae; phylum Streptophyta; class Pinopsida; order Cupressales; family Cupressaceae; genus Cupressus; species Cupressus sempervirens. The sequence goes on along the minus strand of CM053786.1, from coordinate 441,799,647 downwards.
ATACTTATGATTCCTATGGAGGAAGTGTCTACACTCATCAAACACCTGCTTTCCTAAACTTTTTGAATGACGAGATTTTATCTTTGGACCACAAACTAGACATGCAAATTTTCCCTTTGTTTGAAGACCTACAAGATAATGATATAATTGGATTATTAAATATGTTGATTTTTATAATTAGAATTATTGTGCGCAACTTGAATTCACTATAACATACCACAAAAATGTGTTAGCCCTGGGGCATCATGTATTGTCCATGCAAGTATTGCATGGAATTGAAATTTTCTTTGTCCTATTGGTCTAGACACATCATACATAGTGACACTATTCCATAACTCCACCAACTCGTCGATAAGAGGCTCAATATATACATGCATATCTTTTACTTGATATTTAGTTACTTGAATGAATAGTAACATTACATAATTATTGTGACTGTTTTACTGCAAGATTTGTAAGTACATGTAAATTAATAACTATCAAATGATAAGATACCTGGAACAATCATTGCCAACATAATGTGCTCCCTCTTTATTGACATCCATGGAGGAATTTTATTGTTGATAACAAAAATAGGCCACACTGAGTAAACAGATCTCATCTCTCCAAATGGATTGACACCGTTCGCTGCCAATGAAAGCTTGAGATTATGAGGTTCTTCTTTGAAGTGTTGCCACTTTTCCTCTATGTGCATAAATACCAAACCATCCACAGGGATTCAAATAATGTCATCTGGACTTCTATTGCGTGCATGATAATCCATAAATTGAGCCAAGCTACTATACCTGAATAATTGTTGCATCCGTGGAATAATGGCGATGTAACAAAGAACCTTTTGAGGCACCTTTTTTGTTAGTCGATCTGTTCGATATCTACTCATATATAACATACAGGGCATTGTGTTTCAAATTCATATTCTTTATAATAAATAATATGATCATTAGGATAAGCATGTATTGCTTCATACTCCATTCCAATATCTTTCATAACAGTAGTTAATTCTCGATATGAGCGAGGTAGAATATTTGATGATGGTAACAGAAACTTGCCTATCAATCTACAACAAAAAAATATAAGTTGTTAATATAAACAATATTAGTGGTACATTATTCACCCTTTGTTAACTATAAAGACATATATGACATACCTTAACATACGTGACATTGTTATGTTGGATAAACCATTCATAACCTTCAAGTTCAACAACAACAATATAGCAGAGAGAAGAGTTGTTTGGGAGTCTTTGTATAGGGCCTCGTATGCCTTCTGAAGTAGAGGTACATCGAGGCTATCATCATCATCATGATCAAATACGCTTGGACTAGATGTGTCATGGATCAATGTATTTATACCATCCTCTTCAATTGTATTTTCTAGCGCATGATCATCATCTTCCATGGGATCATTATCATCACCTTGGATATTTGCACCTCCATGTTCCTCCACTTTGAAAACCATATTCTTCAGATTGTTGTGGTTCATATCATGTACTTCCTTGGGAAGATCAACCTATATAAAATTGATTAACATAAATAAACTATGATCATCAACTCATTATCAAGTGATTTCATATGTATATAAATTGTTAAAATGATATAATGAAGGACTTACCAGTGGATGATAGTCATGCCCCCCCTTCAATGTGACCATTCTCCCTACAATGTCTCTTAACTATTTTGATTAGCAGTCTTCTATGGTTTAAGCCCTTACAAATATTGCAAGGACAATAACATTTTCCATCACCTTTTCTTTTCAATTTAGACCATAATCTAGCGATTGTCTCCCTATTTTGTTCTTCACTTATATTATCTAACATGATCGTTCTTTGTAGGAAGCAAAAATCGGGCTATGAAAACTTTGGTCTACAACTTTCACAAACTAAGCAAAATTGTCGAAAGTACAAAAATCTTCTTAGACCTAGCTAAATACTTTAATATTTTAAAAATACTTTCTTTGACTGTATTCCTAAGATTATTTGTAAAACTTTGACCAACCGCTTGAAGGTCTTATTTTAAGAGGCCTTACAACATTAAACCATTAAAAGTAATTTCAAAACATATAAGCTAAAAGTCTAGTTAAAATATACATTAGAATAAAAAAAAAACAATTTTCATAGCCGAGCGCATAGCTATAACTCATGCAACGACCTTCTTGCTTAGCTGTAGAAGGTCTCCAGCAATCAAATTATACAAACTACAAGGCCTAACAAAAATTTCAAAACATATAAGCTAAAAGTCTAGTTAAAATATACATTAGATTAGATTCAACAATAGTAACCAATGTTATTCAGAATTAGATTCAACAAACCTTAGCAGTGTAAATAGCCATCTCCTCTAAACTGGACTCCAGACACGAGGGGGCATTCACATACTCTTCCCCTAAAGGTATCCTGAAGAACAAAAGCCATTATTCTTGAGTTTGTGAATTGCACCTCGAGATGAATGAAGCTTAAAAGGAATGAAAATTGTTTTCATACATTTAAATTAGGATGTAATATTTATTCATAAGTATATACCTTGTAAACACTTAAAATTGCTGTTATATGTGTTGCACAAAAAGAAGAAGTTTATACTTATGTGTATAGATACACTTCCTATATGTGATCCAAAGCTCGAATGTTATCAAGTGTGTCCAATGATGGGGAGAGACCTTCGTGCAAGTAGAAGATTTGCAATGAAACAAAAGAAAAGAAAATTTTCTTATAGTAAGAACAAGTTTGTTGTGTTGCACAGGGTACCAACAAAATAGTGTACAATATCTTTTTCTTTACCTAGATTTCAATTCAACACGAGAGCCTTTAATAGAAAAGTCAAGTTGATAACATATTTAACAAGAGCTGCAGGGCAACGTAGTTCCTGTGTAAGTCCAAGAAAATGTGTGAGGATTGACATAGATTTGCGTAAGTCCAAGAAGATGTGTGAGAATTGACATAGATTTTGTGAACATTTTCTATGTAATGAAGATTTTACTGCAAATGGAATGAACCTAGGGGTTGATTGGTAAACTAATTATTTGTATCAAATGGTGTAAAATTGAAACTAAAACCATTTCAATTGGCCACGCCACTCATGGACTCTTCCTCCATGTGTTATAATACTTTCATCATATATCACAAATATGAAATAGAATATGTAGCACATTGAAATAAAGCATTAAAAGATATTGTCTAAATGTAATTAAATATATGGAACTAGTTATAAGAATCTGTACAAATCAATCAGAATGTGTTGAAATCAGTGCATCTTACTTTAGCATTTCATGTAACACAACCAAATCCAAAAGAAATCTCGCAGACAAACTAATTGAGATTTATAACCTTTATCTTCCAATGTCCAATGGCTCCTTATAGGCGTTAATACAAAGAAGCCAACTATCAAAAACTGTGGCAATGATAAACATTTTGAAAAATAAAATTGTATTAGGTATAAATAAAAAACAGTGAAGAATGGTATAGACTTGTAGCCAAAAGATAACACAGTGAAAATTGATGAGCTCTTTGTTATCACCCACCTCAAAGAAACGTGCATATCAACTCCAAGTGTCAAATGTCAACTGTAAGTGCAACAATGCAAGTTTTCATCCGTCTTTAACATCCTGCTTTAACATAAGTAGATTCAAAAGGAAGCATTGTCAACTTAAGAAAAATAGTAAAAATATACAGATGGATAAATCATGCATTTGTTGGGTATATTGTTAACTAGTTGAGCAATAATAGAAGCTACGCTGACTGCTTGAAACTTTTTGTATGGATTTTCCTGCCCCTATGAAGAAGATGAAAAAATGCCATAGATAGTAATCAAAAGGAATTAAGCCTACTAACAACAACATGATTTGCATTGACAGAAAAAACCACAAATCCATACATTTAAAGAATGACTTGAGTGATCTTTCAAACAATTTGAAAATGAGCTCTAAACAAATACTTTTAACCATATTTCCTTTTATTATGCTATGTCTCCCTGCAAGAAAAATAAATAGATCTACAAGAAAAATATTACAAATGCTCATTTGCATGCCAAACTAAACACGCAATTAAACAAGTGTTACACCATTTGTAGAAATGGGAAGCTTAGGAGCACCCTCTGCAAGAATGATAGGCCCAACACTTTGGTACTTGCTCCCTCATGCCACAACATACCAGCAAGCACAACAACCTTAACACTGATTTCTTGATTTTCACCTCTTCTCTTTCATGGCGAAATGCTACTCAACGAGTGTTATGGAAACTAAATTTGTGCAAAACATCATACAAATTTACAAATACTCTTTTGTTGCAGACATTAGAGAGGACGAAAATGAGGTGACTTGAAATCTCTCATCATCTTGGGCACAAAATTGCAAAGGCATATGGTATTGATTTCATAGTTGGCAACCTTCCTCTCTTAAAGTGATACCTTTATTAACCTGGCTCTGATACCATTTTAAATAATGAAGGATATTTGTAAATGTAATGGATCTCTCTAGGTGATAATCAATATAGAATGGATATGAATTAATTAAATAACTAAAAAGTTTTACCAGGTCTGAATATATAATTAGATCACTTATTAGAATTCCCAATTTGAAGAGATAGAATCATTTATGAATCTCGATAATCCATCTCTTGTGATCAGTCATCTTATTTAGTGCAATCAAGAGGCATATGAGGGGCAGTTGTAACTGTTCAACTACATGTCTCCTTGAGGAGACACATAGGCATAAACTTAATTAGCCAACAAATCCAAAGGTATCGATTATGATTAGTCACCAAACAAATTATCAAGAGACCCTATGGTCATCGTCATGATTATTTGCTAAGCCAATTTCAACATCAAAGCCTCTAATATGAATATAGAGGATCATAACTAGATCCCATATGATTGTCATTCAATCCATCTTGATTAGGGATATACTACCCAATCCAAGAGATAGATATAATGTGATTGTTCATATTTTCATACTTAGTTTAATAATGACAATATCAACTCAATACAAGGATGCCAATCAACTCACTGCCATCACTGCTAATGCTTCTAAATTAGCACAAGTGCTCTATATTATGTTTTTGGTACTGAGTTAAATGAGAAAGAGAAAAGAGCATGATTAGTTGTCACATATTATTTGGCCAACTCAGTGCCAAAAATACAACCTTTAATGTGAAGTGAGGAGCTGCAATAGAGTGCAAGGATTAGAACCTCTACCCAAGTTTTTAGTAGACTAGGGAAGATGAAGATTTAAAATGTTGTAATGCAGTTTACGAATCATGATGATGATTTTTAAAGATAATCACTGTAAAGACAAACCTAATTTTTGTTGAGTCCTAAGTATGCCAACCATGCAAGGAATTTTGTATGATGCTACAAGGAATGCATTGATGCATTTTTGGATTTAGTCTTCTCAATTAAATTCAAATGAGTCAACCTTGATAGAAAACACTTTTGTACTCATTTTTGGACTCATTGGATATATTTTATCACTTAATTTTGTAAAAAATATATTTTTCTATCCCTTCTACTCTCTAACATCTAGATGATAGATCATAGAGTGAGATCTGAAACATTGTGATTCAAAAAACATATACAATCTCTTCTAGAAACAACATCAAGTAAAATCTTGGATAACAGAAAAATAGTTATGTATAACAAAAAGTTGTTTTTAAATAAACTTAAGCAATTTTTAATTTACCAAAATTTTTGGGAAGCCCACATTTGCCAACTGTGTAAGGAACTTCATATGATGCTGCGAGGAATGTGTTGATGAAGCCAAAAAATGTGATTTTTTGATTAATCACTAATTGCCAATGTTCATGATTATGTAATTGTGAAGGACATGTCTAAATTGTATCTACTCTGATTTACAATCAATTTTCATCCTATCACTGTGAAAAATGGTAGTGTGATGTTGCTTGTCAATCTTGCTAAGGGTACTAACCCCAAATCCCTATAAGGGACATTTCCTCTTGACCCTTTTAGGTGCTCCATCCCTAAGCCTGTGTCAATGATTGTCCCCAAATCAACCCTTGCTAACCACCATCCCCAAATCAAGATCCTAGGTCCCACCCTTCCCAAGACTCTAAAGGAACATAGATTTTTTTGCAACTTTGTACTTAGTTTTTAGGTTGAATTCATATAAAGGAAATTGTAATTGAAAACTATCAACAATTAGTTATCATTTATGTAGTGTGTAGTATGTATTGTGCAATACAATTTAATCAAATACAATATGAACATAAATAAGAAAAAATGTATGTCATAGTTTATGGAATAAGCTTTCATTTTATTTTATTTTTGTATCTCTATTCTATAAAACCATGTTTTGTTAATTTTTTCATCTTTATTTTACGTGTGTTGAAAATATGATTTTTTCTTGATTGATTCATGACAGTTCAATAATTTCTGAATCTATTGGTTTGCCTTTTTTTTACTAAGAAGATTTTTACTACTATGGTAGATAATATAGACCTTGGCAATGAAGGCCATACTTTCATAACTATGCCAGATATATAATACCACTGCATTTCTATGTAAGATACATGCAACCAAATGTACTTTTTATTACTAGCCATTTTGTGGACTTAGGGCCTTTCATTTCCAATGAAAATAATGTTCTATTATTACTTTTATACTTGAATTAATGAATATTGAGCAAGGATTTTTGAATTTTATTCATTATATGAACGTTTAAACTTGAATCTTGATCTCATGTAATGGGATACTTGTAACAATTTTCCAACTTGTATCCCAAATTTTTAATATATAGTCATAAATCTGTTGCTACCTTCCTACCATAATGGGCTTCGAGAGTGAGATCTTACCACCCAAGGCTATGCAAAATAAAATAAGCTTTGATGCATTGGACTATGAGGAACAACAATTTTTCATGGATTTTGCATGTCTTTTTGTTGACAAATCCAAGCACACTGCCATGAAAGTACGGGAGGCATCAGCATGGAGCTCTCAGCATGCAATGGAAACACTTAAAAACAAGTGTCTTTTTCAAGAAATGAAAGGGCATTCATGAGAAACATTAATAGTTATAATGAGAATGCATGACCATCTGCGGGACATGGGAAGATAAATTGCAAATAGCTTGAGCCTAGTGAACCAGAATACAATTACCAAAATGAATTTATCTCATAAAGGTTGATATTTTGCAATTTTCTTTGGTCAAATGTAGATTGCCATATTGTTGTCAAGACCATAATGTCTTATGACGTTTAAACTGGAACTTGATGTTACTGTAATCTATATTCATAGATATATGCCATATCTTAATAGAACAATTGTTTACCCTAAATGTCTACTGAAATGCCTCTTGTTTTCCTCATTTGCTCTGCAGTTGTTAAAAGACTTGAAGGAGCTCAAACATTTGGACACTGAAATGAATGGGCATGCTTTTGATCTTGAAAAACATGTCGATGAATTACTTCTAGTTAGAGTGAAAGAACAACGGATGAGCAATTTGATGCAGTCCATTCTTGTGGTTGCCTATGTTGGTGTCACATGTACATCAGACTACTACGATTGTGTTGTTCAATGCAAATGGTTTTCGAAAACACAAAATGGTTGGCAATGGTCAAATGTACATCTACGTCTATGGTCATTTAAATAATAACAATAATGATTGTAGAACAAAAGAGTAATGGGTTTATTTGTCTTACACCTTGCCGATGCGGGTCTCTGCCCAACCCTTTGAATGCCTCGAGTTTGCCTCAATGCCCCTCTCAATGCTGCTGAAGTGATCTCTCGTGCGCGCGCATTTCCTTTAAGAAGAACCCTGTGTCACGTGATTTCTTTCAAATGAGGGTTTTTGGCTTTTTTTTTTTCTCTTATATCCCGCTAGTGTTGCAATTGCAATGGCATCAGGCTAAAATTGAAAAAAAAAAGCCAAAAACACATTACCTTTTCTTGCTGTCACAAATTAATGTCGCAAATTGATCCCTAATGCATTAGTGTCAGTTTCAAATTACTCTGATGAGAATAAGATACATCTAGGGGTAGCTACTTCCCATCTTCAACATACCCTTTTAGACACTAGACCAACTATAAGGCTTGACCCTTCTTCTACTTCAGGCTCTGCAAAACCTAGGTAGGTGGACCTTAGATTCACTTATATGTTACCAGTGCTAAAACATATTCTTGAATTTAACAAAGCATATAAACCCCTTAATCTTCTAACACTTATGCGAGGATCTTAGACATCGAATAGCTAATAACATGACCAAAGATATTGCTAAGCTAAGTGAGGGCATCATCTTTCAATTCTTCAACATTTAAAGGGAAAAATATTTGATTAATGATGTTGATTTCAGCAAAAACATGACGTGAATAACATAAAACTATGATCTTGTAGCTGATCAGTGCCTTATCTTTTGGGAAATCCTACAAACCCCTAATGTACATCCCTAAAATTCATTGACATATCTCATACATCAAGACTTCCTGATCTATCTATTCACCTTGTGAATTAGACATTTGTATCTTTCTAAACCTCATACTCGACCTATCCCTTAATGAGATCTACAATCCTATGATGATAAATCAAGCATTTACATAGCTCCTTGAGTCATAAGAAAAATAAATAAATCATATAAAAATAATAGATTGCAACTAAGTTTCATAATCTTTATTTACAAAACACAAAAAATCACAAATAACATGAATGGGAGACAAGATATCAGAATGAAGATTAACTTGCTACTTCATTTTCATTCATTTATTTTAAAAAAATACAATAAGACGCATGAAATTGAAATTTAAAACTACTTGAAAGATCAAAACTATCTATATTCTTATTTCTTGCTATTCATTACAAGGGAAATTACTTAAGAAAATGGTATCATAGTAGTGAAATACATTTAAAACTAGAACCCTTGGTCTCATAGATTTCAGAAAACTCAAGATTGGAGCCCCCACAATGAATCAAAAAGAGAGAGAGATATAGGAGATGAATGAAGTCCCAGATTTGATCTGAAAGTGACATGTGTCCACTTGAATCTCCATTTCCTATAGTTGTAAAATATCTCTCCTCTTTCTACCCATGAAATCTGATATGATTTTCACCATTATTCTGTAACAAACTTGAAAATATCTCTTGTGAATGATGAAAGCCCTTGTTTTGCCCCAATATCTGAAATGCATCATGAAATGCTGATAATATCTTGATTCAACTGACTTGAAGGTTACCAAACTTGACCCTAAAAACATTTTTATTACCTTTTACACAAATTCAGCTTATCACCCTGCAAGAAAACAAATCCAAACTTTGATACCTGAATATGGTTATAAATTGAGTATCCATGATAAAACCTTGTATAACCTGAGTAGACGGCTTCCTATGCAAAACAAAAACTCCAAAAATAGAAAGTTTGTTCTCTCTTGGTTTCAATGATATATAATATCACTACATTCAGTTACTAGAAATGCTCAAATTCTTAGTTTGAAAATCATGCCTCTATACTGGCTCTCTGGTTTGAATTTCAATTTTTAAAAATTTAAAAAATTCCAAAGTTTGAACTATAAAATAAATAAAATTTTATTTAAAATTGACCCTGCATGTATTTTTCAGGGAAAATAATTTATTTTATTTTATTTTATGCAGTTTGAACTTTCCTCCAATTTCCCATCCAGGTTAAACTAGTTTGACTGGCCTTGACACATGTCATGCTCTAATTGGCTAGATTTTGCTTTGTCATCTGACACCCACCACTTGGGTTCCATGTGTCATTGCCTCATTGGTCCCCAATTCCACCATGTGGCAACCACATCATCATGCCATGTTTCTGGTTGCCATGTCACTATCCCAGTTAGCATTGTATCATGTCATCTTGACATAGAAACATCATGACACATGGCACCTTTAGACACGTCAACACCCAATCAACAATGCCATGCCATGCCCTATCAATGTGCCACTTCAGTCTGCTACATCATTGGTTGCTATGTCACATGACACATTAGCATGGTGCCACATCATCATGACATAGCAACATCATGACACATGGCACAATGTGTCACCTTAGCACCTCAAGAAGCATGCCGCATCTGGAAGCCTTGCCAAGTGCCACTGTGTGATTTGTCCATCTCAATCTAGTTGTCACCATCTCACCACCACTTGTCATATTTTGATTGGTTTGAAATATCCACATGATCTGATGACATCAGTGCATGTGTTCAAACTTTAACTTGTCTTCCCCTCTGGCCGACTGGGGTCCACCATAAGTTTTCTTTGTGTGGCTTACAAAAGCTAGTGTCTTTTAAGAAACTTACTATCCTAGTGCTAGAGTTTATTAACATTGGAAAATGAAGCTACCCACTCAATGTGGGATAAAACTTCTATATTCCTTCTTGATCACTATTAGCATCTTCAAACTATGGGAATCACATGTCTTTGATGCCAAGTAATGATCTATTTATGCATTGAATCACCTCAACCTAATAGCCAAGAGAAGCATTCCGCAGGGTCTTCCCTCTATATATTGTCGATTGCTAGTTGTGTTCCCACTTTCTTCAATGCTAGGGAAATTCAAATTCACATGACTTGTTTCTATTGTGGGGAGGGACCTATGGATATCCTCAACATCATACACCTCTAGAAAAACTCTATAAAGAGAAAAATATGCTTCGGTTTGAGTAGGAGAGCAGAGGCTTCATATGATTTGGCTTTGAATTAGACTTGGAATTACCCTACCATTAGTCTTCCATCCCCATGCATTAGGCTCAAGGGACTCATCTTTAAGAACAAAACATAACCCATCAACTTATTTCATGCTTTTATGACACCCTTCAAAAGTGGCAAGGCCTCCTTATGTTTTCTCTTGTTGTTTTAGCTTCCACACATTGCAACATGTCCTCTCTTGACTTCCAACATGGATTTATATGTATTATGTGAACACTATTCATGTTGCCCATGTTTTTGTTAGCTTTGGTATTCTTTTAACTTGGGTAGCCTCCATATATATCTTGTGGATGGTATTCCTTGGTATATCAAAACTCAAAGGAATCCATTTTAAATATATCATGTTTGCTACTCCTTTAATCCAATCATCTTCCTCTATTACCTATAGTTATTGTATTCATGAATGGGGAAAACAAGAAGAAGCTAAGATCTTAAGCATGTGTAGGGATCTAGCTGGGCATCAAGGTGGTCACAACTACAAAAAGAAATGTACACAGGGGTAGACATGTCATTTTCTTGAAAGGTCAATAAATAATAAGAAAGTTTTCTCTCTGAATGCCATGAAAACAAGCACAAATGTGACTCCCCATAATCATGATTGGTAGATGTCATGTTATCTTGGGAACTGCAATAATCCACGTATTGTAGCAATGGAGGTTGATCATGAACAAAATTAATACCATGAAACAACTCATGGGAGCATGAGGAAAGTAAAATTCATTTAAGAGGAGGAAGACATTGACATTAAGGATAAAAAGTAGAAATGGGGAGATAAAAGAGAGGCTGCGATGTGTGATATGTATTGCAAGAAATAGGGGTTGGGTCATACTCACTTCTACCTTAATGGTCTCTACTTGGCTTTATGACCACAAAAGTAATATGCCCACCAATTTAGCATGTTAAAATAGAATATTGGAAAATAACTCACTAATGGCAACCTTGAAAATGTTTTCAAACATCAATTTAATACGAACATCAGCCCTTTAGAAACACCCATTCCTCATGTGCTCATACTTGGTATCGCATTCATCTTAAAAATTGTCTTAGGATCTCAAATGGAAATAAGTGAATCATTTCCAATTTTCTTGTGTATTCAAGAACATTATGACTTCTTCAAACACATCCAATCCTATGAGTCTGGTGAATTTAGTCGGGCCCCAAAGTGGATTTGGCTATTTTTTTTTTCCAAACAATTGAATTGTCAAATTGATCCATTAGTCATCTAATAGTAATTTGATCAAAATTTAATTACTATCACATCATTTAAAATTGACCTTCAACCTTTCCTGCAAACTATCAATTGTGTTCCAAGAGGTCCTTTGACTGGCTTTAAAAACTAACAAAAACACTTGATCGAGCTATGAAATCAGAGATGTTGATTCTTTGTTCCCCACTCTTGTACCCTGTCAAATCTCATCTCATGATAAATTCTCAATCAAAAGACAATAACCATCAAAGTTTCCCTTTCAAAACCACCTACAAGAAAACATGTTAGAAAGCAATAAATCAAATTTGGATTTGGGTTTGAAAATAGGGAAAATTGATACTTGGGGACACAAAAACTAGGGTATCGGTTCATTGTCATGAGGACAACATAAAACTGAGATTTGGGCTCATGGTGAATAACTAGGAATATATGGTGAATGGTCAAAGTGGGCTACTTAGATTTGTAGGATTGGAAACATTGTCAGAAAAGTGGTTTTCACAAATGGAATGGACCTAGAAAAGTGTGCAAATGGATTTGTCAAGACTTGCAACCTGGCACACTTAAAGATTTTTTAGAGTAAAACACAATGGTGCAATCCATTTGATCTCACCTAGCACAAATTCTAACTTATGACATCATGAGCAAGGGTACTGACTAATCTGCACTTGATGACACTAGTAAAACTTTACAAATTGATTTTGGAATTGCATTTGAGAACTAATCAAATAGATTTTTCATAAGCTAAAAATTGAAACATAACAAGCATTTAACCTATAGAATGCAATGCAGAAGGAATTTTCTCATTTTGGTCAACTAGGTCAAAGTTATAACTGGTCAAACAAGGCCTCCTAGAATTTTGAACAATTTACATCAGCATTACAACAATAAATGACTAACTTTGAGGGATTCAAAATCTAGTCAAAACATATTGAAATGACTCAAAATTTGAAACATAGGTTCTTTGATATGGATACTAAAAACTCCTATAGTGGAAAATCATGAAACATTATTAGGTATGAGATATTCAAAAGTAAACTAAGCGTCTTGTCATTGTTTGACACTTGGAAAAAAATGCAGATTTGAACATTGCTCAAAATGGAACTTCATAGAATGACTTTGAATGGAAATTTATCATGATAAGATGAGTAGATGTGTTGAATGTAAGGTGTTAGAAACATTGAACACCTCTTAGGCTTTAAATAGATAACCAAGTACATACACATTAAAAAGTGCTTATATGACTTGATTTTTTAGAATGGTACTCAAAATCAGGGCTTCAATTTTGAATCCCGATATACTTGATATCCATATAATATAACTTAAAATTCCTGTAGGCTGAATATGCAAGAAGAGTTCTAACTCCTTAAAGTCTTGCCATAGGAGCAAAAGTCTCTCCATAATCAAATTTTTCTTCATGAGCATAACCCTTGCATACTAGTCATGCCTTTTTTCTTGTTACTTCTCCATTCTCATTGAATTTGTTTCTAAAAACCAACTTTGTTCCTAAGAAATTTTTGTATTTAGGTCTTGGCACCAAATTTCAAGTATTGTTCTTTTTAGTTTGTTCAATTTCCTCATTCATAACTTGGATCCAATCTTCATTCTCTAAAGCATCCTTTAATGTTTTGGGCTCAAATTCACAAAGTAAGCTTGTTTCATCTTTGAGTCTATTTCTTGTCATATTATTTGATTCAACATCACCAATGATTTGTTCAAGTTTGTGATGTCTTCTCACATATTTTTCTAGTGTAGGTAGTTTCCTTCTTTGTTCTTCTACATGTTCATCTTGAAAATAAATCTCAAGCTCATTTTCTCTTTCTTTTTTAGGTTTTGGTTAGGCTTTTGTATGCTTGAAATTTTCAATCTAATGGTCAACATTCCCTATTTGTGACTTGACATCTTCAGTCTGTTGCTCAACACACACTCTCTACTGCTCAACAATTTGTTTCTCTACAACATTTCCTATCTACTGAGAGATTACCACTTTGTTTTCTTGTTCATTAGAAGTTCTTGGAGCATCATCATCTACATAGATGAATGTGCTATAGTATACAGGTTCTTCTTTGTATGCAATGCAACTTCTTTCTACAAACTCATCAATTTTCACATTTTCATTTTCGACAACTTTATGAGTATTAGAGTTCAAACACTTATAAGCTTTACAGTTAGTGGAATATCCTAGGAATATACCTTCTTCTCTCTTTGCATCAAGTTTTCCATTCCAATTATCTTTAAGTATATAGAATCTACTTCCAAAGATTTTGAAATATTTCACATTAGGAGCATATCCATACCACAATTCAAAAGGCGTAGTATTTGTACCTTTCTTGACTTGTACTCTATTTAGGTATAGACAATAGTTCTAACAACTTCTCTCCAATATTTATTTAATACACTCTTCTCCATTATTGATATGTTTCTTCTTTTAGCTATTCCACTTTGAGGAGGGGTCCTTGGTGCTAACATTTCCCTTTTAATTCCTTTGTCATTGTAGAATGTGTTGAACTAATTGGAAATGAATTCACCACCTCTGTTAGATCTCAAGCACTACAAACTCTTCCATATTTCTTGTTCAACTCTAGCTAAATACCACTTGAATAACTAAAAAGCATCAAATTTAGCTTTAAGAAAAATCACAATCATCATCCTAGTGTAATCATTAAAAAATAGAATGAAATACTTATCTCCATAGTAACTTTGAACATTAATGGGTCCACATAGGTTAGTATGAACCAATTCCAAAATATGACTAGTAGTGTATGTTTTTCTCTTAAAACTAGACTAGATCATTTTTCTTAGTTGACATTGTTTACACATGACATTTTCAAGCTTCTTTACTTTAGGTAATCCTCTTACTTTGTTCATCTTACTAATATTCACCAAATTGTCAAAATCTACATGACATAATCTCTTGTGCCATAACCAAACATCTTCTTATTGTCCAAACCAACATATCTCATTTGATAAATCTAGATAGAGTGAGTTAGCTTTTATTTGTTCACAACTTCCAATTGTCTTACCATCAACATCATGTATCTATTGGATATAATTGGTTAATTGTTTGTTTTCTTTGATGTTACACAAATGTCATATCATTATTAGTTAGTAATGTTGAACTCACTTGGGCGATGAAGACAGTTCTCAATGTCTACCAAGTGTTCTTGTATTTTCTTAGTATAGAAGGAAACATCTACTGAGTTCACTCAAGCGTAAAAATAAAAGTTGCAGAAAGTGAGTGTTAACCGAGATCACTCGAGTAATAAAGGAAAGTTGGATGGAACGAGTGCTAACTAAGCTCACTCATTTTCGAAAGGATTGTTGCAAGCTTGTAGTGTTAACTAAGATTTTGTTGGTTAACAAAGGAAATCATTTTTGAGTTAGTTTCTATCGAGTTGGGTTGGCTAGCGAAAGATTTTCTTATTTTGGCATATTAATCTTAATTGATTTATCTATTGATTCCAGCCAACTAAGGTGATGAATATTGATTATTCTAAGTTATATTTGAGTAAAATTGACAAAGTGGAAGATATAAGTATAAGGTCAAGTTGTGATTTCAAAGTGTGAAAAGAGAAAGAGATGATGATGTGATTGAACATCTAATGATGAGAAGAGAATATCCTTTTCGAGCAGCAAAGACATATTTGATCAAAAAAGATCAAGTACAAGCTAGAATAGAGGTCTATAATCAGAAAATTAGTTGCACTCAAATCAAGTCATCTCATTGTTACTCTCTAACCATTGTAGCGGTGATCTAAATCTCCTAATAGAGTTGTCATAACAACTATTTTTCAAATCTTCTAACAAGGTTGCAATTCCATTGAATTGTTGTCAAGACCTCTAACAAGGTTACTCCTAATAGGGTGATTAAATCCTCTAACAGGGTCACACCTAAAAATGTGTCGAGTACATTGGGGTTTCGGGTGGCTCCTTGGAGGACACTGCCAGCTCAAACTCAAGGGAAGTGCGCGTTGTGAAATCTATCAAGTCTAAAACCCCAAAAGCCAATCCCTCTCCCTACTTCCCTAGCAAGAAGAGCCCCAGGTGCCCTCCCCCTAACCCCCCTACCCCTCATCCTAAGGAGTCTAGTGATGAGTCAGATACGGAGCTGAAGGAGGCAGATTCAGTGGTAGAGAAGGAAAGTGAGTTGGAAGACGACAAGGAGAAAGATAATGACAAGAAGGAGTTGACCCCATTGGTAACCCAGGATAACCCCAAGAAAAGAAAATTAGACCAGGCCCCAACTCATGATCATCTCAGTGACCACGCTGATTTTACCCCCAGCCCTACTGTGCCCACCTTCCCCCTGCGGGTCCCCATTTCGCCCCTAGAAGAGATGATAGAAATCATGGTTGAAAAGGGGGGGGGAGGCAATCAGGAAAAACAAGAGAAGAGCCTGGAGCAATTTCAATGTGGATAGTGTCAGTATAGGCATTGTTAGAGAACCTTCTAAAATCTAGGTGTTGGGGGATCTCGACAGTAGCACCCACTATGACGAGCTCCTTGACCTGACTCTTCTGGTTCTCTCTGACAATGTTTGTGAAACGGGTTTCAACTTTCTCAGCAATGCAAAGAACAACCTGATTGACAATTTTTGCTCCATTAAGTGGTTTTTTCAGGAAATTGAGACTCTGAAGGACAGGTCCAACTAGACCAACAATAGGGGGGATGTCAAGGATCATGAGGCCAGAGGTAGTAACGACCACGTGGGTAGCCAAGAAAAAGATAGAAGCCAGGACCCCAGAGACAATCAGGAGGACAGAATCACCCAGCTCGAGCAGAAGGTCCAAAGGCTAGATTCCGTCCACCAGGTTGTGACTAAACAGATTGTGGATACCCTCCATACCTTGAATGAAAAAATTGTTAATCTGGGGGACTATCTAACCAATGTTGGTCTTGTGGGGAATGTGGAGCAGAGTATAGAGCACAGAACTAGCCGGGAAGATCCTCAAAAAGAGACTGGAATCTAGGAAAGTCAGGGGGACCAGATGCATTTCCTCCCCATGATCCATGAGGAAGAGGCTAACCAAAATGAAAGTGATGCTACAAAAACCCTGTAGGCAATGGAAAAGAAGGGACACTAGTATGCCCGCCAGGCTCTATTCCTGGCCTTTATTTCTCAAGCTTCGAGCCTTTTTGTTTCTGGCCTTTTGAGGCAGCTTTTTTTCTGTCTTTTCTGCTTTAAGTTGTTTTCTGTTGTAAAAATTTGGGTTTCAGGATCCCTGTAACACCTATTTTCCTCATAAAAAATAGTGTTTTTTTAAACCTTTAACAGAGTTGGCTCCTAACAGGGCTCACTTTAGAAGAGTGAAAAATAGCACTAGTTGCAATTGGTGGTTTTTCCCAAATTGGGTTTCCACGTTAAATCCTGGTGTCAAATGTGTTCATGTTATTTTCTTTTATGTGTTTGCAACTAAGTTAAAGTAATGGTAATCACAGATAACATCTAAAGGTTTATGTGTTAATCATTTACTGAGCTAATATAGTTATTACTGAGTTATATCATTCTATGTGTTTACTAGGCTTCAACAGTATTCAATTATCTGTTTGCATTTTGTACTGACATCTAAGGGATCTGGAATTTATTTTTGTAATAACTGATTCATCTCTCCCCTCTCAGTTACTACTCTTATATTTCCAACAATTGGTATCAAATCTTTTGGTGCTTGCAGAGAAGGTTTCAAGGACCTAAGCTAAAGATCAGGATGTCTTACAAAAGAGAGATTCCCAAGTTGAACAGAGATAATTTTGCAGCATGGCGAGGACTCATGAGCTTACATTTGGCTACCATCACTGATTCAGGTTGCAAGTATCTTGATGCTAAATATAAGACTCCAACTTGAACTTTATCAGTTGAAGACATTGATGAAAAGAAGAGTCATTATATCATGATGATTGACATTGCATCTGCTCTTAGTTATGCTAAATTTGATGAGGTGAAGGATTGGGAAACTAATTTTGAAATGTGGAACAAACTAAAAGATGTATAGGGAGGAGATGAAAGTGTAAGAATAGCCAAAGCAGAAAGCCTTAGAGGACATTTTGATCAAATGAGAATGAGAGAAGATGAAAACATTACAAAATATGTGGTAAGGATCAAGGCCAATGTAAGTGCAATCAAAGCATTTGGAGGAGACATTAAGGAGGAAAATTTTTTAAGTAAAGAGTTTAGAACTCTTCTTCCTATTTATGCAATTAGAGTGTTTACTATTCAAGAAAAGAGATGTGATCCAAATAACAAAATAGGCTTGGATGCTCTAGTTGGAAGATTGATAGCTTTTGAATTAGATAACTATGATAACTATGTTCCTACCTCAAATAATATTGAACCTACATTTAAAGCTAAGCTCACACTCAAAGAAAAGGGTTAAAATTCAAAGTCTACTCAATCAGGAAGTGAAGAAGATGGAACATTAGAAGAAAGTTCAGACAATGATCTTGAAGATGTTGAAGCCCTGCTTGCAAGGAAGTATTCCAAAGGTAGAGGTAAGTACAAAGGTAAAGTTCCTCTGATCTACTTTTCTTTTGAAGAATCTGGTCACATTGTTGGTAGGTGTCCAAACAAGGAAATCAAGGATGAGAAGAAAAGTAACAAGCATAAAGGAAAGAAGGACTCCAAGAACTACAAGAACTCCAAAGACAAAGGTAATAAATCTTGTTTTATAGTGAAGGATTTTGATAACACTGAATATGAAATGGTATATATTGCTATGAAAGATGAATCTAATGATGGAGATAAAATGACACTTATCTCTCATATTAGTAAATGATATATGGATTATTGATAGTGGCTGCTCACATCATATGACTGGTGACAAAACAAAATTTGAGAATATGAAATATTATGATGGAGGTATTGTAAGATTTGGAAACAATGAACCTTGTAACATAAATGGAAAAGGATGTATCTTGTTGACTAAAGAACTTGTATGTGACAATGCTTATTGGGTTGAAGGACTAAAGCATAATCTACTAAGTGTGACAGAGTTGAACAACATTGGATTCAAGGTAGAATTTATGAATGGACAGGCCAAACTACTAGATAGGAAAGGAAATCTGGTTACATCTGGAAAGCAAACAAAAGGTAATCTATTTTATCTTGATCTCAGTGATTGTTCATGTTTTATTGCTCAAGTAGATGAAAGCTCGTTATGGCACAAAAGGATATGTCATGTGAAATTTGATAATCTAGTCAAAATTAACAAACATAGAAGAGTAAGAGGTATTCCTAGTTTGAAGAAACCTGACATGGGTCTATGCAAGAATTGCTAAATTGGTAAGATGGGAAAGACAGGCTTCAAGGGTAAAGACTATTAGTTAGAAGAAGTCTTGGAAATTTTTCATACAAATTTATGTGGACCTATTGGAAGAGAAAGCTATAGTGGAGAAGAGTTTTTCATTCCTTTTGTTGGTGAGTATTCTAGAATGATGACAGTAATGTATCAAAAAGATAAATCATAAGCCTTTCAAAAATTCAAGTGGTATTTGGCAAGAGTAGAAAAGGAAATAGGAAAAATGTTGAAATTCTTAAGATTAGACAAAGGTGGTGAATTAATCTCCCATGAATTCAATAGTTTCTACATTGAAAGAGGAATCAAAAGACACATATCAATGCTTGGTACACCACAAGATAATGGGATAGCTGAAAGAAGAAACAAATCTATCATGGATTGTGCAAGAACCTTGATGATTGAAAAGAATGTTGCTCTCAAATACTAGAAGGAATCTATCCATGCTGAATTTCATAACTTGAATAGAGTTCAATTGAGGAAAAAATTTAGACAAAACACCTTATCAGCTATGGTATGGCTACAAACATAATGTAAGTTACTTGAAAGTATTTGGCAGTGAATGTTATTTATTTAAAGAATCTGGAAAAGGAAAATTTAATGTAAAAGGTGATGAAGGAATATTTCTAGGATACTCTTGCAAAAGTAAAGCATACAAATGTTTGAATTTGTCTACTCCCAAAATTATAGCAAGTGGACATGTAAGAATTGATGAATTTGTAGAAAAGAGTGAAGAAGAAAGAAACAAGGAACCTGGAGACTACAAGAGATTTGTTTACTATGAACCTGATAACCTACCAAACCTATCTAAGAGAAAAGAAAAACTTCAATAGTTACCAAGTTGAAGATAGTGCAACCCAAGC
Organism: Cupressus sempervirens; assembly: GCA_028749045.1. Taxonomy (NCBI): domain Eukaryota; kingdom Viridiplantae; phylum Streptophyta; class Pinopsida; order Cupressales; family Cupressaceae; genus Cupressus; species Cupressus sempervirens. The sequence continues at coordinate 441,779,635 of CM053786.1, read as the reverse complement.
TACAAGGACCCGAGTCATAATTAGAGGCTATCGAGCTAGTTCAAACTAAGCCTGATGGACTCGAGTCATAGACATAAGAACCCAAGCTTGAAACTAAAATTCAAGAAGAAGATGGTGGAACTCATTTAAAGACCAAGGAGCTAGTGTTAGCAAGATATGTCAGAGGTATCATGCACCTGATCAGATCATTGGAGACAAATCAGATGGAGCAATGAGTAGAAGCAAATTAAAAGGTACATGTTTACTTGTTGAATTTGAACCTAGAAGTGTTAAAGATGCTCTAGAAAATGAAATTTGGATTGAAGCAATGAATGAAGAAATAGAACAAATAGAAAAGAACAAAACTTGGACTTTGTTCCTAGACCCAAGGATGAAAATGTAATTGATACAAAGTGGGTATTTAGAAATAAGCCGAATGAAGATGGAAAAGTATCAAGAAACAAAGCAAGATTAGTGTGCAAAGGTTATTCTCAAGCAGAAGGTATTGATTATGTGATACTTGTACTCCTATACCAAGACTAGAAGGTATTAGAACCTTACTAGCATATGTAGCACATAGAGGATTTAAAGTATATCAAATGGATGTCAAATATGCATTCTTGAATGGAATTCTCGATGAGGAAGTCTACATTCAAAAAATAGAAGGTTTTGTGGATCCTAGCAAAAGAGACATGGTTTGCAAACTACACAAATAATTATATGGTCTCAAGTAAGCTCCTAGAGCTTGGTATGAAAGATTGCACAATTACTTGTTATAGATTGGTTTTCAAAGGACAAATGATAATGATAATCTATATATCAAAGAAGGATGTGATTAGAAGATTGTGTTGGCAAAAGTATTTGTTGATGATACTCTATTTTCAAGAAATGATGACTTATGCAAAGGATTTTTAGAAGAAATGAGTAAAGAATTTGAGATGTCAATGTTTGGTGAACTAAAATTCTATGTTGGGTTGTAGATACAACAGAACAAAGATGGTATCTACATCACTCAATCCAAGTATATATAGGAGATACTGAAGAAATTTGTAACAGAAGATTCAAAACCTGTTGGAACCCCTATGTCTACTAGACTTATAGCCTTTCTAAAAATGATGATTCCAAGGTAGTAGATCAAACCACATACAGATCAATGATTGGAAAATTGTAGTATGTAGTGTATACAAGGCTTGATATTGCTCTAGAAGTTGGAATAGTGGCAAGATTCTTAGAAAATCCCAAGGAAAATCACATGATGGCAATCAAGAGAATCATGAGGTATTTGAAATGTATTGAAGACTATGGTTTATGGTACAAACATGGAGGCAATTTGGACTTGAAAGTATTTACTGATGCTGATTGGGTTGGAAGTCTTAATGATAGAAAAAACACTAGTGGTGGAGCATTCTTTCTTGGTAAAATACTAGTGTCTTGGACAAGCAAGAAGCAAAATTGTACATCTCAATTCATAGCAGAGGAAAAATATGTTGCAACAATAGTCAACTATTCTAACATTGTTTGGTTCAAATGACTATTGGAAGAAATGAAGGTAGAAACCAAAGATCCAGTTGTCATATATTGTGATAACACCAGTGCAATCAACATATCAAAGAATCTAGTAATGCATTCCAAAACAAAAACATACTGCTATAAAATATCACTTCTTAAGAGAGTTAGTGCAAAACAAAGAAGTCATATTGGAATAGGTGAATTCAAAGGAACAAATTGTAGATATATTCACCAAGCCATTACCTAAGGATGCATTTCTGTATCTAAGAGGCAAGCTAGGAGTCATTCCCCTATCTGAAATTCACTAAATGAAGTTTAGTGAAAGCATCAACCAGAACCTGTTAAATATCAATTAGTTGGTGCAAAATTAGCAAGGGCATATTGCAAATGAATCACTACTTAAGGTACATTGGTATTTATAGAAAGTGAGTATTAATCAAGCCCACTTGGGTAACAAAGGAAAATTAGATGGAACTAGTGCTAACCAAGCTCACTCGGTTGCGAAAGGATTTTCATAATTTTGTAGTGTTAACTAGGCTTCTATTGGTTAAAAAAAGAAATCATTTTTGAGTTAGTTTCTATTGAACTAGGTTCGCTAATGAAGGATTTTCTTATTTTGGAATATTAATCTTAATTGATTTATCTATTGATTCCAGCCGATTAAGGTGATGAATATTGATTATTCTAAGTTATATTTGAGCCGACTTGATAAAGTGGAAGATATAAGTATAAGGTCAAGTTGTGATTTGAAAGTGTGAAAAGGGAAAGAGATGATGATGTGATTGAACATCTAATGATGAGAAGAGGAAGAAAATTTGAAGGATAAATAGAATATCCTTGTGGAGCAGCAAAGACATATTCGATTAGAAAGGATCAAGTACAAGCTAGAATAGAGATTTGTAATTAGAAAATTAGTTGCACTCAAATCAGGTCATCTCATTGTTACTCTCTAACCATTGTAGTAGTGATCTAAATCTCCTAATAGAGTTGGCTTAAAAAATATTTTTCAAATCCTCTAACAAGGTTGCAATTCCATTGAATTATTCTCAAGACCTCTAACAAGGTCACTCCTGATAGGGTGATTAAATCCTCTAATAGTGTCACACCTAATAGTGTATTTTGTAACCTTTAACAAGGTTGGCTCCTAATAGGGATCACTTTAGAAGAGTGAAAAATAGTAGTAGTTGCAATTGGTGGTTTTTCCCAAATTGGGTTTCCACATTAAATCCTGGTGTCAAATGTGTTCATGCTAAATTATTTTATGTGTTTGCAACTAAGTTAAAGTAATGGTAATCATAGATAACATCTAAATGTTTATGTGTTAATCATTTACTAAGCTAATAGAGTTATTACTGAGTTACAACATTCTGTGTGTTTACTAAGCTTCAACAATATTTAGTTATCTATCTGCATTTTGTATTGACATCTAAGGGATCTAAGATTTATTTTTGTAGTAACTGATTCACTCCTCCCCTCTCAGTTACTCCTCTTATATTTCCAATAGTATCTTGGCCTTCCTATTGTGAAATTGAACTTTTAAACCTAATTTATTTAGCTATAAAACACTCAACAAATTATAGTTAAGTCCTTGAACCCAATAAACATTGCCAAATTTTATCTTATTAGTTAGTTGAATAGTTCCTTTAACTTTTACAACACATTGGATATCATTACCAAATTTTACACATCCACCTTTGTATGGACCAATGTCCTCAAATTTTTCTTTATCACAAGTCAAATAATGGTAACATCCACTATCAATTGTCCTTTTCTCACTTTTGTTTACATATGAAATCAATGTAGTTTCCTCATCTTCATTAGAGTCTTCTTTCATAGCAACATAGACTACTTCATCATCATTACTTTCAGATTCATTATCAGTTTCTTCTTCAATAATATAATAATATTTCTTACCTTTGTCATCCTTGTTTCTCTTGAAGTCTCCATCATCTCTTCTTCCTTTACTTTCTTTCCTTCCTTTCATCCTTATCCTCTTTCTCATGACACCTAGGAGCAATATGACCTACTTTGTTGCATGAAAAACATACAATAGGTAGTTTACCTTTGTATTTCCCCTTTCTTCTTGCAAATCATTTTGCAATAAGGGCTTCAAGTTCATCAATGTCATCATCAGAACTATCATTTTCACTCTTCACATGTTTTCCTTTTTTTTTGCTAAGGAAAAAATGTGACTTAAATGTAGATTCAATAGTATTAGGTGTGTAGTTATCAAAGTTAGACATTTCAAAAGAAATACATCTACCAATTACACCTTCTAAGGTTGAATTGTTACTTGGTGTACATTTTAATTCTTGGATTGCAGACACTGTAATGGCATAAATAGGGAGTAGAGTCCTCCATACCTTTCTTATCACAATTTCATCATTGATTTCTCCATTTTCACCATGAATAACATTTAAAAATTTTATAACTCTTTTGTAATATTCTACTATATTCTCACCTTCCATCATTATCATGTCATAAGATTCACCTCTCAGGCTTTCTGATTTGGCTCTCAAAACATTGTCATCACCTCCATATATGGTCTTCAATTTGTCCCATATTTTCTTTACACTGCCACAGTCTTTTAGTGCATCAAACTCAACATACCTTTGAGCTGAGGGAATCTCCAACATTGCTTGATTGTGTTCTTTCTTTTTCTTTAGTTGATCATATGTAAAATGAGTAGCTATCACTTTTACATACTCATTTTACTATAAAGTTGATCGAAACATCATTGATGCTGGATATGTGCAATGTCATAAAGGTTTTTCGTGCAAGAAAGTTATTCTTCTTCAACTTGGGTACATCTTTCTTATGAGTCATGATATTTAGCTTTAAGTACCTTAAAACTTTTCTCTGTAAAAACTAAACTCTAATACCAATTGTTAGAAATGTTTAGAATGATTGAGAGGAGGGGGGGGGGGGGGGGGTCAATCAATTACTCAAGGTCCTTAAGTAACATTTTTAAAACAATAAAAAATTTACTATTCTACTTATCCTGCTGATCCTCAATCTCTATTAAAAAAAAAATTTTGTATTCAAAATGTAACATGCTCTTTTGAATATAAAATGTAAAATATATAAATCATTCAACATAGATTTGACACTAGGATTTTTACATGGAAACCCAATTTGGGAAAAACCACTAGGAACATATCACCAATTTTCACTCTTTCAAAGTGAGCTCTATTAGGAGCCAACCAGGTTAAAGGTTACAATACACACTATTAAATGTGACTTGGTTAGAGGATCTAATCACACTATTAGGAGTGGCCTTGTCATGGGGCTTTGATCATTCCATTTAGAATGTCACCTTGTGAAAGGATTTACACAGACTATTGAGTATTTTAAATAACTATTAGGTCAACCTCTGTTAAAAGTATTTCAATACAAAAAATTTACAATGATTAAAAGAAATAAAGTAGGTGTTGATCTATGTGATTACAACTAGCTTTTCAAGTTTAGATCTATGTTTGGTCTGAGTGTTGATTTACTGATAAGGGTTCCATTGTCATCTTTGTTCTTGATTCGCTCGACAACCCTTCAAGCAATTAGTCTTCCTCCTTCAACAACACTTGAGCCTTCTTTCTTTGAATTCACTTATCACCATTAGCAACATTTGTGTAAGCAATCTCTTTTAGCTTCACATTCACTCTTACACATGTGCATCTTTGATCTACCTTGCTTTGTTTGCATGACTTCACATACACACTTGAACACATACATTATTTGAATTTTCACCTCTTTAAATAGGGAATTCTTTCTTCGCCATTTTCCATGATCACCATAGCTCTTAGTGTTTATGACTACTTTCAACATGACTCATTTTATCTTTCTATCTTCTTGATCTTCTTCTGGAAACTTCTCTTGAATCTCTCTACTAGGTCTTTACCTAATCCTTTCCTTGAATTTAATTATCCAACTCATTAATTTTATCTTCAAAATAGTTCACATCTCACAAGAAATCAACTGAGTCAACTAGGAATCATGATTTCCTCAAATTCATCTTCAATAGTATTACTCGAAAATCACTAGCTTCTAACACTCAGTCATCACTAAACACTTAGGCACTATAATTTTTTTTGTCTCAACATCGACTAGCTTACTTAGTTGATATTGATGCTTGGTCAACACTAGATTTTCTTGGCACTATCTATGGCTTAGTTGAAACTAGCATCACTCAACATTCCTTTGCCATTTACTATATTGCTCAGTCTGGCTTAACTTTCTTGACATAAACAATTACTTTGCTTTATCAAAGTCTATCTAATGAAATATCTATTGTAGCTTCCTTTTTATAACTCAAGCTTTCCTCAAGGTACTATTGTTATGAGTAATTTCTCAAATCCTCTTCACCAATAAAATGGATATGGCATTTAGATTAGGTAGCAATATGTCTCATTAATAGATTTGACACTAATGACAAAAGAACAATTGTTTCAATTGTTAGTTTCCAACAATACCTTGGTTCATGAAAAAGTTTCTAAAACACCTAATGAAGCTAAGCATGGAAAGAATTGGATGAGAAGGAGAGTTCTATTGAATGATGAAATTGTTGAAGAACCTATCTTGAGAAAAAGTTTTTTTAAGATGACTAGTATAAGATCACTGGAAAACATTGCAAAGTAATCATTGATAGTGGATGTTATGATAATTTGGCATCTGACAAGTTGTAGTTGTAGAGATCAAGACATTATAAACCTTATCATGCTTCTTGGATCCAAAAGGAGCATAAATTATTAGTAAGTGAGAAATTCTTTGTTAAATTCAAAATTCGAAATTATCATGTTGAGGTATTGTGTGATATTATTCTTGTGGATTGTTTTCATATTATTTTGGGTAGACCTTGGTAGTATGATAGAAAAAAATTTCATGATGGTAGGTTAAATCAATATACTATTTTGGTTGATGGGAAGAAGATAATTTTATTACCTTTGGTAGAAAAGCCTAATGAGAATCATTGTACCATAGTAAGAGTATGTTTGGTCGAAGGAAATCAATTTGCTAAATATACGAAAGAGAAGAATGATTTTTTTTCTTTGATTCCAAGAAAGATTGAGAAACAAGATGAAATAGAACATGTACTTGAGAATGAATCTTTATTGGCAAAGTTTCAAGAGATAATTCACCTGATGGTTTACCTCTTGTGAGAAGTATTAGTCATTGTATGAATTTGATACGTAGAGATAGTTTTCCTAATAAAGTACCACATAGATTGAAACCTACTAAAAAATGATGAGTTTAATTGACAAGTCCAAGAATTGCTTGAAAATGGTATAATTAGAGAAAGTTTTGGTCCTTGTGTTGTACCTATTGTATTGGCACCTAATAAGAATGGAGAATGAAGAATATGCACTAATTCTAGGACTATCAACAAGATCACACAAAAGTATAGGTTTACCTTTCCTAGGATGGATGATATAATGGATTGTTTGATTGGAGAAAATTATTTTATAAAAAATTATTTCAAAGTGGTATCATTAGATTAGAATTAGAGAAGGAGATGAACGAAAAATTGTTTTAAAGACTAAAGAAGGTTTATATAAATGGCTGGATATTCCTTTTGGTTTAACTAATACACCTATTAATTTCATGGGATTGATGAATGAAGTTTTAAAGAATTGTTGGGAAAATTTGTGATTCTATATCTTGTTGATATTTTGATATTCAGTAAGACTAAATAAGAACACCTTGAGCATATCAGACAAGTATTGTAGAGATTGAAGGAGGAGAAGTCATTGATTAACTCAAAAAAAATTTATTCATGAAGGGGGATAATTTTTAATCTTGGTTTTGTCATTTCAATTGATGGTTTGAAGATGGATCCTGAAAAGGTAAAAGTTAATCTTGATTGGCCTACACTAGAGAATGTTGGAAAAATTAGATAATTTCATGGATTGGCAAGTTTCTATAGGAAGTTTATAAGGAATTTCATTTCAATTTTTAATGCTATGATAGGAAAAATGAGAGGTGATAAGAGGAATTTCAAGTAGACACATGGATCATGTAAGAGTTTGGGGACATTAAAAAAAAGAGTAGCAGAATTGCCGACACTTACTTTGCTTGATTTCAATAAAGTTTCTCAAGTTGATTGTGATGCTAGTAGAAGTTCCATTGGAGCTATTTTGAATTAAGAAGGAAGACATGTAGGTTTCTATAGTGAAAATTTGAATCAAACTAAGAAAATATATTTCGTTTATGATTAGGAATTCTATGCTATTGTTCAAGCTTTGAAGAAATGGAGACATTACTTGATGCCTTATGATTTTGTGTTATTAATCGATCATAAATATTTGTAGTATTTGGGAACTGTGAACAAGTTGAATTAGAGACATATGAAGTGGGTTGAGTACTTTTAGAATTTTTCCTTTGTGTTGAAAAATAAAAGTGGATAGTCAGACAAGGTTATTGATGCCTTGAGCATAAGAAGGAATTTGCTGACAAAAATGAGAGTTAAGGTACATATTGGATATTTCATTTCAAGAATACATGTTGTTTAAGGGAACTCAATTATACATACCTAAAGGATCGATGAGAGATAAAATTATGAAGGAGAAACATAGTAGAGGAGTTTATGGACATTTTGGAATTAATAAAATAGTGAACTATATTTCAGATAGGTAATTTTGGCATCAAATTTATAAGGATTTACAAAGGATGGTTAGAAGTTGCAAAATGTGTTAGGAAACAAAATGAGTTAGTTAGAATTTGGGATTATATTCAACATTGCATGTACCTAGTAAAACTTGGGAATATGTTAGTATGGAATATGTTCTTGATTTTCCTAGAACTCAGAGAAGTAATGATTCTATTCTAGTAGTAGTTAACAGATTTTAAAAATGGCTCATTTCATACTATATAATAATATATATAATGCAGTACATGTGGCTGGATTATTGTTCAAGGAAATAGTGAGATTGCATGGGTTGCCTAAAACCTTTTTTTTAGATAGAGGTACCAAGATTACTGGTCAACTTTGGAGAACACTTTGGAGGAAAATGGATAAAGAGTTGAAGTCTAGTTCAACATTTCATCTAATGATAGATGGACAAAATTAGGTAGTAAATATAAGTTTGCATAACTTTTTGAGATGTTTGGTTGGGAATAAAACTAGTAATTAAGATTTGATTGTAACGCAAGAAGAGTTTTCATATAACAATTTCCTAAATAGAAGCACCAAGAAGAAACCTTTTGAGATTGTTACTAGATTGAATCCTAAAAGGACTACACAATTGAGAGACTTGAACACTAAGGTAAAGAGAAGTGTTGAAGCTGAAGAATTGTAGATTTGAAGAAGAGTTTTCTAGAGATAACACTAGTGGTGAATATTCACCAAATGGAATATTTCACTCATTAGGGACATTGAATTTGAAAAAAAAATTTGAACTTCTGGGGTGGCCATGTTACTCACACTTTATGAAAATTGGGTCACATGCTCAGACCAGTAGATAATAATGATATATAGTTTTTTTTTTTTTGGTGATGAATTTTCCAATGAAATCTAATCTTTCCACATGTTAAATTAAATATTTTTGCCTACATTTTCTAAGTGTTTTATTATTCGATGGTCACATTCACCAATATGTAGCAACAATTTCAGTTATGTTATATGTTAAGTACATATACTTGAAATGTGTCTCTATTTTGGAAACTTTCCAAGTAATTTTTTATCCTTTGAGTCTTTGGCCTAAAATATATTTGATTGTGGATAGGTGTCATTATTCCAGAGACTTTCTCTAAAACTTGTTGTCCTTTAAATTTTTGTCTGAAATAGGATTTATGCCATTGATTTAGGATCATATAAAGGTTATTAAAATGAGTTACTTTGTTTGAGATGATATAAAAAATATGGTTTCTAGGTATTTCTACTTTTAGTCACAAGTTTCTCCAATAATTAAAGATTTACTAAGGTTTTACACAATTTTCATATGACAATTCTTTTTTCTAATGAAATTAATTTTTTTCCTCATTTGAAAAAAAATCGCCAATAGAAATTAATTTTTTCCCCTAAAATAATGTTGGATTCAATAAGATTTTATACTTTTTCCAAAGGGGGGTTTGTTAAAGTTATCACCAGACTTTGCATGATGAAGTGAGAAAGACTATGGAGGATAGTAAGCTTGGATATAAAAAAGAGAACACAAAGGGAGAAGACATAAATCTTTTGAGGTTGATGATAATGCGATGGTTAATTTGAAGAAGAATAAATTTTTAGTTAGTACTTATAGTAAGCTAAAGAGAAAGAATTTTGGTCCTTGTAAGATCTTGAGAAAGTGTGATAGTGGAAATACTTTTAAAGTTGAATTACCTAGAGATATGGATATTTCACCTATATTCAATATTGGAAACATCTATGAGTACTTTGAAGAAGATGTGGAATTAAAAGATAACCTAGATTATCCTAAGAAGAAACTTGACATCATTGAGAATTTTTGGATAGCAGAATAAGAAAGAGTACTAGAGGTAAAAACTACATGGAATACATTGTTCAATGAAAAGATAAACCATATAAAGGCAATTCATGGATAACATAAGTTGAGTTGAGTCATTATGATTTAGGTCAAAGCATCAAGGGTTCTTGACATGGACATTAGTTCTTTACTTATGCCACGTGTATGATGCAGGAGCATCTTGGATCAATGAGCAATCTTGCATCACCCAAAAATATTTATTATTTTCTGTGCTAGTTTACTATTTGTAGTGTCATTGTTTCTACCTTGAGTTTTGTGATGTACATGGTTGGCATGTTGTCGATGACCTATTTTCAGTCCTATCCCTAAGAGTGCAAATGCTAATGTGTCATATTTCTTGAGTCCTATGTTATTCTTTTTAGTTTCTATTTCTGGTTGTTTTCATCCTATAAGGTGTGTTTTTCTCTTTGCATGGTTTCCTATGATGTTGTGGTGTCTTGCAAGGTTGGGAGTTGACTCTTAACTTGTGTTAGGACCTATCCCTAAGAGAGAATGAACAATTGATGCCCATTTCTTGGGTTATGGTTTACATCTCCAGGATTGGACCTATATTATAATTAAATGCTTGATTAGGCAACTTTTTCTCTAGATGGCTATATAAGCACTTGGATTTGATGTAGGAAAGGAAGGAGATAAGTATGGCAGCATAAAGTAACATGGTTAGAAGGTAGATAAAGATTGCACATTTGTAATATGATCTTTGAATAAGACTACAACCTAGAAGGCCTCATAGTAGGACACGTTGGTTGTTTTTTACCCTGTTTAATCAATTACTAGAGCTATGAATTATATGGTTTCATTACTACAATTATGTGTTTGGATTCCATGTGTACTCATGGTAGGGTTTTAGTTGAGTTTATTACATTTGACCTTCTTTAATCCCCTATGTTAATATACAAGTACATAAGATGCCACATGGAATAACTTGAATGCATACTCATCCTTTGCACATGTTGCAAGCTATGAAATTCTAAAAGAATATGCATCATGATAAGATAAAGACTCTCATAGGATCTCAAATAACCAAGGTACAAAATATCAAAATATGACCATATGACATAATCACAAGATAAAAAGAATAGAGCAACTACACAAGGTACATCCAATATCGACATCTAGCTGTCAGCTCTCAATGGTATAAAAATCACTACCACCCAACCTCATGGAACCTAAGTGGCCCCACTCCCACCCCACAAAGGAGATAGTCACAAATCCCAAAAAAATAACAATAAAAAAGCCATAAAAAGAATCTAGGTCAAGGAATCCTGATAACATTCTATCCTAAAGGTACCGAGTACACAAATGAACGCCTAATCTTAGAGGGAAACACAGACATGTAGGAAACCTAATATGCATATGTGAAAGTGTCATCATATGAGTCAACTCAAAGGTTGCCCTAGTATTTTCTTAGGACCCTGACTCCCTAGTGACTCTATGTGACATCATTATTCTTTCTTATAGACAAAGAATACTAACAAGGCAAGGTCACAACCAAGTATCCTCTCTACTCCCATTCTAGTGTGTACCAGTACTTGAGGCATGGGCGAGGTAACATACTAACTCTTATTTATTCATTTGAATCTCCATTAATACAATTGTTCTCACTTATTAATACAACTTACAATGGGCTGCCCTAATAACCACTTTTGGGTTCTTACCTCTATTACAAGCCACTTCCCAACATACACATAGATAACCTACCCAAAGCTCATAAAAGTACATCTCATAAAATCATGATAGCACATCCTATATAAGTAATTGGAAATCATAATTAGATCATAGGTCAAAACCCCAAAGGTTACATCAAGAAAAATACAACACATTACATAAAATAACTTGGTTTGAACATAGAATTGCATATAAACACAATCCTGACATCAGTTATTAGAACACCAAACTCAAGCCCTGCCTCTGGTAAATATTCCTTATTTGGCCAACTATGAGATTTTCCAAAAATCCATCACCAAATAAAACATAACATCACAAAATACATGAAAATAAATGTAGTTATCATCCATATGGTTTCTACTATAATTTCATAAATTTTGATTTGAATATAAGTTGAAGTTTTTCATTAACATAGGTTTTTAATTTATAATTTTCCAAGTTTTGTTTGATTATAAAATATTTTCTGATTTCATAGTCTTAAAAGAACTCATTTCTAATACAAGTATGTTTTTTAAATCCACAATAATAAGCATTATTATTTACTTAAAAAATAATAATAATGCTATGAAAAATGTATATTATAGATAGAACCCCTTTCTAAAACAATACTTAATAGATATAAAAATTAAAACTTAAATACTAGCTATTAAAAAATGAGCATGGAAGGAAAAGATTGATTCTTGAGAGAGGATGAGAAAACAAGATCAAAAAATGGTTGCAAGTTCAAATAACATTTAGAAAAAAGCTAGAGAATTAGTTAGTTGAAGCCTGATTCAGCTAGATAGGGAGTGTTGAAAATTTAGCCACAAGCATTGAGGAAAACTATAGAATTTGATGGTGCCAAAGCTATAACGACAACTACAAGTTTACCAAACAACAATGTTCACCAATACAGTCAAAATCATAAGTCTTTAATTTCTTCTAAATTGGTGGTATTAGATGGTTCTTTTTTGAACATGCATGGTTCTTTTCCAAACATGCATGCAATGGGATCTAAAAAAAATTATGTGGGGGGGAGTTCTAGGGTTTAAAAAGTTAATGGTTGTCTTCCTTGAAGCCAAGATCACCTTTTTTTGGTTATTCCTCTAGAAGCCGTGATAGAAGACATTGAGTACTAGACTAAGTATGATTTGATATGTAAATTTCTTGGTATTCAGATATCCTTATCAGCTCTTGATGCATGGATTCATCATTCGTGGCAGGTGGAAGGAGATATGGAGATCTTGCTAGCTGGGAATGGTCATTTCTTTTTTGTTTTCTCTTGCATGTTTGATTAGGATCATATATTTGAAGAGGTCCTTATTTTTACAACCACATAGGGTTATTTGTTGGACTTTGGCATTTAGGATTCAAATTTGCTAAAGATCTCCCCTCAAATGTTCCAATGTGGGGCTCTTTTGCCATGTCTTCCTCTTGAATTTTGGCGGGAAGACATTTTTCATCAAATTGATGCTTTGCTTGGTAAGACAACTATGATTATGAATTAATCCCTTAATAAAAAGGTTCTCTCTTATGCTAGAATCTGTGTTGAAATTGGTTTAAGTAACCCATTACTAAATTCAATGGAAATTTATCTTGGATCTATTGAAAACAATTTGGATGAAAATTGTTTAATTAAAAGGATATTCAAGCCAATTTGACAAGGTAAATCATATATATGAAAGGTCAAGTTGAGGATTGAATGTGTAATTGAACAAGATGAATTAAGGAAGAAAATTTGAAGGATAAATGTAAAGGGTAGAGCATCTGAGTTGACCAAGCTGCAAAGAACATTCTGATGAAGGAGGATCAAGTAATCAAGCAAGAATTGAGTTTTGAATCAACAAAAATAATTACATCAGCAATTAGATCAAGCCATTGTTACTCTCTAATAATTATAGCAATGAATCAAATCTCCTAACAGAGTTAGCCTAACAACTATTCAACAAATCCTCCAACAAGGTAGAAGGCCTTACAAATGTACATGTTGACAAACTTCTTTTACTTATTACATTAGAATGGCTACCAATTTCTGAGATTTGTGTTAAAATGTATTTCTTATTAATTACACCTGAGTAAAGTCTAGAATTTCACCTTATGAACATTTTTTTGTATGTTGCTTCCATGTGTAACTCTATGCAGAGCTATTTGTGAGTTTAAGTTGAGTTGATTCTACTTATGTTTTCTCCCTCCCCACATTAGGTAGTATTGGCGATAGTTATTTCTTGTGGATTGGATCATGGGGAACATTATTTGATCGGTTGTAGGGTGGAAAATCTAAGATCTAACCGATAACTTGTAGAAGGTTATGATCTTATAGGAACTATTGTCAGGATGGTTCATGGTAAAGGAAATGTTGATAATGCTATAATGGATATGTTGAGGTAGATTTTGACTAGACTTGAAGCCATGGAGACAACCCAAAGATGAGGAGTACATCTTGAAGATGTTTGTGAAGAAGAAGTAGTACCTAATTTTAATCTCGAACTTGAAGTTGAACAAAATGAAGAAAGGCTTCCGACAGTTTTGTCTAGGGAAAATACTAGACCTACTGTTGAAGTCACTTTCTATGATGGAAAACTTGACACTAATGTTGTATTGAATTAGATCACTGAAATGGAAATGTATATGAGTATAAAGGTACTCCTGATAACAAGAAGGTTAAGATAATAGTTACAAAGATTAAAGTTCATGCATCTCATTGGTGGCATCATTTGTAAGCAGATAGACAAAAGAGATGGAAAGAAAAGATCAAGACATGGATGGAAATTCTTGGAAAGATGAAGAAGAAGTTTCTCACTATAGATTACTAGATTAGTTTGTTGAGAAAGATGCAATATTTAAGGCAAAATGACAAAAGTGTGAAGAAATATATTGAGGAATTTTACAAATTAGATATAAGATTTGGACATGTGGATGATGAAGTGGAGAAGGTGGCAAATACTTGAATGACCTGAGAATATCAATTCAAGATGAGATCAAATATGTAAAGATGGATAGTGTTGAGGAAGCATACAAATTTTATTTAAAGGCTCAAGAAATATTGACAAAGGAACATGATACTAGATAGAGAGGAAGAGATATAACTTATGGAAAAGATAGTAGATTTGAAAATTAAGTGCCAGATAAAGGATGGAATGATGAACCTATTGGTAAAAGAGGAAATTACTCTAGAGGGAACTATATTGGTTACTCTAGGAATAAAAATAATGGAAAAGGGAAGACAAATCTTGGTTTAAGGGTACTTGTGAAAAATGTGTTGAAGAAGGTCACAAAGATTTTGAATGTACTAATTTTGGAAAGAAAGTTGGAGGTAATAATAGAAATACTTTGGGTTTTGAAGAAGTTGATGAAACATCTAATGAACTTGAGAATTAGCTTGAAAATGATGCAAGGTAATCATTGATAGTGGAAGTTCTGATAATTTGGCATCTAAAGATCTAGTTAAAAAATTACAGTTGTAGAGGTTGATACTATTAGAAGCATGAATGTTAATGATACTTCTATGGGGGAGTATTATAGAAACATGATTAGATCATTATCATGATGATATGTTACATTCATGACTATGTTTGTCATTGATGTCAACATAGTAATTTCTATGGTATTTGACAGAAGAACAATGATAAAGAACAAGTTGGTATGGACAAACAATTGAGCATTTTCACTATGCAAGGTTAAAGGGAGATAATACTAAGTGTATAATATATCTAGCTAACCTATAAGATATTAATTTTGGAGGAAGTTATGCAAGTTTCAATGAGGACTACTCTAAGATAGAGTTTACAGAAGCATGTTTTGGTAAACTTGTTATATCTCTTAGCAAAGTTATTATTTTGAGAAGCCAAAGTTAAATATGTGAAGAAGACATTTTGGAGATGACATAGCTAATCTCACTCATCATAATGTTACACAAGCAAAAATTTATTCAACTTACAATACAAAAGATTAATGTTATGGCTAAGTGTAACATGTTCTTAATGAGGTCCTATAATAGTTAATTGAGAAGGTGTAATAGCTGACTTAGGGAACTATTTTATGGATTTGGTATAAAGAAAGGATATTTTCCTTTATCATATATGGAAAAGATTATTGATTGCAAGAAGCATAAAGAGTGGAATGCAAAGATAAGAAAAATAGAGTAAAGGTGAAGGAAACTTTATTGTTGAGGTTTTATTGTGTGATCCATAGTTTAATATTTGGATCCAAGGTTTGTGACCTAGTCTACAAGGTTTGACACTAATTGGTTTGGTTGATATGACATAGTAAAGGAGTTAATGTACAATACAAATAATTATTCTGCAAGGAATATTTGAGAGATTAGTTGGACAATGAGTTCAATGGTATTCTCCTGGAAGCCATTTGCACAATGCATCCTTCTACCTCCTACAACTTCTAACAGCGTTAGAATCTCCTATCAGGGATTCAAAGTCTCTAATTAATGGTTTCCCTAGTTAACATATATGGTATAATTGTGAATGTACATTTTATTATGGTTGATGTTTATGTTAAATGAATGGTTCAAATTATTTAAGATTGATAATTATTGGACAAATGATTCACCCACCCCCCCACCCACCCTCTTAGTTATTCTAGTGGACTACTGTTTCTAACAATTGGTATCAGAGCATCAAGTCCTTGAAGATAAAGTTGAACAGCTTTGGGAGATTAATGGAAAACATATTCCGAAAGGATTAGTCTGAAGCTTGATGGAAAAAATTATGACAGCTAGAAGGAAAAGATGAAGACACATCTATTGTCTATGGGTCCAAGATATTGGATCTTGAAAAAAATAGAAAAGACAATTGTTGCTAAAAGTTCTTTAGAAACTTTTACCAAGGAAGAGAGAGAAATTTTTATGTGCGATATGAGAGCTAGAGAAGTACTATTGTCTACACTTCCTAAAATTGAGTAAAACCAGGTAAAATCACTTAATACTTCTCATATGATTTGGAAAGCTTTGGAAAATAGTTTTGGAGGTGATGAAAATTGTAAGAAATTTAGGCTACAAAGATGGATTTGTGCATTTCAAGATGCTAAAATGAAGGAAGATGAATGTATAAGAACATATGTAGGTATCAAATCTCAAGGAGGAACCAAGAAAGATGATAAGGTGATATGTAAGATATTGAAGAGCTTAACGCAACCATTTAGGGTAGTAATTCAAATAATGAGGTGTTTGATCTCCTATATCAAATATTTCACAAAGGAAACATTACTTTGGAGACTTAAAGTAGTTGAGAATGAGCTTAGATAGTCTAGAGAATTGACCTGAATAGAAACAACTTTTAGTGCCCTAAATATTTGACCTAGTTTATCAAGGTGCTCAGGTGATAGAGGAGGCTTTGCTAGTTGTAGAAAATCCAATGAAGATAGAAAGATAGAAGGAGTACCCTTTTTGTAAGAAGAGAAAAAGATGGTTAGAAAATCTTTAAATGTTGGACTTGTAATGAATTGGTCATTATGCATCTAAATGTCCTAAAAGAGAGAAAAAGTATACATGAAATTTCAAACTTAGAAGAGATAGAGAGTGTTTTTATTTAAATGAAGAAGATGAGTCTTATGAACAAGTAGTAAGTGCTAGTAATGATGAAATATGATTTGTAGATATTAAAGAAGAAAGTCCAAAGAAAATAGCTTTGGTGTCATAGGTTGAAAAGAAATGTGATTAGATAATTAGCAGTGGTTGTTCACATCATATTAATGGTGATATGAACAAGTTTATTGACCTCAAAAGTCATGATGGAGGCATTTTCAAAGTTGGAAACAATGTAGTGTGCCATGCTAAAGTTATTGGATCTATAACTCTTGATGGTAAGACTAACACTGAGGATGTCTATTTTGTTGATGGTTTGAAACATGATCTTCTAAGTGTTGGAAAACTAGTAGATAAATGTTATTAGTTATAGCTCACAGAGAAAACATGCATGATCCTAGACAAAGAAGGAAAGGTAATTTGAATAGGAACTAGATCTAGAGGTAATGTATTTCAGTTGAATCCCACTAAAATGACATGGTTGGTTGCAAAGGTAGATGATAGTTGGTTATGGCATAAGAGATTTTGTCATATAAACTTTGATAGCATTTTGAAGAGTAGTAGCATGTTTGCAATTTGAGATTTGCCTAAGATTGTAAAGCCTACTAACACAATTTGCAAGGAGTGTGTATTGGCAAAATGTAATAGAACTTCTTTTCCCAACAAGAAGTTTATTACTACATCAAAGTTAGAGATTATGTATACAGATCTTAGTGGCCCTAAAAAGACTAAAGGATTCTATGGTGAAAGGTATTTCATGATTTTAGGTGACGACTATTGGAAGCAAGCTATGAAAGAAGAATTGATTAGATAGTGAAGAATGAGACATTGGAATTGGTCCCTAGACTAGCAGACATGAATGTGATAGGAACAAAATGAGTATTCAGGAACAAGATGAATGAACAAGGTGAAATGGTAAGGAACAAAGCAAGATTGGTATGTAAAGGTTATTCTTAGCAAGAAGGAATAGACTATGACAAAACCTATGCTCTTATGGTGAGAATAAAAGTAGTAAGGTTATTCTTAGCATATGCAACATGTAAGAATTCAAATTGTATGAGATGGACATTAGGTCAACATTTATGAATAGAGAAGTTGAAGAAGAGGTATACATAGAACAACCTAAAGGTTTTCCTATAACAGATGACAAGGAAATAGTATGTAGATTGAGGAAAGCATTGTATGGCTTGAAGCAAGCACCCATAACTTGGTGTGCAAGGTCGGATAAGCATTTAACAAAACTCAGATTTAGCAAAGGTATGAAAAACAATAATGTATATTGGAAAGAAATTAATGATGGATTGCTGATTTTAGTGATATTCATTGATGATATCATATTTGGAGGAAATCATGATGAAAGTGACAAGTTTGCACAAGAAATAAAGAAGGAATTTGAAATGAGTATGATACGAGAAATGAAATACTTCTTAGGATTATAGATTGTGTAGGACAAAGAAAGAATCTTTATTTCTCAAACTAAGTGTTTGAAAGATCTACTGAAAAGGTTTGGTTTGGAAACAGCTATGGTAACTAGACACAAGTTATCTACAAAGGATTAGACACCTACTATTGAGAAGAAGTATAGATCTACGATCGAAGGTTTGCAATATCTAATTCACACAAGGCTAGATATAGAAAATACAGTTGGAGTTGTTGCAAGATTTCAACCTAATCCCAAAGAAGCACATTATCCACCAATCAAAAGGATATTTAGATACCTAAAAGGAACACAAGAGTTTAGATTGTGGTATGACAACTCTAATGATTTCACTTTACATGCTTATACTGTTGCTGATTGGGCAAGTAGTATGGATGATGGAAAGAGAACCAATGGTGGAGCCTTCTTTCTTGGAGGAAGATTGGTATCTTGGTTAATCAAGAAGTAGGATTGTACCTCGCAAAGTATAATAGAAGAAGAATATGTTGCAGTAGCAAACAATTGTAATCAAGTTGTTTCGATGAAGTAGATGTTGAAGGATATATGAATAGAATTCAATGAACCTATTATCATACATTGTGATAATACAAGCACAATTAATATGTCTAAGAATGAAGTTTTCCATTCCAAGACTATGTACATTTCTATCAAATATCACATGTTGTGAGAGAAAGCTGCAAAAAATGAAATTAGATTGGAGTATGTAAGAACCAAAAAGCAGATTTCAAATATTTTCACCAAGCCTCTTCCCAAAGAGACTTTTGAGTATTTGCGAGGTATGCCAGGGATTATGCCCCTTACCACATTAGAGTAGATGATGAAAGAGTGCATCAGTCTGGTGTAATAGAGAACTATTATTTGTCTAGATTGAAAGTTGATGCTTCTTGTATGGGGGAGTATCTATGATGGACAAAGTTATGTAGGACTCTTGATAGATGTTCTTTTGAACAATGTCTTTAGACACCTAAGCAAGTCAGAGACAATTGTTGCAAAGATTGATGCTTACTGAAATATTTGATATTGATACCAATGGGGAGAAACTAGAGCATAACTTCTTCTTTTTGATATAGAGGATATTGAGATATATCAATGGGGGAGAATGATTGATGAAGAGGATTTGAAAAGAAAGGTTAACAATCTTTTCGAGTTGGTATTTTTGAAACTAGATGTTTTTCATCTATGTTGCCATCAATGCCAAGGGAAGAGATTGTTGGAAGCATGAATGCTGATGATAATTCTATGGGGGTGTATTGTAGAAACATGATTAGATCATTATCATGATGATATGTTACATTCATGATTGTGTTTTTCATTGACATCAACGTAGTAGTTTTTTGTGGTATTTGACAGAAGAACAATGGTAAAGAACAAGTTGGTATGACCAAATAGTTGAGCATTTTCACTATGTGAGGTTAAAGGAAGATAATATCAAGTGTATAGTATATGTAGGTAACCTCAAAAGCATAAGATATTAATTCCAGAAGAAGTTATGCAAATTTTGGTGAAGACTATTCTGAGATAGAGTTTACAGAAGCATGTTCTGGTAAACTTGTTATATCTCTTAGAAAATTTGCCATTCTAAGATGTTAAAGTTGAAGATGTGAAGAAGAAATTTTGGAGATGATGTAGCTAACCTCTCTCATCATAATGTTACATGTACAGAAAGTTATTCAAGTTATAAGGAGAAACATTAATGTTATCGTTAAGTGTAATGTGTTCTTAATGAGATCTTATAATAATTTATTGAGAAGGTGTAATAGCTGAATTAGGGAATTTTTTATGGATTCAATATAAAGGAAGATCATTTTCCTTTATCATGTATGGAATGGATTATTGATTGTAAGAAGTTTGAAGAGTGGAATGTTAAGATAAGATGAGCAAAGTTAAGGTGAAGGAAAATTCATTGCCGAGGTTTTATTGTGTGATCCAAAGTTTGATATTTGGATCGAAGGTTCATGACTTGGTCTACAAGGTTTGATAGTGATTGGTTTGGTTGATAGGACATAGGAAAGGAGTTAAAGTATAGTATAGACAATTATTCTACAAGGAATAGTTGAGAGATTAGTTGGACAATGAGTTAAGTGGTCTTGCCCTAGAAGTTGTTTGGATAGTGGGTCCTTCTACCTTCCCCAACTCTTACTAAGGTTGGTACAACTCCTTACAGGGTTGGTACAACTCCTAACAGGGTTGGAATCTCCTAACAGGGGTTCAAAGTCTCCTCATAGGGACTTATATTTATATTAGTACATCAACTTGTGGGCATCATTCCCATCGAGGTTTTCCCTCTTAGAGTTTCCCTAGTTAACATATTTGATGTAATTGTGTATGTGTATTTTATTATGGTTATTGTCTTGTTTGATTGAATGGTTAAGATTATTTAAGGTTGATAATTATTGGATAACTAATTCACCCACACCCCCTCCCAGTTATCTTGGTGGACTATTATTTCTAATAGAGACATCCTAAGCCTTACCATGTTGTTTGGATCTAGAAGGAGCATAATTTACTTGAGAAAAATGCCTTGTCAAATTTAAAATTTAGAGTTATCATGATGAAGTCTTGTGTGATATTATGCCTATATTATTACTACATTTATTGTCAAATTATGACAGGGGTGTAATTTGTGTGTGATTTTTGTGTTTTTTCTTGCAAGTGCCTATGACTCCACCATAATATTGGCTCTGTCATCATAATTGAGATGACCATGTGATTATAAACAAATAAATAAATAAATACATTTGTCATTTTTCCCAAATCCAGCTGCACATGCAAAGAGGATGTTGGCAGTGGGTTAGCATCCCTCACAGGGTTGACAATATGACTTAACCACCTCATATCATTCTATAATACTATTGGTTGTATTAAGGGATCTAGGAAATATTGGTACCATGAATTGTGCTTCTCAAATCAGCCTTGCATTACAATTTTATTAGTGCATAATTGACAGTATATTTTCTTTACATTTGAACTTACTTATTTTAGTATTTTAGTACTTTGGAATGTGAGATGAGATTTATGAGCTCATTTTATTCTTAAATATAATCATCAACAACTTTATTTTTCTATATTTCATCAAGCCTCTTTTCTACAATAAATGGTTTTCGTTAAACAAGAACACATCTAGTTCTTGAACAAATCATTAGAAACATTGTTTATACGGGGTTCATCTATAGTTCCTCTCTAGATCCTCTGCAATATTTGCTCCATTTTCTTTTGCAACATCTCATATTTCATCTACACCTTCCATGATCAATGAGTGGCATCACATGAACAAATCTCATATTCCTCTCTGCTCTACATCTTCTCTCACTTTCTAAGCTTCCACTCTTCTTGTTTTGGACACCATTTTTGGATCCATTCTGTTGTGGCTTCTTGTAGCAATATTTCTTGTTTTTAGGTATTTTTAAAATCTTTTATAGAGAAAATAATATGGATCTATGTTGAGTTATTTTGGTTTTTTTAGTTTGTAGATCTTTTGTAGAAAAAATAATTTGGATCTGTGTATAGAGAGTGATGAAGTTGATGCAAAAAAAAAGCCAATACCCTATATGTAGAATCCCCATTGTATAAAGTGTCAATGAAAAATGATCTTTCTTGTCTTTAAAGAAAAATAATTTATGATATTTTATAGTTTTGAAGTGTCTAAAATAGGGCATGAAAATTGTGTGATGAGGATTGTAATACCCCAAAATTGACACATTGCCATGTAAACCAATTCTGGTCTATTTTGATCAACCCTAAGTCCTATTTTATTCTGGTTATCACTAATTGACCTAATTTTTAGATATAGAAAACCCCAATCTACATTAATAACATTCTCTATTTAATTCCTAAGTATCAACTCGAATTAGCTACATTAAACCTATTGATTAAATTTGATTTAATTGTAAGTGTTCATACTTTAATTAAATTAAATTACTTTTTTAAGCTAATGTGTGAAGGAATGAAACATATTTAATTTAATGAGATAATGTCTTTATTTCAATTATTGGGTCCAATTACTCAATTAATTAGAAATATGTATTTATGAAGGCGTATCTCATTTTATTTAATTAAATAATTTTCCAAATCTTATCTTTAGTTTATGAATGGGAACTCTAAATGATCTATCCCTCTAATTGGGATTGACTTAATCAACTTATCCTCACACTCAAGTGAATTTTAGTTAACTCTTCATTATACTCAGGATTTGAGTTAGTTAACCTCACCTACACTGGGAATCTTCCATCCTAACTAAATCTCAGCTTCAATCTTGATCATCCATTCCAATCAATCTCGATTGTTGATTGATTTTGAGAATTCTATTTAAGAGGCTTCCAATTCCTCATTATGGGGTGGTAATTGAATTGCATTGAATTACTATCGAAATAGATACTCAAATTCTTATACTTTCATAGCTTTCATAATTGCTTAGCATTAATATCATCTGGATTAAAATGGACTCATATAGCTTAATTTTCTTTTCTTGTTATTATATTAGAATTGTATTTCATCTAGATTAATTGCACTATAATATAACTACATAAATCCTTCGTAATAAAAGGTTTGGTTGCCCACTTCTCATTCTGAGAGGAAAGGCAAAATCCTTCTAGTTAGAAGGCAACAAGATGCACTGTTAGATTACTCATATGAACAATTCAATGTTCATTTTAGTGTAATCTCTTAGGTAATGACCCTGTTGAAGTGTGTGTGAGGATAAAAGGCCCACAATTCACATATACATTTTTGGCACCCATCGTGGGGCCAATAAATCAATTTCTCTAGCCTCATCTACTCTATTTTTTATTTTTTTAATGATTTTGTTCCATTCATCTGTACAAATTTCCAAATTTTCACATGAAGAATTGAATATTTTCTCCTTTCATTGCACTTCCTCACATGAAAAAGTGCATAGTTGCATGGTTTCTTGCATAATGCACAACATTTTCTCGCATGGGCCTATGCAGAATTTCACGCAAAATTTTACAACAATACATGCAAAATACAGTTTTCTAGAGTTCAGTTTTTTATCATTATGTTTGGCTAATAGTTTTCTCTGAAGAATTTTGTTTTGGATTTTTGGTTTTCTACAACATAACAACAATTTGTAGGATATTTTGATGAAGACATCTTTATCTAAAAACTTCAAACATATACTGACTGTGTGATTGTAGAATGTTTGACAAAGATATGCATGTTGAAGACTTATTTTAAACCCACTCAAAATGTCACATCTTCTTTTTTCTTTTCACACATAGTATAATTAGGGCTTGTGAACTTCATAGGGTGGAAGATAGGGGAATAGGGGAGGATGCTCTTTACCACTTAGAAGTCATGCCCAAGGGTAAATCAAAAACCTAGAAGCCTCTAAAAGATAGCATCCAAGGGAGGCAAGAAAGTTAGTGGTTCTCTAGTACGAGTCCCCTTCTATGAAGGGATGATGATTTTCTTTTAGGGAATCAAAATCTTACGAAAGGACATGCTAGATTGATTAAGATAACTCAGTGATTAACATGTCTTGTGTGTCTAGGCAAGGTGACAAGGTAGAGGAGTATGCTCTTTCCCCTTGAGGGAAGTCAAAAACTTAGACCCTTAGATCCGAACCACTAGTCCAAGTCAACCTTTAGAGGGCTTGTCGAAGCAATCCAATCTCTGGGAATGACCCAAGTAAGCACACTCCTTTTTTTGAAGATTCCAACTTACTATAATACAGAAGCTTTTTAGAGTGAAAGATTCCAAAGCCATATTAATTTCCTCTTCTTCATTTTGATATCACATATCAAGAAGAGGCTCTATAAACTACACTAGCTAGTGCTGGCCCTAGTCTCGCTAGTCAAGTGTGTGCACTTATAGCTGTTGGTGTGGGTTGCTGGCCTCAACTTCTCTTGCAAAGCCATTAGGGGTTAATGTGAACATAAGCCAAGTAAAAATCTTTTAGTGACTTGCTACCTGGTTTGCCTCCTAGGGGCATAATCTTTGTGCAAGGAGGGGGAAGAATCTCTCCTGTAGAACTCATCATAGGCATGTACCTAGGAATTGGTAGGTGGTATACATGCTTTACCCCTACCACAAGGTTGTTCATTCAATGTATATGTTATTGAACCCTTGGAATACACCAAAAACATAGGTTCCCTCTAGTGTAGTGACACAGTTTTGTGAGATGAATGGATGCACATAAGTTGTGGGACAAAGGTTTTGCTTTCTCTACCATTTTTGTTATTGAGTCTTAAACTTGTCCAAAGCTATCAAAAAAATTGAAAATCAAGACTCACCCATCTCTCTAAGTTGCTTTGTCCATAATTTGATTGTTTGTGATTACTACTTGCTTCTTGTGTCTTTCTAAAAAATAATTATCTTGTTCAAAACCAAAATGTTATTTAACAGCTTGAAAACCATCTTGTTATCTATCTGAAATTTGTCAAAACAACCAACAATCTATCCAAAACAGTCTGAAACTTGTAAAATCTCTTCAAATTCAGTCTTAGTTGTTAGTCTGGTCTCTATTGTCACGCCTAGTTTTGTGAAGTTTTGTGTGAGTACCTTTTTAGCTAGCACTTCTTTGCATGGCCCTATCCAAGTCCTCATGTGGTCCTGCACAAATCTCTGTACAAGATCTTGCAAACTCTATCTTTCTTGTTAGAATCCCATTTTATTAATAGTCTAGCACATCCTTGCATGGCCACATACAAGTATGTATGTGAGAAACCTAGTCCAAAATTGTCATTCTAAGTCTTCACCTGCTTCATCGCACTTTCTTGTACAATTCCTTGAGAATTTTTGCATGGGATCTTGTCTTAAAAATTGTCAAATTGTTCTATCAAAGCTATCTCCACTCTAACTCTGGTCTATTACCTACAACATTTTACCACTTTTCTGTACATAAATAGTGTCAAATAGAAGCATCTTTCTTAGCTAATAACTTGTGACCTACACTCAACCTAGTCTTGTTTCTTAGTTACCTATTCTTGTCCTTTAGTGCTTGTCATAATCTATGTCATGATAGTCATAATATTTGGCTATGCTAGTCATTACTCAAACGACTCATATCTTAGTATACAAACTCTTATCTTGTTTCTTTCAGACAATGTTCTAGTGTGGTCCTTGTCTATGACTATGGCAACAAGAAGTGGAAATGTGTTTTATCCCTTACACTAAGACGAAGTAGATCTAGGGGTCATAGTCATGGTAGAGGTCACTTTCCAGTTTATACATGGTCTATGTCCAGCTCATCTAATGAGGAGCATTTACAAAAAACCAGGAACCCCATATATCAACCATATCCCAAAACTAGATAACATCATACATCTCTAAACAACACAACTAAATTATTATTTAGAGGACCTTTCCCAGCAAAACATACTAAAACTGTTCACATTCCTAGAAGGGTTGAACAAGGACCTGAATAGGGAGAACATAGTAGAGACCAAGATTAAAAAAGAAAAAGAAAAATACTTTCTCAAACATTCCCAAGAGGGAACTAAGCTACCTCATCACTTTAACATTGAAACTATCATTACACCTAAAGAGGAAACTAAATTGTCCAACTTGCAAAAATAGTTGAAGCTCATGTAAGACCAACTAGCCCAAATGATGTGTGACAAAAACATCCACTTTACATGCTCTTTTTCCATTCCAATTTGACAAGAGTATAGACATGCCTCCTTTCCAAGAGGAATTGAGTTACCTAATTATGATAAAGATTTGGAACTACATATCCCCAAGATCATTTGTGGGAATTCAAAGCCTTGTCTATGGAATTTATGCATAATTAGACATATGTCATGTGTTTAAGCCTAAGAAGTCTAGGTGGTCAAGCTATGTAGTGGTTTTCACACTTTCCTACTGATATCAAAATGTTTGATGAGATTGCTAACTTTGTTTTCCAATAGTACTTTCACAACATTCAACACCCAGTTAACATTCAAGACTTGTGTAACCTTAAACAGAAAGTTGGAAAACATTTCCTCACAATTCTTCAAAGATGGAGACAACTTTACACCAAATATTCATGAAAGATTCCTAAAATAGAAAATCTTGACATCTTCATTGATAGTCTCCTACTTGATTTTTGGCATATAGTTCAACTTCAAGGTCTACACACCTTCAAAGACATGGTCACACAAGCTATCTGTATAGAGGAATTCATGTTCAAAAAGGGTGAACTAACCCTTCAAAAGGACACAAAACAAGGATCCACCTTTAGTAAGGACAAATCCAGGTATGTGAACAAACACTGAGAGGTTGTGCATGATGGAGTTGTTAACAATGTTACTCCTAGACCTACTAAGGCAGTGTTCAATCTTACATACAATCTCAAAGCATCCAAAATGAGAATATAAACCTCTTGGTGAACCTTTGGATGTGGTCTACAAGACCTTCCTATAAAAAAAAACTCATCTCTCCATTAGATAACTCTTGTCCTTATGATCCACAACCTCAACCACCATGGTTGAACAAAATTGCATTTTTTGAATATCACCAAAACAAAGGTCACAAAACTAGCAACTGCATCAAGTTGTGTCACAAAGTTCAAGACCTAATTCATGATGGTGACATTATTGTGGATGGGCATAACAAGAACATAGATCACAAGGCTTTCAAGGAGCCATTTCTCTCTAACAACGAGGTCAACTATACATATTCTAATGACGAAAATGCGATCAACATGGTTGAACCTCTGGATTTTGAGTATTGTGATGTTATTACCATTAAGGGAAAACAAGATAACACTAAACTTAAGACACTATTTGTCTTAAGGGGCCCTACTTCCAATACATCTAACAACAAACCATCATAATCATGTGCTAATGCTATTACATGTTCTCATGTTAAGTTGGTTCTTAAAGGCCCCACAACTTCTACTCCTAAGTTAGAGCAACACAAAGATAAACCCCTTGCTGGTCCATCTGGAAAAGGTGCAAAACTTGCAACAAATTCTATGGCTACTAGCTATAGTATCCTTGATCAGTTATAGTGAACTAGTGCTCAAATCATGATCTTTCAGCTGCTCAAAATCTTGCCTACTCATAGGAAAATTCTCAACAAAGCCCTCACTGAGACAAATGTACCTCAAGATCTTGATCTTGACTGATTCAAATATATGGTAGGTCATCTAACCTCACCATACTGTATGTCCTTCTCTAAGGAGGATGAAAATTCACTGAGTGATCCACATAATCAACCTCTACATGTTGGGGTCATGATTC
This sequence comes from Cupressus sempervirens, assembly GCA_028749045.1. NCBI lineage: Eukaryota > Viridiplantae > Streptophyta > Pinopsida > Cupressales > Cupressaceae > Cupressus > Cupressus sempervirens. The sequence continues at coordinate 441,751,867 of CM053786.1, read as the reverse complement.
ACTAGAGATGTGTCTATCGTGTGTTCATTCATAATGGAGCTGGTTTAAATATTATCTCTACTGCTCCACTCAAAAAATTTGACTATTCTAAAGAGTTCATTGATCCCCATCACAAGATAACTATCAAAGCATATGATGAAGTTGAGTGAAAATATTAGCTCTTGTGGTGTTGCCTCTCCACATTGGTACTATAGAAAGGGATGTCACATGTCAGGTCCTTAACATCCCCTTGGCTTAAGATATTCTGCTAAGAAGACCACAGATGCATGAGATGCATGCTATGCCATCCACTTATCATCAATGTGTATGAGCTATACCTATAATATGCTAAAATCTACTAAAAAATTTGTACCTACTAATAGGGAATCTATGGATTATCATGATAAAATTTTGAAGAAAATCAAGTAGAAAGTAAAGTTGAAAGAAACTAGAATGGGTGAATATCATATGGAACTGGTTCTATCTTTGATATCTCTTCCTGAGTCCCCCCATCATTATGGGAGACCATTTGTGTTGATGCTACAAACCAAGTATGATGGTACTTTTGTCAAAGCTACAATCCCTCTAGAGGAAAAAAGTGAAAATAGAGCCATTGTTGAATGGATCTACAAAGAGGAAACTCTAGTTGACCTCACATAATAGTCTCATGAAATTACTCTTGAAAGGTATGGTCCCAATCTTAAACTCATGAAATTCTTTGGCTACAAGGGGACTGGTCCTATTGGATGCAACCAAAATGGTTTGATTGACTTTGTTAAATCGATGGCTAGAAGGAATCAAGACACATCTAGTCTAGGCTTCAAAAAGATTCCTTTCCATCTAGGGATTAACAAATTTATACCAAAAACTAAGTGGTCATCTGAAAATGAGCCACAAGATGAGTGTAATGACCATGGAGACAATTCTGATGATGAGGATCCTTATCCTTATCCAATTCCTAATGATTTGGCTAAATTCTTTGCTGAACTAGATGACTTTGTACCACATGTCATCACCATGGATGGTGATAGTGATTGTTTTAATGATACTACTAATTCACATCATACCCAACAAGAACAAGAAGAGTCTAGTCATGCTTTACACATTGAGTACCTTTTTAAAAATTTAGATGATGAAGGATAGTTTGTTCCTATCACTATTGTTGAATTCTGCAGTCTATCTCCAAGCAGTACAGATTCTCAAGAGTATGAATTTGACTATCTCTTAGAAGAAACTACAAACAAAGATATAGATCAAGTTCATGTTTATGAAAGCCTCCTTAATGTAGGCGAATCATCTAGATTTAGGTTAGATGAGTCCTATCCAACTAATGTCCTCAAGTCTTCAATTAATAATGTTAGTGTCGAAAGGGATTCAATCATAGTTCTTGATGAAGCCACTCTAGGCCTTGAATTTCTTGTCAAAGGATTTAATGATTATATCGTGAATGTAATTCAACCTACCACATCTCTTTCTCTCACCTAACTTGATCTCATAGAATATAATTCCAATACATCTAGTGAAGTCCCTACATTCCAGAATGACTATGCTCTTTCCTATTACTTAAACACTATCAAACTAATAACATCTTCCACCAGTGAACAAAGTTTCAACATGATTGAAGCTAACATCAAATATCTCAGTCATACAATCAACAAGAAAATAAATAGAAGGTTTGATTGTCAAAACCACATTGTGGCAGTGTCAAAACCTAAAAAAATAAAAATAAAAGACATATCCAAGGGTGAAAATCTCTCTAAGGAACCTGTGGATGAGATATTTGATGTACTTCCTAGTCATTTTTAGGAGAGATCATCAATGTTGATGGATCCAACATAGTTGATCAACTTGGGAGTAGAGGAACATCTTCACATAATACATCTTGCACAGTTGCTATCTTCAGAAGAGAAAGAGGAATTCATTGCCTTCTTCCATGAGAAAAAGATAAACTTCACATGGACATATTTAGATATGCCAGGACTAGATCTTGATCTCATAATGCATCACCTATCTATTGCACCAAGAGTTAAACTAGTCAAACAAAAACTTACAAAATTGCATCCTCATGTTGCATTTCTTGTCAAAGTTGAACTAGAAAAGCTTCTAAAAGCTGGTTTCATCAACACTATTGATTAGGATGAATGGATATAAAATATTGTTCCAGATGAAAAATCTATCAGATTCTATACAAATTTCAAAGATCTAAAATTAGCATGTCCAATCGATGATTTTCCACTCCCTAACATTGATATGATAGTGGACATGATGATAGGATATGAAATGTACTCACGCATGGATGGATTTTCTGGTTATAATTAGATCAAAATTGCACTAGAAGATTAGGAAAAGACTGCCTTCACTTGTGCATCGGGAACTTTCTGGTGGAACATGATGCCATTTGGCTCAAAAAATGTTGATGCTACATATCAAAGAGCAGTTACTACAATATTTTACAACATGATGCACAAAACAATGAAAGACTATGTGGATGATACTCTAGTTAAGAGCGCAAAATGCAATACTCATCTTCAAGATTTGGGACCTATCCTAGATGACATGTAGAAATTCAGTCTGAGACTTAATCCTAAGAAATGTGCATTTGGTGTAACACCTGGGAAATTACTTGTCTACATTGTGTCTACAAAAGGAATCAAGATTGATCTAGAGAAAGTTCAAGCAATCATGGATATGCCTCCACCCTGTAATATAAGTTAGATGAGAGGCTTATAATGAAGACTTCAATCCATTCATAGTTTCATCCCACAATAGATGGATAGGTCACAACCTTTTACCAAAACTTTTCATAAAGGAGTGAAATAAAATTGGAGCCAATATTGTGATCAAAGTTTCACTCAAATAAAGCTATACATTGCTAATCCACTAATCTTGATGCCTCCTATTATGGGAAGCCTTTGATTTTGTACATCTCAGCATTGGAGACATCTCTAGGTATCTTGCTAGCTCAAGAAGACAATGATAATAAGGAAAGAGCTATCTACTATTTGAGTTGCATTTTAATTTCCTATGAAATGAATTATAGTATCATTGAGAAGGCTTTCTTAGCAGTTGTCTTTGCTTCCCAAAATTTGAGAGACTACATGCTTGCTCGTACTACATGACAATTTGTTAAAATTGATATAGTAAAGTACATACTCAGCAAGGCAGCTCTAATAGGAAGGTTGTCTAAGTAGGCCATGATACTAAGAAAGTTTGGCATTCAATATGTTGAAAAAAATTTCATCAAGGGACAAGCAATCACTGATCAGCTAGCAGAAGCACCGATTTAGAGTCTTCTCCAACTGAACATTGGTTTTCTTGATGAATCAATTTTGATGCTCAAACACCAAACTTGGGTGATGTTCTTTGATGGTTCCTTCACACAACAAGGATCCAGTCTAGGCTATTGTTCATAACACCACATAAGTATTCAATACCTATGGAATACAAGATTTTGTTTCCATATACAAACAACATTGCAAAATATGAAGCTCTCATTAATGACATGGAGATGGCAATTGAATGGAGAGTAGATCAATTGAACATCTTTGGTGACTCCTAGCTCATAATTAACTAGGTCAATGAATATATCAGACAAAGGATGAGAAATTGATCTCGCACAAACATATGGTAGATGACTTGAAGAAATACTTTACTCATATCACTTTTCAACAAATTCCTTGGGCAAAAAACAAAGTTGTTGATGCCATGGCTACCCTTGCTTCGACGTTAAAGATGCCAGAGAATGATCTTTGACATGAGTTCTTGGTGGAAACGTTACTCCACCCTACCTATAATACCCTTGAATCTCGAATGGTTTATTCTATTGTAGTACATAATTGATCCTGCTAGCACCACATATACTCCTATCTACATGACCAACTCATCTCGAATAGGCTAACTTGGAATGAAAAATGTCACCTTATCTGTAATGGTTCATGGTATGTTATTATTGGTGACAACTTTTTTAGGAGAGGTCTCAATGGAACACTCCTTAGGTGTCTAGAACTTGATGATTCCAAATGTACATTACTTGATGTCCACGAGGGCATTTGTGGATCTCACTCAAATGGCTTGAGACTAGCTCGTAAGCTTATTATAGTTGGTTACTATTGGTCAAATATGGAGCAAGAGTCAATCAAATATGCTAAGTCCTATGAACAATGCTAGTTCCATGGGAATTTTATTCATGCTCTAGCTAGGGAGCTAATTCCATCTATCACATTGTGGCCATTCTGACAATGGGCCTACAATCTTGTGGGTCAGATTCACCCATCTTCTTCAAATGAACATAAGTTCATTATTATAGCTACACACTACTTCACTAAGTGGGTGGAGGCAGTCCCTCTTTCTATAAAAAATGGCAAAACTATAGCTATATTCATCATGAATTATATCATACACAAATATGGTGTACCTTCCTCCATTATTACTAATAATGAAGGACAACTTAAAAATAAGGATCTTAAAGACTTATGCAAAAAGTTCAAAATCACACAACATTGGTCTTCTATTCATTAACCCCAGGGTAATGGTCAAGAGGAGGCATCCAGCAAGGTGATTATTAAGATCTTGCATTGCATAGTCAAAAAATTTGGAAGGGACTGACACCTTCAAATTAATCTAGCTTTATGGGCTTGTAGAAAAAGTATCTGAACTCAAATAGGTACAATGCCCTTTGCTTTGGTCTGTGGAGTAGATGTTGTACTTCCAATTGAGGTTGAGATTCCTACTCTAAGAATCTCCATGAAAGGCTTCATTACTAATGATGACTATAGAATATCTTGACTTCAAGAGCTAGTATTATTAGATAAACATTAGCAAGTGTCATGTGATCATCTTCGAGCTTATTATAAGCGTATGTCCAAAAGTTACAATAAGAAAGTTAAGCCATGTGACTTCCAACTGGGTGATCCTCTTCTAAAAAAAAACCCTAAGAATCAACAACAACGGGTACAAAAAGGGAAGTTTGAACCCAACTGGATTGGTCCCTACATAATTAGTATAGTGTTTGGATCTAGTGCTTACCAACTTTCTATAGCCAAGGGAGAGGTTCTCAAGGAACCTATCAACACTCTCCATTTGCAATTTTATAGCTAGTATGTTGTCAAAAGCTCTCTATATATACTCAAATATAGATTGAAAAAATCATTACCTTGGTGAAAACCTAGCAGTAGGTGCCTTGGTAATACCAAAAAAAAGAAAAAATTCAAAAAAAATACTAAAAAAGTTTTAAAAGAAAAAAAGTTCCCTTGATGAAAACTTAGAAAATAGGCATCATGGTAGCAAAAGAAAAAAGAATCTCTACCAAGAAGGTGAAACCCAGGTAAATAGGCACCTTTTGTTTCAAATGCTATATCTTACAGTGCATCTTCTGGCTCTTGTTCAATTGCTTTCCTGCTTTAGTTTGCTACTTTCACTCATGTATCCATGGAAGATGTCTCTCACGTCAGTCACCATTTGTTCTAACTTCATCTATCTATTGTGGCTCAATTTCCCACCAAGGTTTTTCTTCTTGGAGATTCCTCTTTGACTTTAGTCAAGTTGTTCTAATTGTTTCTATCTACTATTGTCACCCCACTGAAGAGATTTCTCTCATTCATGTTCTAGACATTGACACTAGACATCAATCTTGTAAAATAGAAAATGAAACGAAAAAGATGAACTTGTTTGGATATGACAAGCTTTTCTTTTTTTGTTTTGACTTTTCTTTATTATGTCTCTTTGAGCAACTCGATGATGTCTCTTTCGACTAGAAAATTGAGGACTAGGGGGCATGATCTTTTCTTTTCTTTCTATTTGTGGTTTAGTTCCAATAATCTAAAACATCCATACAAAAGGGGTGTCCACTATAAGAGTCTCCATCTTGTATTGGATGGCTATGTACCTCGACTTCTTTTATAGGAATAAGTCAATGAGGTTGGTTCTTCTCCTTGCTTGTTAGAGTGAACTCTTTATGCTACAGTAAATACTGATACTTGTCCTTCAAAGTGAACATACAGGTCACTGTGAGTATACCTAGCACACTTTTGTCTCAAGTTATGAACATAAGGGTCATTACAGACATAATAATTACTAATTACTTAGCATAATAAGGATCTCTCATATGTATGGTGTGCTTGTACACAAGAAACATTCTAGTCATCCTAGCATTTATCCTTTGATGCTTATGTTCACTTGCTACATTAAAATGGACAAATGTTCTAGTCATTCTGGCTTATTGTGCCTCAAATTTTTACATTTAATCCTTAAAAAACTAGAATAGATGTCCTATTCATGTTCCTATGATTGCAATGTCAGTGGGGATTGTATGACATCTAGGGTTTCACTATACAGTTAGTGATGATAATTGTTGAAGCTTGGTAACCAGACCTAGGGTTGCATCTAGTATTAGCCTGCATTGCATAAGTACATGGTTCGATGACTAATTCACCTACATCCTTTGTGATAAGGGATTTTTGGATTCCTCAAAGTATTATGTTTCTTCATGAATCCACAAGAATTTAGTCCTTTGGTTCATCCTATCAATCCTAATGGGATACCTATCATTATCAATGAAAACAAAACATTGCATGAGATATTAGTTCATTCATGTTTTTCATATCCTATATAATCTCATGATACACTACATTCATACATCAAATCAAATCTACATTCATACATCACATCATATTTTGAATTCATAATCAAAGCATAAAAATTTGATGTACATCAAGCATTGTCAATAAAAAATGGTACAAAATTGTGTTGGCACACCAATTGATGTAGAGCAAGATCAAAATTGGAGTAACAAACAATGAATACAACTCTCTCCTTCCCCCTCACCTCCTATTAGAGGAGGAGGAGGAGGAATCTTAGGTCTCGTGATCAGCTGTGCACCCTCAGACTCTCGTGCATACTATTAAAATTGAGGCACCTACTCAGCTTCATCTAGCACAACCACCGCATAAGTTGCAAAGTAGTAAGCTACTTTGGTTAACTATAGCTGGATATTATCCTACTATTACTTTGATCTCTATGTCACTTGCCCTAACTACTCTCATAGCTCTCAGATCTCCTGATCTAGGTTAGCAATCTAGGATTCTCTCATAGCTACTTGTATCTGCAACTCTCCTAGCTATTGCTGCATAGTTCAAATCTTCTGTCTAGCTCTCCTCAAAGCCTCCCAGGTCCTTGTAGTAGGCTAGTCTATCATCTTCTCATCTCCCTTCTCGAGCTGATCTATTGGTTGCTCTACCTCTATCTGAGGCCTCTGCGTATCTCCTCTGATGGCTCCTAGAGATCCCATCTCCTCTTGTGGCCTCCTTTTCCTTATCCCACTACCACCTGCACCTAGGTCTACTCTCATCTATTGAGATAGGATTTACACCTGGCATGTCCTATGTCTCACCTACTATGACTGCTGTAGTGGTCCCTATGATCCCTATACTAGATGGATTAGTACGACCATCTCCATTGGATCTATAAACCTTGAGAAAGGATGACTCACAAAGTAAACCTGATATGTAGGAGTCATCCATCCATTTGCTACCACTAGCAGGTAGTCCTACTGTGTCACAACTAAGTTGCACACATCTATCTAATCTCGGGGACCATCCCTAGTCCAAATCTATAGCTAGTCGTACATAGGAGCTATACTCCTACAATATATCCTGTGGCCTCCCATATTGTCACCACATGCGAGTCAGTGAGAATCTCTGCACTGTTTACAAAGATCAACCTATCAGTGGTCGTGAACTAGATATGTGCCCTAGCTCCTGGGGTGCATCATCTCAATCCTCAATCTCTTTTCAGGGCCACCATACTACTATCACCAAATAATCAAGGAAACCCCTCAATTGCTCAATCTCGCCTAGAGTTATCCGAGTAAGTTGACCTCTATATCTGCAAATGTATGGCTCCATCATCTATTGCTCATCAGAAAAAATGGGTCTAATAACTAGGAGGTGCTCCCAGGCCTAGATATTGAGAACATTAATCCCTATGGCCATGCTCTTCTGCTCATGATATATGATCTCATGCATCTCATGGAACATGTGCATGAGCATAGACTAACCCCATCCATATATCTCTAGGGTCTCTAACATCTTTTGGAGCATCTAGCCCCATCCACACTCCAACCCATGCTAGCCTCTATCAGGCATCAAGAAATAGCTAATGAATATCCCTAACACCACTACCAATCTATACGTATCCTTGTAGATGTGCACAAGCTCATCCAAGGTTCTGGCTTGGCCTATTATCAGCTCCTCCTCAAAGATGACTTTGAGTGCCTTTGTGCTTGTTAGTTGCACTATGTCATAGATCACTCTCAACCCATCGAATGGGATCCTCAGTATCTAGTAGATGTACTCCGACATGATCATCATCCCCCTAGGGCAGATGGAAGGTGGTCATGTTTGAATGGAAATGCTCCACCAATGCAGTTAGCAGGCTATGATTCACCAACACTAGTGGAATTTCGAAAAGATATGATAAACCCAATCCATCAATGTGATCCATATTGATGTCATAAAGTCTCTACAACAAAGCTCTATACAATGGGTAATGGGATCAAAATTTGACATCCTGAAAGGTAACCTACACACACGAACACAATAGGAAAATGATCAGTCTTCACTAGATAAACATGATGAAATAAAACATGAAATTGCAGCAAAAAATCAAATTTCACATGCTAAAACTTGTATTTAACACCAGAATTTTGCACTAGATCTCATATTCTTGTGCAAGATTACACATCTTTACGTGAGGATACACTTTCTCGCATGAGAAGCACTCAAGTTCTAAGAAAAAAATGAAACAAAATTAGGGTTTTTCATGTGACAGATGGGTATTCACCATGTAAGAAAATCCACAAAGCCACATGATGAAGTACCATGCTAGTACTTCTTTATGCAAACTCTGATTGGCTTCGCTCGAGGAGAGATATCCTCACATGAGAATTGATATTACAACAATTAAAAAACACCTACAAATGACCTAAACTGCATCAAAAAGAATGGAAAAATTAAATGCAAAGCAAGGTTATTAATACTCCATGGATGCCCATAGTTCGTCGGCCTGCTATGTCACCAAGAGCGCTCAAATCGATGTGTAGACAAGGGGACCACCATTTTCACCTCAAAGCTCTCTTCTTCACAAAAGAAAAAAGTGGAAATGATTTGAAAATGACCCTTTGGGCCCTTATATAGGTCTTGACCTAATTTTCCAAAGTGCTTTAATTGACATGAAAACCACCCTTAGCTAATTTGACTGCTCTAACTTCATTTTCAGGATCAAATTCAAAATCTGACACACCTAAGCAACTCAAAATCATATTTTAACATTTTGGGACCAACACGATCAAATGCTTATGAGTCCAATTTTTTTGATACTTCATGAATCTTGGAATCTTTTGAAATCACAATTCTCGTCAAAAATTTCCAAACCTTTGGAAAAAGTCAATTAAATTCAACTATGGTCAACCTTGGTCTTCTGGACCTCGACAAATCAGCTCCAAATTTTATTTTGATCTTTTTGATCTCTTCTACATTCTTCTAAATTTATAATTTCTTTACTTTCTCTCCATTTACTATCCTACACCATATTTCTAGTGTGTCATCTTTCCATTTCGCTCTAAAGGGGGTAGGATGATTACATCATTGAATCTTGAATCTCGTGTTCTCATCACTTGGGGCATCTTGTCCCCTTTCTATCTAACATATTCATCATCTATCTCATCATTTGATCAACTGATCATATCTTATAGCAATCCTTATCAGAGTTTGATGGATAGGTATTGGGATAGTCTAATGCCCAACTCCTGAGGGTCAAGCCTCATTCTAGGGATGATTCTATGACTCGTGATGGGATATTTCTATATTTAATAGATTGGTATCTAGGTGGTCTATTTGGATCCCCTAAGGTTAAGCTCCATTCTAGAGATAATCTTTACAAGTTTATCAATCTCAGTATCTAGGTGTTCTATCTAGATTCCCTAAGGTTAAGCTTCATTTTGAAGATAAATTTTAAAAGCTTATCAATTGGTCTCTGTATCATCAATTTTGAAACCAATCTAATTTCTTGATCTTCGCATCATACCTTTGATTTCTTTGAATCATACCTCTGATTTCTTCAAATTGAACATGCTGCTCACACATTCATTCAAAGAGGGGCAAATGTAATACCCCAAAATTGGCACATTGCCATGTAAACAAATTCTACTCTACCTTGATCAACCCTAAGTCCTATTTTGTTCTATTTATTGCTACTTGACCTAATTATCAGATGTAGAAAACCCTAATCTATATTAATCACATTCTTTATTTAATTTTGAAGTATCGACTCAAATTAGCTAAATTAAACCTATTGATTAAATTTTATTTAATTGTATTACTTGACTAGGCTAATATATCCTTATCATATATTTTTTAAAATTTTTGTTCATGTAATGTCAAACTTGCATACACATCACTAATATTCCACTTTTAGATGGTCATGCAAAAACAAAATTAATTATTGTTAGTGTGACAAGAGGCACCAATGCCATTCAAGGAATGATTCATCTAGATAATAAATGATTCACATAAGCTAGAATTAGAATTTTAGTTTCATATTTCTTAGGAAATTAACCTTTAATTGATCCTTAAGGTGTTGTCCACTACAAGGAAATAATTACTTTTCAAAGATGAGTTATTTCATTCCATATAGTTTATTATTTTTTCTTCTATAGTTCTATACCATTAACATTTGTTTCTACTTGAATATCTTAATTTTTTATTCTTACCTTTTAAGTGATCACTAATACCCTTCATCCTAGTATTTCTTCACATACAAATTACTAAAGTTTGTAGGTATTCTCCTTACTAAATGTAGAACTTGAACATTCTTCAGATGCTAAAGAGAAACCTTAATTACTCCCTATATATTGTGTTTTCCTTTTAACTTCTTTTAGGCATCAATTAGAAAACTGATTTTTTGTTGAAATGACATAATTTTCCTTCAAAGATTGGGAGTTGTATATCAATGCCAAATCCTTCATCATTATGGAGAATATCACATGGGTTTTAGGGACCCCATTGGTTATTTTCATTGTCTACATACAACCATTGGGACTAATATTCTACTTATTATTCTATTTTGAATAAGTGGTATTTCATTCCAATGATTTTTTACCCAATTCATTGTGTATTTTAGTGGCACCAATGGAGGGTTTCCTCATTGTGAAGGGGATTTCAACTGTCTCCCAACATTCTATAGTTTTAAAATCTAATCTCAATGTAATGGAGAAGCCTTCCCCAATTGCATAATCCTAGATCAACTAATCTTATCTCTATGATTGAAAGGGGGTTGAATTCTAATGACAAGAAATGTAGTAGTAGTGGCTTTCAAATAATTGTAGTAGGAGGGAGATCCGAAGATGAAAATGGGTATGATTTATTCATAGAATTGTATGATTATAGGAAGATTCCTAGAATCTGGTTGGGGAGGTCCCTTATAAATACAATGTGAGGTTAGCTTTATGGATGCCCAATGAGATAGTTTATTGTAATAGGACTATATTCTACCTCACCTCAAGTAAGACTTAATAGTATTATTTCCTTTGAATTTTTAAAATGACTCCTCAGGAAAAACCTACAATATAAGACATAAAGACTATGCCATGGAAAGTTCTAGTCTAGGATATAGAGTCAAATTCTAAGTTATGAAAAATTTGTCATAAGAAAATGAGGGAAAAAAATGAGAAAGAAAACATATGTATTAATAATATAATTAAATTTATAAAATAAACTTATTATTTAATCAAACATCATATTTAAGTCTTGCTAAACCCACAACTATTAGTTTCATATGGGTTTTTGAATTCAAATATCAAATGATAGATCACAAAATCTAGAAAGTTCTCATGTAATTACTAGATGCAAAGTAGGTTCTAAAAGATTAAGTTGTTCAATAATTCTACCATCTTCAAAAGCATATGTGCAGATATATAAACATTACCTACAACATGTCCAATATTTTTGTAGATATACACATTAATTACACCAATTTTTTCTTTCAAAACCATATGTGTAGATATAAACAATAAGTACAATATGCCCAAATTTTTTTGCAGATATGCACATTAACTAGCTATATATACCTCTATATATATTACGCCGAGAGTAATCGTTCTCGAGGCACCTATTTTTATTTAATCCCAAAGTTATTTTAATCAAAGTTGGGATTAATGAAAATAAAAATAGGAGCCTCGAGAACAATTACTCTCGGCGTAATATATATAGAGGTATATATAGCTAGTGGCAGTCGCGGCGCAATAGGAAAAATATTTACTTTTTATTTTTTATTTTGATAAGGTTACTATAAAATTGTTAATTAATTTTTAATTAGAGTTGTATGAAGTTAGTATAAAATTATGCTTCAAAATATTTTTAAAAATTTAATATAAGGAGTTTAATATAGATTAAAAATATATTTTTTATTTTTTGGATATTGTATTGTAAAATGTTATAGTCATACATAGATATATGGTTAGGGACAAAGTTACCATTATAGTTAATGTTAACCTTAGGGATAGAATTAGGGTTAGGGTTAGCATTAGAGTTAGGGTTGGAGTTAGGGTTAGGGTTTGAGCTATGGTTAAGGTTAGGGATAGAGTTATGGTTATGGTTATTGTTAGAGTTATGGTTATGGTTTAGATTAGAGTTATGTTTATGGTTAAGGTTAGGGTTAATGTTATGGTCATGGTTAAGGTTAGGGTTAGAGTTATGGTTATGGTTATGATTACGGTTAGTGTTAGGGTTATAGTAAGGCTAACGTTAGAGTTATGCTCATGGTTAAGGCTAGGGTTAGAGTTATGCTTATAGTTAGGGTTAGGGATAGGATTAGAGTCCAATTATGGTAGAGTTAGAATTAGGGTTAGAGTTAGGTGTAGAGTTATGTTTATGGTTAAGGTTAGGGTTAGAGTAATGCTTATGGTTAAGGTTAGGGTTACGGTTAAGGTTTGAGTCAAATATTATTTTAAATTTAATATAAGGAGTTTAATTTAGATAAAAATATATCTTTTATTTTTGGGATATTGTAATGTAAAATGTTATAGTCATACGTAAATATATGGTTAGGGACAAAGTTAGGGTAAGGGTTTGAGCTAGGGTTAAGGTTAGGGTTAGGGTTAGATTCTAATTATGGTAGAGTTAGATTTATGGTTAGAGTTAGGGGTAGGGTTAAGGCTAGTGTTAGGATTAGAATCAGGGTTAAGATTAGGATTAGAGTTAGGGTTAGGATTAGGGTTATAGATAGGGTTAGGGTTAGGGTTAGGGTAAGGTTCTAGGTTAGGGTTAGGGCTAGGGTCAGGTTTAGGGTTAGAGTATGAGTTAGGGTTAGAGTTTGAGTTAGGGTTAGGGTTATAGTTTGAGTTAGGGGTAGACAGAGCATTATAATTTGGGTTAGGATTAGGGTTAGGTGTAGGGTTTGAGTTTGAGTTATGGTTAGAGTTAGGGTTAGAGCTAGAGCTAGAGTTAGAGTTAGGGTTAGAATTAGGGTTAGTTTTAGGGTTTGAGTTACCAATAGAGTTAATTTTACAATTGGGTTAATGTTAGAGTTAGGGTTAGGGTTAGAGTTTTGAGTCAAGGTTAGGGTTAGAGTTAGGGTTAGGGTTAAAATTAAAATCCAACTATGGTAGAGTTAGATTTACAGTTAGAGTTATGGGTAGGGGTAGGGTTACGCTTACAGTTAGGGTTAGAGTTAGATTTAGGGTTAGGGTTAGGTTTATATTTAGAGTTAGGGTTATATATAGAGAGAGTTATATCAATGTTAAGGTTAGGGTAAGGGGATTGAGTCAGGGTTAAGGTTAGAGTTAGGGTTAGGGTTAGGGTTTCAGTTAGGATTAAAGTTAGGGTTAGGGTTAGAGTCTAATTATGGTAGAGTTATATTTACAGAAAGAGTTAGATTTAGGGTTAGAGTTAGGGGTAGGGTTAGGGTTAGGGTTAGGGTTAGAGATAGGGGTAGACAAAGGGTTAGGCTTAGGCTTAGGGTTAGGGTTAGGGTCAAGGTTAGGGTTAGGTTTAGGGTTAGAATATGAGTTACGGTTAGAGTTTGAGGTATAGTTAGGGCTATAGTTTGAGTTAGGGGTAGACAGAGTATTAGAATCCTAGCTACGATTAGGGTTAGGTTTTGGGTTACAGTTATGGTTACGGTTAAAGTTAGAGTTAGGTTTAGGGTTATAGTTATAGTTAGGGTTAAAGTCCAATTATGGTAGAGTTAGATTCAGGGTTACAGTTAGTGGTAGGGATAGGGTTACAATTATAGTTAGGGTTAGGGTTAGGGTTAGAGTTAGAGGAAGGGTTATATTTAGAAGTTTTCTTATGGTCACAGTTATAGTTAGGAGGGGAGTAAGGGTTGGGATTTTAGATTATATTTATTATTATATAAGGTGCCCTATATAATAATATGTATATTCCCACGCTCATGGATAAGGTTACAGAAAGAAGTAGGACTGTGGTTATTAGTGTTACATTTAGAATTTCATTTAGGAGGGCATTGTGTGCTATTTTTTCCCCCTATTCAACCCATCACTGATGTCTGATCTGAGAGACCTTAAATGGGATAGGTTCTTTGTAGAGGGTTAACATCGCTAAAGTTGGCGGCTAACATTTTGTGTTGGCTCGGTTTCTTCATTGACCACGCTGGATCATTTTTTCTTGGTCAGGTTGATTCATGCTGTGAGATTTGATAACTCTTATTTCTTCGTGAGCTATCTTCCCATCTTCCCAAAAGTGCAAGATGTTTCCATGAATTCCCATTCTAACGTTTCTTTATATGCTAGTGTCTCTGAAACACTCTAAAGCCTAGAATTGCACAAGATGCTGCCATGCATCTCCATTCTGATGCATCGTCATGCTACATTGTTTCTTCAATTCTCTGAAGCCCAAAATTGCATCATGCTACCACGCATTGCCTTTCCAACATTTCCTCACTCCACAATGCTTTCATGAGTCTTTAAGACCCAAAATTGTGCCACATGGAGGGGGTTCACACCTTTTGTGCTATCTGCTTCGTTTGTTGGGAGGAATCTCTTCACTACATCTTAGTCATCCATTGGAAATAAAGCCAATCTTGATCGACGAATGTGACTTAATCCTTCATTGGGAGGAGTTTCCTCGTTGCATCTCAGTCATCCTTTTTGAGGGGAGAATCTACATCGATGGTTACGACTTAATCCTTCATTGGTGATGATTCACGATGCATCTATGTCGTCTATTTCGAGAGGAAGACCTTCATCGATGACCATCATTCATTTTTGGGGAAACCAAATTCCCCGTTGGGATCAACCTTTCATTTTTTGTGGGAGGTTAAGACATCATGTTATCTCTTTTCAAAGTTTTTTGCCAGCGACATGAATGTCTTTCCTCTTCTTTCCATGAGTCTCCATTCTAGCGCCTCCTTAAGCTGCATTGTTTCTGCAATGCTCTAAAGCCCAAAATTGCATCATGCTACTACATGTCACCTTTATGACATTTCCTCACTCTGTAGTGCTTTCACAAGGCTCCAAGACCCAGAATTGTGCCATGTAGCGGGGGTCCCCACCTTTCGTGCTATGGTTACAATTTAGATTTTAGGGTTATGGTTAGAATCAAGGTCAATTCTAGAGTTTATAGAATATTTAGAGTTAAGATTAGGGATTAAATATACATGAGGGTTAGCATTGGGTTGTATGATAATTATAGTTAGGATTATAGTTAGATATATCATTTAGATTAGGTTTTAGTCAGGGTTTAATTAGACTTAAGATTAGGGTGAGGATCAAGGTGAAGTCTATATTAGGGTTCATATCATGGTAGGATTGAAACTAATGTTAGGGTTAACATTGAAATTATGATTAGGGGTAAGGTGAATATTTATATTTGGTCATGATTGTGGTTTGTGCTAGGATTAGGGTCTAAGCTATGATTAATTTTATGATTGTACCTTTAGGGTTAGGGTTTTGTTTAAGTTTATGATTATGGTTACAACTATGGTTTATGGTTCAAGTTTAAAGTTGGGAATGTGATTAGGATCAGGGATTAGTAAATTTTTTAAGAGTTTGGTTATAGGTTTACACCATGGTTAGGACCTTGGGACTGGATTTAGAGTTTAATATCATGGTTATCCATATAGGTAGGTTTAGGATTTTGATCAATATTTTGGAGTTTTTTTTAACATTATGGTTAAGGGTTTGATTTTAGGGTTAGGACTATAACCAATATTAGTGTGTAGGTTTTTGGTTTAGATTATGGTTTGGACTAAGATTTTTGTTATATCAATAGGGATATGTTTTAGTGCTATAATTATAGTTTAATGTTGGATTATAGTTATATTGTACATGATTGTTGGGGCTAGGGCTAAGGTAGGGGTTGTTGTTAGGGTTAACTAAGGATGACAATTAGGATGGTTTATCTTTTCAAGTAGAAAAAAAAACTCATATTGATTCAAAAACAAAGAAATTATACTTCGAAAATATTTTTCTATGTCATAATAGATTCATTTATTTTAATTATTGTATTAGTTAATTAGTTGTTTGATGTTTCAAAGTAAACATGGCTTATTTTATTTAAATTTAAATAATATTATTGTTTTGAATTGAATTTAGCTTAATTGTTAATGATCATATTTATATTTCTAATATTAACTCCAATTTGATCAAAGACCAAATATATTTTTGGTATTTTTGTAAATGAACTTGCTTAACACTTCCCTATTTCAAAGTTAATAAAATATCATTTCTATTGTCTTAGATTTGAGAGTAAGTATATTAAATAAGTAATAATAAATGAACATTATGATTAATATATTTCTAAAATAAAAATATATTACTTAAAAACTTGTTTACTTTAAATGAATAAAGTACTTATTTACTTGTAAATTTTAAAAATAGAAATTAATCTACATATATATAAAATATTTATTCTTTTTCCTATTTGCATACAAATTAATTAAAATCTAAACTTTAAACTACATAAATATTTTTAAAATATATATCCATCAATAATTAGTTTAGAATAAAGTAAAATCTAAAAATTAGACACATATAGAATCTTTTTAATTTCTAGATACATGTTTTTCTAATTTATTTCTACAAACATGCAACTGATATTTCTATTATCCATTTTTTTCCATTCTAAAAAAATCTAGATGTAAATAGATTTTTTTTAGATGCATGCAATCTTTCTAATTTTTTCTACATAAATATATTAACATTTCTATTTTATATTTTGTTTTTACATTATGGTTATTTCAATCAAAATATCTAGATGTAAATAGAATTCTTTTCAATAAATCTAGATGTATATAGAATTCTTTTAATTTTTTACATACATAAAATCTTTCTAATTTTTTTCTACATGCATAAAAGAATAATTTCTATTTTCTATTTAAAAAAAAAAAGCTATCATAAAGATTGATAAAAAAATTGATTGCATATGCATTCTTTAGTTTGTACACTAAATGCACAAAATAAATTGTATAGATTAAAACTTCTCGTGCTGGCACGGGAATATACAATAGAAATATTAGTTACCAAGAATAGTCGGCCATAAGCAATCAAATCTTAAACTCTGCAAAATTTCTTGCAAGCAATCTTTGTTCTGTCTTCGGCTGAAAAGGAAAAAAAGAATTTCAGATCTGAGATTGTTTAGATTGCCCTATTCGATTCAAAAAGCCATGGAAGTCACCACAATTACATCTCCAAGAGGCCTAATGTGCCTTGATTCAGTACCCACATGCTTATCTCCACGAAGAACTCTGCACAGGTCCTCTAGTGGCCTCAATTTCGGTCATATGAACATAATTCTAAATCTAAATGAAATTAATTAAAATTGAAATATAAATCAAAGTAGAATATTATAACTAATTTTGAATTTCAATTTACTTCTACATCTAAATCTAATGAAAATGTAAATAAAAAATAGAAATCTCACTTGCAAAAATGTTACTCCAAAACTTCAATAAAAAACACAGCTAAGAAGTAATTATAATCTAAATGTTGATTACAAAATTATTTTGATCGAAATAGTAATCTAACTCAGAATATTAATATAAATCAATATATTAATCTTAATTAAAAAAATATTATAAATCAAACTACTTTTGTAAATGAAAATAGTAATCATTAAATTTATAAATCACTATTTTTAAAAAATATTGATATGACGGCATTGCCATCCATATGAAATATTATAGAAAACAAAATACAACATTAATCTATAAAAAACATTGAAAAATATGAAAAAAAAATAATCTACACAAATCATATCTAAATATATAACATGCAACTATATATAAATTATGCATGAAACATGCAAATGTAAATTTGAATACAACGATGTAAAAGCTAAGAAATCTAATTTTAAAAATAACTTACAACTAAATGTAAATAGTGTAACTACAATTCTTAATGCGGATAATAATCAAAATGCAAAATAAAACTTAATATAAACAAAAAATAAATAAAAAACTTACTTAGCTTTTTGATCTACTTGGTGATCTTCAAATGTAGAATGCTTTTCCAAATGATTTATCTCCCTCTTTTCTTCTCTCAACAAAAACAATGAAGCTTTACTGAAAACTTGTCTTTCGCAAATGTATTCTTTTACAAATGAAGAGAAAAATGAGAGGAGATGAGTGTTTTATAATGAGACAGAGAACTCTTCATCTCCCACGAAAAAAACTCTTTATCTCCCATTAAGAAACTCTTCAATTTCCACTAAAAAAACCTTTCAATTTCCACTACTCCACTCAAATTCGAAATTCAAATTAACATTAAAAAATTAAATTTTTTAAAAATACACATATGAAATGTGTACACGTCGCTACACATCGTCGTTGATAATAATTTTTTAAAAAATGTTTTACGCGATGCATTTCATTTCAAAAAAAATTAAAAAAAAATTTAACAGAGGTGATTAACGCGATGCATTTCGCATGCATTTCATTTCAAAAAAATTTTAAAAAAAATTTAAATGAGGTGACGGGCCACCACCCCCGCCACCCCATTCTTACATAGCCTGCGGCAGTAACTGCCGCTGATAGTAGCGGTTGTTACTGCCGCAGGCTGCGACCACCGTTTACATAATGTTTTGTTATTTTTGTTTTTTCGTTTTTTAAAATTTCTTTTTTAAATTATTTTTTATTTTTATTTTTTAATTTTTTTAAATTTTTTTAAATTTTTTTTTTTTAAAATTTTTTATTTAAAAAAAAAAAAGTTTTCACTTTAAAAAAAAATAATTTCATATTTTTATTTCATATTTTAAAAAAGAATATATGTAATTTATTAAAATTTATAGGAGCCTATTTTTTCGGACCCTATTATTTCGGGTTCCATTTGGCATCTTCTTTCCCAGCTATTATTTCGGAAATATTTTTTATTGTCTTTTATGTTGGCCATCTATTATTTCGGCCTCCATTTGGCTCCTTATTATTTCGGCCAGCTATTATTTCGGGAATTCTTTTTTAATATTTAATTTGGAAGTTTGTAACTGCTTCCAATTCTTTTTTATTGATAGGAATCTTGGCATATTCCCGTGCTGGGCATTTGTGCTGCCATTGTATAGAACGCCTCTTGGCGTAATTACACTAAATTTTTTCTTTCAAAACCAGATGTGTAGATATAAACATTAAGTACAATATGTCCATTTTTTTTTTTGTAGATATACACATTAAGTGCACCATTTTTTTTCTATTAATACCATATATATATATATATATAAAGTACAATATGTCCAATTTTTTGGTATATATACACATTAAGTACACCAAATTTTTCTTTCAAAACCATATGTGTAGATATAAACATTAAGAACAACGTGTCCAATTTTATTTCAAGGTTTTCTCTCTAATGTCAATGTGTATGTTGAAATGGTTATCAATGATAAATCTGGCAAGTAAAACCAATTCAATAAGGGTACAAGAATAAGTTATTCCCATGAAGAATGATCACGTTAGATAATACAAGAAAATTTTATCAAAATAGGGAGACAATCGATAAATTGTTGTCTAACTTTCAAAGAGAAGGTGATGAAAAATGTTATTGTTCTTGCAAGAGTTGTAATGACTTAAAGACAAGAAGAATCAAAATCAAAACAACTAAGAGACGTTGTATGGAGAATGGTCACATTGAAGGGGGGTTTCATTATAATCATTTTTATATAGGTCAATCTCCCTAGGGTAGTACATGATATGAACCACCACATCTTGAAGGAACATGGAGTTGTGAATATTGAAGGAGAAGATCATGATCCCATGGAAGATGGAATTCATGCCCTAGAAAACACATTTGAAGATGATAGTACAAATGCATTAATCCATGACACATTTGGTAATAGTGGTAGTGCTATTTATCATGATGATGATTATGATGATGAGAATGACATTGAGGGTTTCCATGATATACCTCTACTTGAGAAGGCAAACACAACCCTTTATGAAGGATCGCAATCAACTCTTCTCTTTGTTTTATTGTTGTTGGTTAATTTAAAGGTTATGAATAGTTTATCCAACATAACAATGTCACATATGCTAAGGTTTGTCATATATGTCATTATAGTCTATAAAAGGTGAAACATGTACCGTAAAAAATTGGTTATACTAATGACATATTTTTTTCCGTAGATTGATAGGTGAGTTTTTTTCACCACTATCAAATGTTCTCCCTCACTCATACAGAGAATTATGTGCCACTATGAAACATATTGGAATGAAGTATCAAGCAATAGATTCTTGTCCTGAAGATCATGTTATTTATCACAATGAACAAGAATATGCAACATAATGCTTTGAATTCCATACAAGTAGATATCAAGATGGTCAATTGACAGAAAAGGTGCCTCGCAATTTTCTTCATTATATCTCCATTATTTAGGTGTAGTAGCTTGGCACAATTTATGGATTACCATGCATGCAATAGAAGTTGAGATGACATTATTCAAATTTTTGTAGATGGTTCGACATTTATGGATATAGAGATAAAGTGGCCACACTTTAAAGAAGAAGATCAAAATCTTAGGCTTTCTTTAACAACTAACAATGTCAATCTATTTGGAGAGATGATATCTACTTACTCAAAGTGGCTTATTTTGTTTATTAACAATAACCTTCTTCCATGGATGTCAATAAAGAGGGAGTATATTGTGTTGACAATGATTATTCCAGCTATTTTATTATTTTATAGTTATCTTCATGTAATTATAAGTCTTGGAGTGAACTGGCCACAATAATTATCTGATGTTGTTCTTCATTAAACTAGGTAAGTACCAAGTGAAAGGTATGAATGTATATGTTACACCTCTTATTAATGAGTTGCTGGTGTTATGAAATGGTTTCACTATGTATGATATCTCTAGACTAATTGGACAAAAAAAAAATCAATTCTATGCAATGCTTGTGTGGACAATTCATGATGCCCTAGAGTTGACATATTTAATCCAATTTATCATTATCTTGTAGGTGTTCAAAAAAATGGAAAATTTGCATGTCCAATGTGTGGTCCAAAGATGAAATCTTGTCATTCCAAAAGTTAAAGAAAGTAGGTGTTTGATGAGTACAGGAGTTCCTCCACAAAAACCATAAGTATCGAAGTGCCAAAAAACATCTTTTCAATAGGAAAGAAGAGACTACATCAAAGCCACAAAGAATGACACCTCATCTATAGCAATTGGAATATAATAAAATTTGAGGTAGTATCACTCCACCTAAATAATGTTTTATATTTGGGAACTATATATTTTGATTGTGTTTTGTTAGCTAATTATGTAATTGATGATCATGTAGGTCATCAAGGCATCATTGACCACCTTCCAAAGGGACTAAAATGTTATCTCAGAGAATTTAGTAGGCTTCCCTACTATAGCAGCTACAAAATGTGTATTTTTTTTATACTATTAATATTGAAAATAATGTAATAGAGACACTATGGAAAACATTCGAAGGAAGGCGTGACAAAGAAAAACTTGCCAAAATTTGTAGTGATATTTATGATTCCAATCATGCAATGAAAAATATCATTATATCAAATAGCAATGGAGATCGGATTAACACAATTGCCCTTCCTTGGTCTTGATGAAATTCACTATAAAAAATTCATGATACCAAGCAAAATATGTAGCTCTTGGAATTTAAAAAGATAATTTCCAAAGAGGACAAGAAAATAGACTACAGATAAGGTTATATAGTCATGGCTAAATGACCCCAAGCAATGATTGCGCCAAGTTCTTTTGATGGATCTATTGGTCAAGTAAATAAGTCAATTTTTTTTTTTTTCAAATTGAATACTTTACCAATCACTATATTTGATATTGGATTATCGCTTGCCAATCTCGATACACCATCTGAGCACCATGGAGGTGTCGATTCAAATGTGTATTATAGTACTCAAGGTCTATATTTTCTATTCAAATTTTTATTTCTAAATTATTAATACAAGTAAATATTCTAAATTAATTTGGTGTAGTAATAAAAATTTAATTATAATATGGGTTTGGGATTAAGAAAATATCTTGTATTGCAATTACAGGGTAGAGTTTTTTCTTGATGAGCGTGTTGAGGTTCAAGCCATCAGGAAAGATGATGTGGTTGGACAAGATCAAGAGAGATACACTTATGTTCTTCAAAGTTTAAATTTTTTTTAATTTAACCATTTTATTTGTTATTGCAAGGGACCTACCTTTGTCAAGGATAGTGAGATCACGTCTACGAGTGAGAAGAAATGTCGATGATGTTGTGAATATGCCTCTACAACAATATAGGGAAGGATAAAAAAAGAAAAAGGCAAAAAAGAAATGATTCTAATTTATGTAACTTATTTGATAATGATTGATGTTTATGTCTTGATGCTTTAATTATGTGCTATTGAATGTTCATGTGATTGTTTTAATTAACGTTATCATGTGATAATTCATGAATGTTATATTTTATTAATAGATGGATGAACAAATGAATTTTAGATGTTAACAAGGAATTTAGATGTTGGGGTGGGGGGGAATGAGCTTCCATCTTCACTTGGTTAGCCCTTATTAGTAGAGAAAATTATGTTAGAGAAAAAGGTTAATCTCATTTCATTAATTAAATTACCTTTTCTCCCTTCTTAAGATTTTAATTTATGTACCTTTTGCATTCATATTTATTAATTAATTAGTAATTATTAAATCATATTTACCTTTTAGGTTACCATTTTTGGGTTTCGATCTCCTTCTTTAAGGATAGATCATTTGTAAGTATCTTGTATCTTTTTCTTTTCTTAGAATACAATTTTCATATTTTCAGAGAAAAATCTTGCCTTTTCTTTTCTTTTTCTTCTTTGTGATAGGTTTTTACATATAGGTATTTTTCGAGCTTTTTGGATTTGCATTGCATATTGCTCAAATCCTTCATGGTATTAGACAGGGTATTTTTTATGGCTGATATTCATTAATTGGCTAATTTTAGGAAATTTTGGCTAATAATTTAGTTCTTAAAAATATTAAAAATGACATAATTTTTATTAAATTTAGTTATAAAAAGTATTTAAATAGTTAAAGATTCACCAATTAATAATAGAAATTATTTTTATTTTTCAAAATAATGTAAGATTCGCCAATATTTTTATATCTCTTTTTCGAGGGGGGTTGCTTAAAGTTTACCTTGGTATCAAAGCTAGATTTGATGTCGCTTGTTCAATATTTGGAGAAAAAGGGTTTGAAAAAATAGATCTGACATTTTTTGGGAATTTTTCTTTGATTTTTGGGGGTGTGACAATAATGGTTCAAAAAAAAAAATTATAGAGGTGATTTTCGAATAGTGATATCTCCCTCATATGAAATCTTTTTTTCAAGCAATTTTTTTTTTGTTTTGGGGTAGAATTTCATGATCTAAACATTGGTATAGTTTATTTGTAATCTTTGTTTCTAAATTTTTCTAAAAATCAAAAATTCTATTTTTTGCAAATTCAAATGCTTTGTTCAGGCTCATATTGACACATATTTCAGTGCTATTTTTTTAAAAGTACATGATTTATTGTCTACTTTCCAAATATGGTATCAATTTGGAGTAATATTTAGGGAAAATAGTACTTTCATCATTTGGTCATTTTTAGGCCTACAAAAAATAGGTACTTATGATTCATATCTAAAGTTGTTTTCTTTTCTCTCATTTACGCATTCCTTCTAGTAGCTAGGGTTCGATTTTTGTATTGTGGGGGAGGGGGGTGTTATTTTATATTATTGTTTCTATTATTTACATTAGTAAACTAGATTTTTTTTCAAAAATAATTCAATATCTTCAGAAACAATGGTCGAGACCTCTTATTCTCTAGAACTTTTGACCCCTCATGATTATCGCACATGAAAGACCTTAACAACATGGCTTCTCCAGTCAAAAGGTTTGTGGTCTTGTTTAGATGTAGTGCAACCAGTTTTACGGAGCCCTTTTGAGGTCATGCAATACATAAACAAGATGGATGAGGCAATATGATTGATTGCCTTGTAGGTCTTCAAAAGTCTACTATTTCATTTTGATGGGTGCAATACCCCTCTAGCTATGTGGACCAAGCTTGAAGGCTTACTTGATATAGTGAATGAGTTTAGGGAACTTCAGATTGAGGTAGACCTTACCTCTCTTATACTAGATTCTTTTCCATCCAATTGAGAACTTCTTGATGAAATTCAAGCAAGTGAGATCTTTATTGTAGGGTTGTGGAAAAATAAAAACTGACATTGAGTGTATCTACCTGATTCTTTCAAAGCTTCATGGAAACTTTTAGATTTTTTCTTCTACCTTCTATTCCACCAAAGATGCTTTGGTTAATATATTTACCATGCCATCCTTTGAGGTTTTTGTGATCGGTTGACTTGAGAGCAAGCTAAGCTCTCTCAGTTGGATTCTCTCATAGGCTCACAAAGTAATGCATTGGTAGCTCACCAATCTTCAGAGATGAAGGAGAAGACTCAGAAATCTTATTCTATAGAGTCTTAGATTGATTCTAGCACTCATAGTTCATCAGGGCCACCTCCTCCTAAAGGGGGTAAATCAAAGCCAGAAAGACCAAAATGTGCTTATTGTAATAAGCCTAATCATGATGAGTCACATTACTATGAGAAGAAGTTTGATGGCTATGCCAAATAAGTTTTAGATTTGACAACTCTCCTTTAGAAGATTAATATTGATAGTCCTACTTCTAAAAGATCTTCTTCATCATCATCATTTCAATTAGATGGTAAAGATATGGGAAAGGATCATGAACTATGTGCAACTACTATCCCTCATTCTTCTAGTTGGTTATTGGATTCAGGTGCTTCACATCATATAATATCTTCTCAGGATTTTTTCTCTACTTTTGAGGCTTCTCCTACTCCACACATTTTGATGGGGAATAACATTGTTATGACTGTATGAAAGAAAGGTTCTATTGAAATTGATGATGGTACATTTCATGATGTACTTTCTGTTCCATCTTTGTCCTCTAACCTTCTCTCCATTTATCAGATTACACATAATGGGATAGGGAAGACAATTGAGTTTGCACAAGATTTAGTTCACATCAAAGATAGTGAGATAAGAAATATTATTACTATAGGGATTGTTGATCATGCTTCCCACCTATATTCCTTCTCACATTTTGGTCCACAATCTCCACTATCAAACAATCACTCTGTTTTTTTATGAGAGTGTACTAAGGTGAAGTTAGGTCACTTGAACTTATGTGTTGTTCCAAAGACTAGTGTTGTGACTTCTACATCTCCACCTCCTATTTAGATTCCATCTCTTGCACATGGTTTCTCTTTAGCATTGCCTAGTATTGTAGCTCTGGTCATCTAGCAATATATTGTAGTTGTTGAGGATATATAAGAGGACACACATCT
The DNA here is from genome assembly GCA_028749045.1 of Cupressus sempervirens. Taxonomy (NCBI): domain Eukaryota; kingdom Viridiplantae; phylum Streptophyta; class Pinopsida; order Cupressales; family Cupressaceae; genus Cupressus; species Cupressus sempervirens. The sequence continues at coordinate 441,726,044 of CM053786.1, read as the reverse complement.
CCTCTTAGATGATAGATTCAACACACTTGTTATTCCACTTTCATTGGAGATTCCATTTCAAGGTTCTCATGCTTTCTCCTTTGAACATCAGCTAGGACTTCCAATTGCACCTTACATAAATGGTTTTATCATCCTTGTCCACTGCCTTTGTTTCCTTCAGATTGGAGCCGTATTGGTATGTTCATTGACATAGGAGTTTTTCCATTCTAGAGGGGCTATGGAGTCTCAAGCTTCTATCATGGAGGCTTTCATTGTACTTGTGTTCTTGAGAGATTCTCTTGAGATGTTTCATTTGTGCATTCTTTTTCTATCTCTTTTTTGAATAGAGTTTTTCCCACTAGTTTTTCTCTATTTCTCCATTTCATAGAGATTCGGTTATGATTGGGTACCTTATCAAGCCTTGTTGCCGGACCCAAGTTTTCTTTCAACATTGCATCATTTTTAGCTGCATTTTTGCTCATCTTAAGGGGGTTTGTTAGAGAAAAAGGTTAATTTAATTTCATTAATTAAATTACCTTTTATCCCTTCTAAAGATTTCACTTTATGCACCCTTTGTGTTCATATTTAATAATTAATTAGTAATTATTAAATAATATTTACCTTTTAGGTTACCCTTTTCAGATTTTGATCTCCTTCTATAAGGATAGATCGTTTGTAAGTATCTTGTATCTTTTTCATTTTTGAGAATACAATTTGCATATTTTCAGAGCAAACCCTTGCCTCTTCTTGCCTTTTTCTTCTCTGTGGCAAGCTTTTACATGTAGGTATTCTTCAGGCTTTGTGGATTTGCATTGTGTATTGCTCAAATCCTTCTTATTAAAGTATTCTTGAAACCAAGTGAAGATCAACATTAACCAATGATTGTATGACAACTAGCTATGTCAATCTCTTAGTTTTGTGCAATGTATAAGGAGGCCATAGTTCAATATTCAATCTCAATTCATATGCATAAGACATTAGATAGAGCTAAAAAATGCAACACATTTTCATTTTTTAAAGATTGTTGTCATTAAATATAGATAGATAATTTAATCATTTATGTTTTATATTAGTCATTAGCTCACAATGGCCTTTGTATTATTTAGACATTAAGGCAACCAATTGCTCTTATCACTCCCTATTAGATACTAGTAGATCCATAATCCATGGGAATGAACTATTCTTGGGGATGTCCCAAAAAAATTCTTTCAGGTGATAATATACACTGAAACTACTACCTTACTAATTTTGCTATATATGAGAAATTCAATACATTTTATTTCAATGTTCATTTGTCCTCAACATTGTGCTTGTACATGATCTCTTTGTGTTTCCAAAATATCATGAAGAAACCAGAGTACTTGATTGCATATAATAATACATCTTTGTTGATTCAATTTCTTTTCTTATTTCAATATTATCACTACTTGTGTCTCTAGGGCCAGATTTTATTTTTTGCTCCTTAAATATATACAAGTAGGTTGTCTGAATGACCCCTTAGTCATAATCAATCCTAAGTCACTGAATTGAAAATATTACTTAGGCTTTGTCATCATATACATCATTGGTTTCCTTTGGCTCAATAAATAAATATATTATTTTGGTTCATAATTTATGCCCCTTTGTCATCACTAGTTTAAACACTTCATATATTTGATCACTCAACTTATATCTTATTGATTGTTGATATTATGTTTTCCAATGATGTGTGTATGTTTTACCTAAAATAATATAGAGAATAAATCATTATTATTTGTTGAGTAGATGGTTGTTCATATCTGATTTCTATGTTATTTCCACTTGGTTCCTCCATTTTAAATATCCTTGATTGTATGAGTGTCATCAATATACATTGATTACAATATGCTATGTTCATGTGATTTTCTATTTATTTCATCAACTGTCCTCTATGCCTTCAATTTTGGGGAATTAATGTTGGTGTCATAGAAACTAATATATTTCTAATCACTATTATTGTTGGCTAGAAACAAACTCTAATTTGTTGTATGATGATCATTATTTGTTATCTCTTGATGATATATACTTATTATTCCATCATGTGTTGTCTTCTATTGGCTCTAAATGTATGTGACTATGATCATGCATCCCATCATTTATTCCCCCATCTCTTATGCCTCATTGTAAATGGTGATGCTTTGTTCAATGAGTAGATCGATGGATTAATACTATGTATCGAACTTCTATACTTCCTTCGTTGAGTCAGCACCCCAGTTCCTCCAATCATCATCTAACTTTTCTCCTTTCTAAATCTTCCCTTCAACACATATCTAAGGCTCGTATACTTCTGAGTAAAGGAGGTTGAGAACATCATGGAGAAGTAGAAACCCCAACATTTTGTGGTTGTTGCGAATATGATGTAGGAGAAGAAGTTCCAACATTGGCTAGTTTTTGAGAAGAGGATGAAAAGGAAGTGTAGGATAAATAAGACAATAGAGAAAGAAGTATTAGTGAGGTTTTTTGTTTTCATGGAATTCATGGGATACAAAATTTTAACTTTAGTGTTTTTTGAGGGAAGTTCATTACATGTTAAAATGCTCCCATTTTATCATACACCCCAAGAGGTGATAAAAAATGAAGTTTTGAACAACAGGTAATCTGGGTGCCCTCTTCATGAGTCTATTTTATTTTATATAGTCCATTTCTCTTTAAGCTTGAGTTTTACATTGTTTCTTTGTCATTTTTTCATGGAACTACTGTTTCCCCTATAGGAGAAATGAGGAAGGAAGTAATGCAGAGAACTTAGCATCATTTCTAGTAGCTAGAGTCACAATGAAGAATAAATTATAAGTCTCTTTACTTTTCCCTTTGTCTATTAAAAAAATCATTATTCTTCTTGTTGGTGCCCAAATTAGAAGATTAGGTTTCCTATGGAATGATGATCCAATTATGGGAAACCCTAATAGCAATTTTCCAATTGATAGGTTCCACTCTGAATGAATGTGAACGTTTGTAATTCTGGCTCTATAGAATCAAGGCTAGTGGGCATATACCTCACACCCTAAAGGTTTTTTAGAGAATATAACTTATGAAAATTAAGTATTTTAATGGATTTTAAAAGTTGATAAAATTTTGTGGGTGTCATATATAAATATATAATGAATTTGTTGACCTTTGTCACTTGGATGTATGTCCTTTCTACAATCAAGATGAAGACTCAAAAAAAAATCAATACACCAGTGATTTAACTAATGGATTCTTTATTATTCTTCTATCAATCATTCAAAATGTTTAAAATAACCCTTAAAGACAAACAATAAATTTCTTTGAGATAATTCTTGTCACTTTGATGATGTATGAATTGTTGAATGCTAAAGTGAATTCCAATACTCAGTCTTACTGAATTTAACTCCCCTAAAGAACCCAATAAGACAACAATAAAGATTTCTTTATCAATACAATATTACTATTTTCAAAATATTGAAATTACTTATTGCATTCAATCAACTAAACAATCAATTAAAGAAAAATTTGAAATTTGATCTGAAGAAACAAAATGAATGAAACATAAATGATATCACTAAAAGATCAATTTAGCACATGAAATTCTTCTATTGAAATTGAAGCAATTTCATCACAAATACATGTATTGCTGGTGCATATAGATAATGCAATCCAAAGTAAACAACATGATCAACCTTCTATATAAAGTGTATGAAAAAAATATATGGTAATGAATATTATGTTGATGATATTGGTATCCTTTATAGAAATTCAAAGGATGCATACAAGCTTTGGACCATCATGATGCTTCCTAACAAAAAACATAAATGCAACACAACACCTATTATTACAATACAAATCTTTAATAAAATATTTAATCTAAAATCCATTTTTGTTGAAAAGTCACATCCCTTGGATTTGAAAAAGAAATTAAGTCTTCAATGTCCCTTTGATCTCCCTTTTCATTCTCTTGACAAGTACTTTAATAATTTCAATGAATAAACCCTGCACACACAAAATAATTTAATGAGAGACTTTAATAAAGTAAATAAATTAGAGTCTTACTTTTAATTTAGGTTTTCCTAAAAGTCTCTCCTCTACATAAGAACTTTTTCAAAATATCATATTAGAAATATTTAACCTTAAAATATTGCTATGGAGAATATTCTTATAATAATATTTTAATATTGACTTTCTAATTTTAGGGTAAAAGTACATAATTTATAAGATCATATTTTGAAAATGAAAATATTACCCTAAATTGAATTTGAAAGTACTTTATTAAATATGAAGAGGTGAATCATCTATACTTCACATGAATTTTATTCTTCACAAACTTAGGGTAGAAGTAAATAAACTATGATAAAATATATTTGATAATGATATTCAAATTGAAATTCAAAATAATACATTACCTTCTCGTTTTACCTTTTTCACATTCTCAAAAAGCTCTCAATATTTGTCTCCCAATTTTAGATATCAAAATTTTTCTTATGAGGAAAAGATTAGAACTTTATAAATAATTATATATCCAGGTTAATAGAGCTAGATAAAAACTTTTTCTAATTTGCGGTGTATTACTAATTTTAAAGTAATGATGGTTGTTTGGTGTAAAAACATATGAATTATTTAGAAGCGAGATACGAGATTGATTGGATTTTGTAAAGATGATTACTTGGTATGAAAATCATTCTTCTATACAAATTTTACTGTGTTTCTTTCAACTTGATAATATGAGAATTATTAAGTTTAGTGTAAGTGCAAAGGAGATTTGGGAGCAGATTTGGAGTTATTGGTGGATTGAAAGTAGTCTAAGGTAGTACATTACATGGAATTAGTTAGTAGCTTGTGGTTTATTTACAATAGGTGAAAGGTCTTTCTTGCGTTGGTATTGGTTTATGGAGGGGTGAGGTGGAAAATTCAAGTGAATGTAATAATGCAACACTTGTGTGAAGAAGGCTTTTAGGTACATGGTTTTCTATTGGTAAGTTATCTTTTAGAGTTTTAGAGTTTTTATTTTGAGGAAAGACCCTGAAATTCCATGGTTAGAATGAGTGTCAGAACATGAGATAAAGGAAGTCTTTAAAGTGAACTATCCAGTTTGTCAGAGGTTTTTTATGGCAATTTTGGGTCAAGATGTTCTTTCCTCATCCTGGCCAAGTGCCATTTTATTGTAAAAAATTCTCTCCTATTTCTTCACCTATACTATAGACCTCCTATAGGATTTGGGCATTATGGAGCAACTTCTAGATAAGGTTGGATTGTGTAGCTTGATTAGGAAGGAAGAAATTAGCTTTTCTCTTCGAAACTATGATGTTGCAGTGGGTTTGGCACCTTTTGCAGGGGTGTCTGGCTTTCATCAGGATAGAGGAAATGCAGAGTTTTTACATTTTTTGGCATCATTTTCCAAACCTCTGGGTGATGGAAGTTTACTCCAAGTGGAGCATATTATTAGGTGTTACAGAGGAGTTTTAACATCACAGGTTGTTGTAGATTTAATAGGTAAAGTGAGGAAAATTGATGATCTTATAAAGCATGATCATGAGGCCAAGGGAAGTAATTATGTGGTAATGGAGTAGAATGTGCCTTTGTGGGTTTTAAATAGGCAGTGTGTTAATATCATGCAAATCAACAACCCAATGGGGTGCTTGGAGTTGATGATAGGTGATGATCCGACACTAATGGAGTGGGAGTCATTTTAATTGATTATCTACTTGTCAATTTTGTATTCAATGAGCATTTTACTAGTTGTGCTCAGTTCTAGTTAGTCTCTTTTACCATGGGTAGTTGGTGGTATATATCAGGCTGTATATTTTTGGATTTTCATGAGGTTAAAGTCAAATGTGGATTAGTAGGGTATTGAGTTGACTGGTTATGAGCATGTCAATAGTATCATTTTTTGGCCTATGCTTGTGGTTTTTTGGTTATAAGGATGGGTCTAGATTGTAGTTCAATTTTTTGAGGTATTAGGTTCTACAGATTTTTTGATACTATGAGTTTGCCTAGATTTTCTAGTGATAAGTGTAATCACATGGCTTTAAGGTTTTTAGGTCCTATAAACTTACTGCTTGTCCTTGTATTGATGTGTAAGTATATTAAACTCTAATTTGTAAATGGTAATGACTAAAGGGTTTCTTGATGTGTTCTTCCCTTGATGAGCCATTGAACTAGCTTTATATTATTAAATATAATTTTAGTGACTTGTAACTTTTTGCAAAAAATTAAAATAAAATGTGTGTGTGTGTGTGTGTGTGTGTGTGTGTAAAGAAATTAAAATCTTAATGAAAACAATTTAAAGGTCATTTAATTAATTTGTATCACTAAGAAATTTTAGGGATTATAAATATCAACAATTCTTTATTCAACATATTATTTTAAAGATTTATCTTTATAAAGTAAAAGCATATAAAAGGGTAACACTAAAATTATAAAACTCACCTCAAGAAATATTTTTAGTAATCTTCATAAGATAAAAAAAATTTAAAAAAAAAATCCTCTTATAATTTCATTCTAGAATTGTTTTACACTCTTAGGGTAAACTTAATTTTCTTTAAAAGAACAAATATAAAAGATTTTCACTATCTCAAATAACCCATAAGAAAAATTAATTATCTCTTTTATTTACTTGTAAAACAAAAATATTGTAGATATATTTTTCCTTTCTAACAAATATTCTCAAGGAATAATAGAACAATTGGTTAGGGTAGAATGGGTAGTTAGGATAGGAATGAGGATAGGGTCGAGAGGTTGAGTGTTCCACTCCCTCTCCACATCCTTTTTGTAAAAATATTTTACTTTTTCCATTTACTTTCAAAAAGGGAATAATTAATTAATCAAATAATCATTTTAAAATCATAATATTTGACATTTAATCATTTCTTACCTTTATCCCATACCTTGTCATACTTTGGGGAAGAATCAAATCTTTACCTTGTGTTGCCCCACTTTTTTTTCCCAATCTATCGGTAGAAGTGAGTTTTGCGTAGTAAATGAAGTGAGTCTAGTCCTCATGTTTTGATTGATTCTAGGTCTAGATCCCTAAAGGCTAGGTCATGTATATCAAATTTTCTTTCTTTGCCTTCTCTTTATTTATTGCCAGGTGCCCATTGGTTTTTACCTTGTGATTGGTCGAGTAAGTTAGTACCTAATTTGATAGAGATCAAATCTACTCATTGCAAATCAAAAAAATTCTCTATGTGCTCTTGGCATGCCATCTCTTAATAAACAACCATTAGAAAAATTTGGATATTGACTTCTCCATGGTGGGTTTCTAGCCCAGGAAGGTGATTTCCTGCAAAATATCACTTGGAGACATATATAGCTTAAAAGCATGCAAAGGATGCAAAATTCTATAGAAAGCTAATGTTTAAATCAAAGACTAATCTACTAAACATTATTTGGATTCACCATCACTCAAACATTAATCGTTAGTGGAAAATATAGAAATGTCTTCTCCAAGTGGGTTTCCAACCCATGGAGATGGTTCTCCACAAAGCAGCTAAAGGTGAGAAACAACACATTAAATGCTACCCAAATAGATCCATATACTTTAATCAAGCATCCTTAATAGCTATAAATGAATTTGTTGAATATTCAACCCATGAGAAAGTGTTAGTGGAAAAATAGAAATTGTCTTCTCCTTGGAGGGTTCCCAATCCATGTAGGCAATTTTCCAGTTATACAAGAGAGATCGAGCTAACAAGTGAATTTGTTCCCCACACTGGATTTAGGGTATGTCAAAATGATATTAGAATGGATCAAACCATTATGGAAAGAAGATATAGTCAAAAACTTATGAGGTAGATTTTCATCAATGGAGTACCCTAATAGCAACTTTCTGAAACTTAAAGGAAAATGGAAAAGATAGTAATAATCTTATAGAAAGATACTATTAAGCTCAACTAAGTAGTGAAAAGACCCCTGAATGTCCATTGGGATTTTGCATTTACTATCCAATAGGTATTTCCTTAAATTCCATTAGTGTGGTGCAAATTCTAAAGAATAAAGAATGAATCAAGACTCTCATATAAAAATACATAAGAAGTTGAAAGAGTTACCTCATTTCTTTAATCCCTCATTCTATAAATATGCATAACTTTTTGAAAGCCTATGACTATTAAATTTATCATTTTATTCATCTTTTTGATTAAAAATCTTATTTAGTAAGCTTATGGCAACCAAGATCATGGGTTTTGATGGTTTGACTAGAATCAAGTCCCAACTATAGAATTTCATAGAAACCTCTCTCTCATTCTATGACATGATAGATTTCCAAAGGAGGGTCAAATTTGAATGAATTCATCTTATCACAGAGAAGCCTAAAGGATGTGGTTTAGTTGAGGCTACTAGTTTTCCAGTTGCAATCCAAGCCTTCTAGCTTATTTATGAATGCATTCATCACTACAATATGAAAACCAAGAAAATTGTTCTGCCTGATGATACAATATTAATTTCAGTCAAAAGGCAAATAGTGGTAAATTACCTTCATGTGCTAAAGTAGGAGGAATTCTCTGACTTAACCTATGGAGGAGTCATCTTAGAATTCTTGGTGAATAAGATGATCTAGAGGAAGGAGACCATGAGAACTTGGTTGTAGAAACCACAGAGTGATAAGAGAAAAATCCCTAAAAATTTGTTTGGAACCAATTTTAAGATAGAAAAAATTGACATTTTGGTCCTTCTACATAGGTTGCAAGACAAGGTAGAAGCCTTAAATTTCATTGAGCAATACTTCTTTCTCCTTTAGGTTATATGGTCATGCACCCAATATATTGATTGGGCACAAGAGGTAAGTGAGATTTTGTCCCATGCTCTCTAGGTGGCCAAGTGTTACAATACATTCTACATGTCTTCCTTCTTGATTTACATGTTGGATTCATTGAAATTTTGACCAAACCTTCCAAGATTAGAGAATTTCCTTGATGATGTTAAGCCTTATGAGTTTTACCCATATCTCCAATTACACAATAGTTATGTGGATTATGTTAAGGTGAATGATTCGTTTACCATAAGAATTTGCAAGGAACTAGAAGGATTCCCAAAGAGAAGATTCATCCCCCATGGTTGAATTTGGTCAGTTTGGATGTTATTTTATTTATTTCTCATCATTTTCTTATTTTCATCTTGCAACATTTGATGGGTTTCCCTTGAAGCTACCAAGCTATCCAAGTGACATGATCGTAATGATCAAGATTATACAACAAGTTCTACAAGTGAACATTCTAAGAGAAAGCCTAAAGAAGAAAGGATAAAAATGCCCTATAAAGGTTGGGACCTTCAGTTGCAACACCCAATCTAATGCCAAGAACATGATGAAGGTTTTTGAGAAGAAATATAAGCTAGACATGTATGAAGTCCTAAGGCCTATGTTTGATCCAAATGGGTATGCTGGAGATGTTTTTCAAATTAGTAGCATGATAAAGCATATCACTACACTCGAAGAATATTGGACTGATTGTAAAGATGAGTTTGAGAGCTATGAATGAGCCTTCGCCAAGTTGATAGTTGATCAAGTGAAAATGCATAGGCTAAATATAGTTCAACTGGAATTGGAGATGACAATTAGAATATGTATAGAAATACTTATTTGACCGAGCTAAAAAACTCTCCCTTAAGTTTATAAACTTTTGAAGATGTTGTGCAGGATCTAGATATGATGATGGTCATAATCTACATGAGAATTGGGAAGTGGGTTGAGTGGACCATGACACATTGAAGCAGTATAAAATACACGCCTGCGCAGTCCTCCCCAAATATAACAACAACTTCATCTTCTCAAAGTGGTGCTTCAAGCACAATCCTACCTCTCACTCAAGGACTCATCAACTAGCTAGAGGAGGTGATAAACCTCTTGACAAGAACATACCACTTGATAAAACTTGTTAGGATGGTTCAGTGCTAGTGATTAGTGTAGAGATAAAGTCTAAAAAGAAGGTGGAAGAATTAAAGGATGATATAGTCATGATGGCTCTCTCATCTCATAACAACCCAATTCCATGCATAAGTGCCACATTATTCCTAGCAAGTAGCCCCCAAATACAAGTGGTTGATGTTGGAGATGGAGTAAGTAGTGAAAGTGAATCTACGAAGTTAGAGGAAGTAGAAAAAGAAACATTTGGAGTGGAGAAAGCATTTCAATCGAAGAAAGTGTCTAAGTTTCAAAACTCATTTCCTTGGATATAATGAATCATTTCTCTTCAATTTCAAAGACATTAAATCCTATTAAGAGGAAAATTTTCAGTATAGATACATTAGGGATGAAATCTAAGGTAATTGGCACTGAGTCATAGCTCGAGGATACCTTAGAAAAAAAGAGGGAAAACAAAGAGGAGGGAGCCCCAAAAAAAAAGACTTGATCTCTACCTATCTACTTTAGGTTGGAATTGAGTAAAGTTAAGGAGTAGAAGACTCTATTGATTCTCAACCAAGATCCTAATAAATGACACTTAACTGTTGATATTGCTAAGCCCACCAAGGAGGGGAGTATTGAAGAACTAACTATAGATGACTTTGCATTACAGTCTCTAGACCTCAAAGAAGTTAGGCATGACACCAAAGTGGGATTATGGAAATCAACAAATGAAGTGATAGAGGGACAACTCAAAGGTCTCAAACTGACCAAAGGAATAATGAAGATGGAGATCCATGAACTTAATTTCTTCATCAGGCAACTAATTACCCTACAAGCAAGTATTTTAGGAGCATCACCTACTAGTGACCCTATGGTGATAGATATTGAGGCTATCATCTCCTAGCTAGAAGAAGACAAAAACTTTGGAAAAATTGATAGGGAGTGGAGTGGAAAATTCAAGTCTAAATTACTTGTAATCATAGAGAAACTCAATAACGAAGTGTTGAGGCTTGAAACAAAAAAGGATAATATCTTGGCTAACTGGGCTACTCTGTCAATAAAAAAGACAAAGAGTGAAGATTGCATCTCCATCTTGAAAATGGTCATCCAAATAAAGACTCAAGAAGTAGTGGAAGCAAAGATTCTACTAGAGGGAGATTAGCCCCTCTTGAATGGCAATAGAGTTTGCAATTCAAAACTAAAATGATTTCAGTGGTAGAAGAAGGATTAAAAGAAACAAAGAGAAAAGTGAAAGAGGAACATGATAGGAATTATAAATTGCTAAAAGGCCTATACACTAACTCTCAAACTAGTAGACAAGGAAAAGGAGTGGTGGGAGTTATTTTAATGAAAAATAATTTCTCTACTTATATAGATAATCTAATAGAGAAATATAATAATAATTAGAATAGAGTGTTGGATCTCCAATGACTCAGTGGGTGTATACATTTGGTGATGGAGGAAACACAAGAATGATTGAATTCTATTTAAAACCTAGCTCGAGAACACTCCAAGTGGCTCTTGAGAAATACCAACATTCATGTTCACTGACACAAAGATCTTATTCAAATCATTGTCGCTACCAAGGCCTATAAGGTGAAGTTTGAAAAGTGAAAGAAGGTAAAGTGATAGCTCTCTTGCCCTTTTGTATTTTGATGAGAAATTGTAACTAATAATTGGCTCCTTCTCATTTCTTATTTTTGAGGAGATGGACCGATTTAGTTCCTTTTTGTAATTGTCATCTTGGAATCCTATATACACCTAATTGAAAGATTAATGAAAGGTCAATTAACTTTTGGTGTGAAGTACTTCATGTTGCAAAGACAAGTTGAATGTGTTTTATATCAATTATTTATTGTTCCATTGCTTATGATAGTTTAAGATATCTCTTTTAGTTGAATTGAGTCATGGAATAAACAGAGTTTAATTTCTCTATTCAATGCAACAAACTGAATATAATATTAGTGTTATTCAAGGTTAAAAGAGATTATGTCACACCCTATTCCTTAAGTTAGTCTCTTGCATGCTAGAGTTAGAAACATTTTGTTAACTAGCTAATTCATAGCTAGATTTCATTATTATATCGTCAAATTCTGCGGGTTCATAAGATGTATGAGTTCACAAATTTCATTAGTATTAAGACTTGAATCCTTGCCTAAGTTAGATCCTATTTAGGCCTAACTTGGTTTAACTCTCTTGTTCTCTAGTGAAGAAGAAGACCCATTTAGAATTAGGAACAAACATATTCATTGCAAATTGTAACTATAAGGAAGTTGCACCTATAAAATTTAGAGGGAAATTAGTTGTTTAACTATGATTTCCCAACTATTCTAATTAGTTATTGTTCAAAAATATTGGGCATTCAAAGAATTAATTAAAGAAGAACAATCTGTTTACCAAGAAGACCCAAACTTAGATTTTAGGATGACCAAAAAGATATCATTTCATCCCTAAATAGATTTGTCTAGAGATATAGGAGGAATCTAGAACACTACATAAATGCTAGCCAAGTACTAGAAGAAGAAGAATCTAGAGCTAAAGTGAAAGACAGAGCTATTCAGAGGAGAGAGCTTCGAATAGCATAAAAAATAATGGGAGTAGAGTAAATAGGAACCTTGGAACAAGGAAGATTCCTTAGAAGCACCAAAGATCAAGGTGGGCGGGACCCTATTTTTGAAAGACTTGTAGAACTTTGTTTTCCCATCCTAGAAACACCTTGATGAAAGGGTGATAAGAAGAGTAGAAGGCCATCTTTACATCCTAGAAGTAAAAATTTGGTGCAAACTTCTTGTCAGGTTTTGGCTTTACACAAAGTAGTTTCTCCTCCAGTTGTCAATTTTCCATGATACCTTGCTATGAAAATTATGGCAGCTCCCTAGGCTACAACGATTGATCCACTAGAATTCATGACATATAATCCACTTTCATCTAGATTAAGAAAGATCTATCCTAAGTTTTTAGGTGATGGGAAAATTACTACTGATGAACACATCAAGGCCTTCTTTGTAGAAACTCATATCTTAGGAGTAGTGCACCAAGATATGGCTGTGAGATCATTATGGAAACTCTAATAGAAAGTGCATCAGATTGCTAGCCTAGTTCACATCTATCAAAAAATAGGTTGTTTAAAGTATGAGGGATTTTGTTGCTAATTTCAATAAGATCGCTAATAGAATCCCTATTGTTGATAGACCTACTGTAGGTAATTTAAAATAAATCTTTATAAGTGTGATGCCACCTAATATTAACTACAATTTGAGGAGATCCCAACCCACAGACATGGCAGCTTCCTAGAAGAAAGTTAATTGAATTAGAAGATGACTTGATCTCCACCAAAAAGTGGAAACAAGAGTTTTAGAACAAAGCAAGTACTAGTAACACCACTTCATCTGATGAGATGTTGCAAAAATTATCAAATGAACTAGTCACTGTGAAGAGGCAACTCCCCAGATTCAATAATACTACCAATGAAATTTCCAAAATCAACCTGGGATAAATATTAATGGGAACACCCTACAACTTACTAGTCCACCACAAAGACTTGCTATTGAAGCCACACCTAAAAAGGAAAATATGTATGTCTTTCATCTAACCATAGATCATGATAATGAAATTTGTCCTGAGGCAACCCATATGGTGCAGTTACTATCCACTAATAATTTGAATGCTACAAATTTTGATCCTCGAATGGAGACTCTGAAATTTTAGTTTTTGAGTATGAATCAAATTCAGAAGGACCCCGTGAATGCTATGCTACTATTGATGGGACCTCGTATATGATGTTGACCAGAAGCTAAAAAAATAAGAATTAGATTTATAGTCATCCTCTAGGTGGTAATGAGGCTTCTACTTTAGGCACTGGTAATGTGGATCAAGGAGCCAAAAGTTCTTAGTTGGGTAAGGAAAAAGTCTCTTTTGATTTCATTCAATTTTGTAAAGATTCTAGGATTCAAATCTCTCCTATAGACTACTTAAAATCTCATCCCTTGGAATTAAAAAGATTGGTAGATTATTCCAAAGGAGATGATATAAACCTAAATCATAATATCATCACTAAAGAAGAAGATGAATCCTTAACATCTAATCTTTTTGACTAGGATGAATCTATAGTTTTGGCAACCTTCCTCATTCAAAAACATGACCCATTTTATGTATCATTATACATTAATGGGTGCAAACTAAGTAGCTATATAATTAATTCAGGTGCCTCAGACAACATGATGCCTTACCTTGTAGCTAAAGCTCTAGACCACACTCTTACCAAAGTTCATGGTAGTTGTTATTATATGGATGCCAAACAAGTATTACTTTTTGGGAAAATCAAAGATGCTCAAATAGGACTAGCCTCTCACCCAAAAAAAAATTACAGGTGACTATCCTAGTTGTAGATATTTTGGCCAGCTATGGTTTTCTTCTATGTACAAGTTTCTATAGAAATGTAGGAGGAGAAATAAAGCTAGATTGGTTATAGGGGATCATACGTATAGGGAGCAAGAAGGTAATGTTAGAGCGTAAAGAGAAAGCCAAGTTTACATTTCTAAAGTCAGATGATCCCAAAGCTCAAATCCTCTACCAAGAATTAGAATTTGGTAATTATATGTTGTTCACTAAATAGGTCTCAAAAGTCTAATATGTCAAAGAGTCGAGAGATCAAATTCTTATTGAAGAAGAAGAATTACCATCAATATGCACACTGTAATTTGATAAAAGTTGTTCCTCATCTAGTTCTAGTGCAGGGGTAGTATTAATATCACCTAAGGGAGAGCCGCAACCCATGGAATTCGATTTAGGATTTGGAAACACAAACAACATGACAGAATATGAGGCCTTGTTACTGGGGATAATAGCTACAAAAGACAAAGGAATAAAAATATTGAAGGCCTGGGGTGATGTAGGACTCATTGTGCGGAAAATCAAAGGACAGTACTATGTAAAAAACCATAAGTTCAAATACTATAGTAATAGAGTATTAGATGAGATTGAAGAGCTAGACACATTCTCCATCAAATCAGTACCAAAAGAAATGGATTCCAAAGAAGATTCATATGCAGTCTATACCTCCCTACTTCTACCTCACCCAAATTTCAAAGATAAGAAGTATCAATTTGAAATTGTATACAAACCTTCTATGCCTAACAACATAGAAGCTTGACAAGTATTCAAAGATGCCAAAGCTTTATAGTTATTCCTAGAGAACACTAGAAGTGTTAAGGAATATGATTCAAATGATTGTCAAGAAGATTATCACATAAAATGGAATAAAAAGGAATTTGATACCATCTAGTTGCAAGGTAATATCATTCCCCCCTACTTCATATCATTGGAGAAATTATTTAATTACCATGAAACTTATATCAAGAAGAAGAAAGAGGAAACATGGCCTACCAGTGGCGAGTATGAAGGGATAAACAATGGATGTGAACAAAGTCCCAAAATGATCAATATTGGGAAATGTTGCACACCCAAAGAAAAGAAAGAAGCTAAGAAACTTTTTTAAAAATTATTGAGATGTATTCACATGGAGTTATGAAGACTTGAAAAGTTTCGTGAATGGAGACTTAAAGCATGAAATCCCATTAAAACTAGACATTGCCCCTTTTAGACATAAACAAAGAAGCTATAATTTGAAGGTCGTTGATGCCATATTCAGAGAAGTAGACAAAATTCTCAAGGAATGAATCATATATCCAATTCATCATTCCAACTAGATAGCTAACATAGTACAGGTTATGTAGAAAAATGGAGAGATAATATGTTTAGATTTTTGAAATTTGAATCAAGAATCATTTAAAGACAATTACACACTCCCTAACATGGATTATCTATTATAGAGGGTGGTAGGCACATAGATGATGTCTATGCTTGATGGCTTCTTGGGCTACAACTAGGTTCAGCTAGAAAAGAATGATCAACATAAAATTTCTTTCACCACCCCATGGGGAACTTTCATGTATCAGAGAATGCCTTTTAGCCTCATCAATGTCGATGCCACGTTTCAATGAGGTATTGAACTTTCCTTCAAATAAATAAAGGCTAATATTATCCTTATATATTTTGATGACTTAATGACATTTTTAAAAAAGAGGAAAGATCACATGGGAGATTTAAGGAAAGTATTACAAAGATGCAAAGAACATGGAATCTCTCTGAATGCTAAGAATAGTGTCTCAAGAAGGGATAAGGATCAATCTAGAATGAGTCAAAGTTATACAAAGATTAAGTCTACCCATAAATAAGATTGGAGTCAAATCCTTCTTTGGTCAAATTCCTTAGGAGATTTGTTCTATACTTTTCTGAAGTCACGAAATGCATCATAGATATGATGAAATGAAATCCAACTTTCAAGTGGAGTGATTCCCAAAAAAGGCTTTTAAAGACATTAAAGAACCTATAACTAACACTCCTATTTTATCCCACCTGGATTATAAGAAATAATTCATAATATATTGTTATGCCACTGAGCATACCTTGTCAACAATTCTCATGCAAGATAACAAAGAAGGAGTGCAAGCCCCTATTGCCTTCATGAGTATACCCCAAAAGAGTCATGAGTTGAAATAATCTACGATTGAAAAAAATGCCTTCATCATAGTTAAAGCTTTGAAAATTTTAGATTCAATATTCTACACTCTCATTCTATGGTTCATGTACCTTGCATGGTAGTAAAGAGTGGGTTGACTCAACAAGATGTAGGGTGGAATACCAAAGGAATGTGGTTAGCTAAAACAAAAGAATATAATATTGAAATTAAGGCTAGAAAGCTACTAAGAGATAATGCCTTATGCAAAGCTATAGCAAAAAATGGAAATGCTAAAGAATCAGATGAAAAGCAACTAATTTTCGCAATGAGTCTACAGGATCCTTGGTTCAAAAATATTACATACCTCTTGACATATGGTGAATGTCCTAAAGGATTGACAAAAAAACAAAGAAGGGATCTCAAATTAAAAGCTACTAAGTATGTGATTTGGGATGATAAACTTTTCAAAAGATCCATAGACGGAACTTTCCTCAAATACATAGATAAACAATGAGAGAGATTGTTGAAAATATTTTACAATGAAGCATGCAGCAGACATTTCTCATCCTCGGTCACTACTTTTAAGATATTGTGGTAATGTTATTATTGGCCTAGAATTTTTAAACATGCCTACTAATGGGTGTCAAAATGTAAAAAATGCAAAATGTTCTTGGGAAAACCTTAGTTAACTGCATTACATCTCAGGCCTATTTTAATTGAAGGTCATTTCCAATAGTGGGGTCTTGATTTCATTGGTCCTATTAAACCAACATCTAGCATTGGTCACATCTATAGCATCACCACGGTAGATTATTTTTTGAAGTGGGCAGAGGCAAAGGAGACCAATCAAACCACTTCCAAAGTAGTGTACAAATTCATAAAAGAGAACATATTGGTTAGGTTTGATGTGCCCATTAAAATGGTAATGGATAATGCAACATAATTTTCTTTAGTTGAAATTACTAGGTTCTTATTTGAATACAACATAACATTCAGTCACTCATCTGATTACCTTTTGCAAGGGAATGGTCAAGTTGAGTCCACTAACAAGAATTTGGTAAACATTGTAAAGAAACTAGTGTTAGATAATCAAAAGATATAACAAAAAATATTTACAATGTAGTTTGGGTAGATAGGGTGACTTTAAAGAGGGCAATTGGAATTTCCCCTTTCAAACTAGTCTATGGAGAAAAAGGTAATCTTCTCCTACCCCTGGAATTGGCCACTAGAAGATTGAGGATAGTGATTGAAGATGATATTTACAAATATGGGATAGAGAAAAGGACCCTATATTTGAGAAAACTCAAAGAAGAAAGAGAAGAAATTATGGATAATATCACACAACATCAAATGTGTGTGAAGAACTTGTTTGACAAGAAGACCAGACCACATAAGTTTATGGTGGGAGATACTATACTGTTGTGGGATAAAAGAAGTGCACCAAAAGGCATGCATGATAAATTTGACACTCTCTAGAAAGGACCATTCATCGTTCATCAAAATTTCAAAAATAATTCATTGAAATTGGCATATCTAGACGGTGAAGTATTGTTCGTAACCTAAAATGGCCAAGACTTGAAGCTATATCAATTTTTAAGTTGAAAATAGGTAGCCCCTAAATTATATTATAGTTACCTTTAGTTCCCTTTTTTATTTTTCCTACTTTAGTTTTGTTGTGTATCCACCTTTTCAATTTTGCAAAACTAGAGATTTTGGATTCCTTGCTTGCACATAGATTGTCCAAGTCCCCAAACAGAGCCAACTATTTCCTTGCTCTCTTTTTTCAACCTATTAGTATAAGTGATTTTTTTGTAGTAGATGAAGTGAGTCTAGTCCTCATGTTTTGTTTGAGTCTAGGTCTAGATCCCTAAAGGCTACGTGATCTCTATCAAATTTTTCTTCTTTGCCTTCTCTTTCTTTATGGTTGACTGGGCATTGGTTTTTACGTTATGATTGGTCAGGTAAGTTAGTACCTAATTCAATAGAGAGAAAGTTTACTCATCACAATTCAAACACATTCTCTATGTGCTCTCAACATACCATCTCTTAATAAACAAGCGTTAGCAAAAATTTGGAAATTGACTTCTCCTTGGCGGGTTTCCAACCCATGAAGGTAATTTCCCACAAAAGTTCACTCAGACACATATATGGCTTAAAAGCACACAAAGGAAGTGAAATTCTATAGAAAATTGACATTTAAATCCAAGACACATCTCCTAAACATTATTTGTATTTTTCATCAGTCAAACATTAAAACTCGATGGAAAACCTAAAAACATTTTCTCCACAGTGAGTTTCTGACCCATGGAGATGGTTTCTAAAAAGAAGCTAAAGGTGAGAAAAAACATGTTAAATGTTACCCAAATAGATCCACACACTTTAGTCAAGCATTCTTAACAACCAAAATTGCAGTTGTTGAAGATTCAACCCATGGGGAAGTGTTAGTGGAAAAATATAAATTTCCTTCTCCTTGACGGGTTCCCAACCTATGTAGGCAATTTTACACTTATAAAAGAGAGATTGAGCTAATAAATGAATTTTTTTGCCACATTAGATTTAGAGTATGTCAGAATGATATTAGTGTTGACATTGTGGTAAAGTTTTTTTATTAGTGACATATAATTAATCAAGTGGTTAGTAGCTATCAAGCTTATCTTGTAGTTTATAGTATTAACCAAGTAATTCAAGATCTTTTGAGTTCTAAAAATAGTATTTAGTTTGTACTGAGCAATATCTACTAAGTTGATAATTATCATTGTAAACCAAACTCCATATTTTTTACCAAGTTGCATAGTGCAAACTGAGTTCTCCAATGTTTACCAAGTTCACAGTATTAGTAATGTGAATCTACTATTGAATGAGCCAAGATGTGTCAACCAAATGATTTAGTTTATACTAGCTCACAGTGATAGTGTTGACCAAGATATGCTATTTCAACCAAGTGATTCACTTTATATGTTGAGTTTTTTTGTGTTCACTGAGTCACTAGAGTTCATACTACATGGAAGTGATTAGTATGAACCAAGCTTCTATGTCTA
The DNA here is from genome assembly GCA_028749045.1 of Cupressus sempervirens. Lineage (NCBI taxonomy): Eukaryota > Viridiplantae > Streptophyta > Pinopsida > Cupressales > Cupressaceae > Cupressus > Cupressus sempervirens. The sequence goes on along the minus strand of CM053786.1, from coordinate 441,706,696 downwards.
CCAAGAGCATGACGATGTCAAGTGTCAAAAATGGTTGCCAAGTATCAGAACCTCATTAAGTTAGTCTTTAGAACTTGAGTTCCATCAATTGGGCTGACTTTGTATATTTTGGTGAAACTTTTATTTTAGCCAACTTTGATGATTTATGATTTGGATTGGTATATATGTAATGTATTGTATCACATCCAAAATATATATAAGTATGATATAAATATGGAAAGATATGTGTAAGAGCAGAAGTGTGATGTAAGAAGGCTACAAGTAGTATAAGTAGCAACAAAGATTTATCTATCACAACAAGTGATCATTACACTCCAAAGGAATCTCAACTAGAAAATCAAAGTTCTAGATCAAGAGATTAGCCACTAGTTCATCCTAACAGGTGGAATAGTTAAATCCTTTCACAAGGTAGACTTAACAGTCTTTTGTAAATCTCTTTACTGAGTGCATAATTCATTGTATGTTTTCTAAATCCTTTTACAAGGTGGACCTAGTAGACCTTATTGCTCCTAATGGGATAGATCATTAGAAGTGATCATTGTAAGCCTTAATTGGCCAACTTTATACTATAGTACTAAAGCTTGTGGTTATCATCCCCACCCTAGTTTTATTTTCTATTTGGATAGTTTCTGGGTCACCATATCTTGTGTTAAAGTGTTATGAATGTTTTAATGCTTTTAGTTTTTCATGCATGCAATTAGATCATAATACATATGAAGGATTAATTGGTGAATTAAGAATAAGTCTATCTTATATTTCCAATAATTGAAACAGATCGAACCATTATGGAAAGATAAGATAGTCAAAATCTCATGTGGTAGATTTTCATCAATGAAGTACCCCAATGGAAACTTTCCAAATATTTTAAAGGAAAATAGAAAAGTAAGTAATAAGCTTATAGAAAGTTACCATTGAGCTCAAAAAAATAGTGAAAAGACCCCTCAATGTTTGTTGAGATTTTGCATTTACTATCCAATGGGTATGTCCTTAAATTCCATCTGTATGTCCTTAAAACACAAATAGTTGAAAGAGTTACATCATTTCTTTAATCCCTCATCCTATCAGTACACATAGCTTTTTGAAATCTTGCAACTATTTCTTTTTCTATTTTATTCAATTTTTCAAGTCAAAATCTTAGTTACTAAGCTTATGGCAACCAAGTTCACATGTTTTAATGGTTTGATTGGAATCAAGTCCAAACTATAAAATTTCATAGACACCTCTGTTTGCTTTTATGACATGGTAGATTTCCAAAGGAGATTCAAATCCAAATGAATTCACCCTATCATGAAGAACCTTCAAGGATGTGGTTTAGTTGAGGCCACTAGTTTTTTGATTGCAGTCCAAGCCCCGGGGCTTATTTATGAATACTTCATCACTACAAACCAGAAACTAGGTAAATTTTTCTACCTAATGATTACAACATTAATTTCAATTGATAGGAAAATAGTTGTAAACTACCTTCATGTGTTAGAACAAGAGGAGTTCTCTAACTTAACCTTTAGAGGAGTCATCTTAGAATTCTTGGAGAAGAAGATGATCTGGAGGAAGGAGATCATGAGAAATTAGTTTCAAGAACCATGGAGTGATAAGAGAAAAAAATTTAAACTTTGATTAGAACCAATCTCAAGCCATAATTAATTGACATTTTGGTCCTGCTATAGAGGTTAAAGGTGAGGTAGAAGCCTTAAACTTCATTAAGAAATACTTTTTTCTAGTTTAGGTTATATACTTAGACACCCAATATATTGATTAGACAGAAGAGGTAAGTGAGATTCTATCCCACACTCTTTAGTACACCAAGTGTTACAATACATACTACATGTCTTCCTTCTTGATTTACATGTTGGCTTCATTGCAATTACCCATTTCCCTCTTGTTAAGTTTTATGAGTTTTACCCATGTCCCCAATTACAAAATAGTTATACAAATTATGTTAAGGTGAATGATGCATTTACCAAAAGGATTTGCAAGGAACTACAAGGGTTCCTAGATAGATGATCTAGCCCCAAAGACATGGCCACCATTAGTTAGTTTGGATGTTACTTTATTCAGTTCTCATCATTTTCTTATTTGCATATTGCAACATTTTATGGGTTTCCCTTGAAGCTACCAAGGTATCCAAGTGACATGATAATATTGATCAAGATTATATGACAAGCTCTACAAGTGGACATTCTGAGCATAATTCTAAAGAAGAAATGATACAAATTCCCTATGAAGGTTGGGGTCTTTACTTGTGAAATGCAATTTGATGCAAAGAACACGATGAAGGTGTTTGAGAATAAATATAAGCTAGACATGTATGAAGTCTTGAGGCCTATGTTTGACCAAAATGGTTTTGCCAGAGATGTTATGCAAATCAAAAGCATGATAAAGCATATCACCACAATTGAAGATTATTGGGCCAATTGAAAATATGAGTTCAAGAGCCATGATCTAGCCTTCAACAAATTGACAATTGATCAAGTTAAAATGTATAAGGTGAATATAATGGTAGATGGAATTGAAGATGACTGATGAGCATCTAAAAGGCCATTATTTTGAGGAACTTTTATCTTGAGCATCTATATGTTAATACGTGAAGATTGAAGTATAGTTTGTTTAGATATGTTGTGTTTTCTTGAATCTATGTTTGGGTAGGTTCTTCCTACAGTCATAGGATTTTCAAGAGTGATAATTTGAACATCATACCTCTTCTAGCATTGATGATGAAATGAATATATATGTATGTAGAATTTCTTGCATTTAATGTTTTGTAGGTGTTTACCATGCATATTCAAGTCAACCTTTCAATGCTAAGTCAAATTCAACTAGATGATTGATGAATCACCACGCCAGTAGATTATTGTGTGATTTTTGTTATGGAAGTGCATGAATATAGCTTCATCAACCTATCATATTCTTGGAGGAGTTAAAACATAGTTAATGGTGTTTTTGTTGTAAGCTTTATGATCTATAATTGATCCTCATTGATGGAGTGATCATAGGAGTAGGAATTTTTTGTAGCTTTCCTTTAAATAATTTCTATTGTAACCTTGAAAGGAGATTTTTCCTGGTTTTGATCGAAGGGAAGATAGAATAGATTGTTCTATTTAGCACTATGTAATCTAGTTTTTAGATGTAATCTCTTATTATGAATGAATAGAATACAGAGTTCAAGTTTCCACCCTTAGACTTGATCATTTTTCTATTCACTCATCCAAGGGCACCCACTTGGTGAGTGAATTGCTTTTTTAGAATAGATTTTATTTCCTTGTCTATTTCTTTGCAAAGTAGACTTTTTTTGTTCATGTAGCCATTGATAAAAAAATCATTGAACTATTCTTGTAGCATAGGTGCCTAAATAGATTTAATATTTGTAGCATTACTCCAAGCTTTAAGAAAAATATCATTTTAGTTCCTAGCTTAGTTTCCTTTAGAATTTCTTTCCTATTTTAGTTGTAATGACTTAAAGAGGATTCAAAGTATATACTATTCAGTCACCCTCTCAAGATTACACTCCTGGGTTGACAAATAAAATGAAGTCAACATGTTATTCTTAGGAAAATACATGATTCTGTCTAATCAAAGATTCAATGTAGAAGGATTTCCAATACTTTGTTACTTAGGTATTTTGTTGACTAGCCATTTTTGGTGCCATTTTCGGGGAAGTTGTCAATCTAATTCAACCTTGAAGTCATTATATATGTTAGATTAGATTTTGCATTATTTTTCAAAATTCACTCATTGTTGCTCAAGAACAAATACCCTCATCCTCTAATGAATACTTACATCTGAATGATCTCTTTTTTGAATTTGAATGCCAAGATAGTCCACTTTCTCTTGTCATATATCAAGAACCACTAATAGTACCCCCTCCAAGAATGGCTTGGCCTCAACCAATGTTTCATTTTCCTATCCCTCCTCAAAAAAGTAACCAAAATTTGAAAAACATACCTGATGTTGTAGTTCCCAAGTTTTATGGCTTGAGCACTGAAGACTCTAAAACCTTTCTCTTTGAGTTTGACATAATATGTAGTAGTTATGACCATACAACTAATGCCCAAAAATTGAAGTTGTTTCCATCTACCCTCAAAGAAGCTGATCTGAGAGATAGTTCATGGGGTTGGGTACCAATGTTGTGGTAGATTGGCCTGCAATGAGCAATTTGTTTCTCATAAAGTATAATGAATACTACAAGTGTCAAGATTTAAAAGGGGATGACATTTTCAAAATGTCCCAAAAGGATGATGAAACCTTGGAAGATTATGTTTCTTGGTTCATGTTCAACCTATAGTGTAACACATAGCATCAATTTAATGAGGAGTCAAAGAAACATCTTTTTCTAAGAGGTGTAAATGAAGCAAGCATTAAAGCTCTAGACCTTATGGTAGGAGGGGATATTACTCAAAAGACTTGGGCTAAGATTTAGAGTATATGCCTAAATTATTCCAGAGTCATTGTGAAGAAAGTTAGGGGACTTAGAGATCTACCACATAAGTCTAATGGTAGTTTAGGAGTATCCAAGATGGAATTGTCTAATTTGCTATTAGACTTCAAGCAAGACATTATTAATGATGTAGCCACTCAATTGGACACCATGCAAGCCCGAAGAAAGAAAGATGAAGTTGATGTCATGTTGGCTAAATATTTTCCACATTGTAGAGAAAAGAAAAAATAGTGTAGTTGTAAATCTATTGCAAGTATGGAGACACAACCAGTTCCAACTGAGTTCAAAGCCATTGATGAAAATGCAGAGGCACTTTATGTCACTAAAAGAAGGCCATGGGCTCAAAGAAAAGGTATACCACATGATCCTCTTCAAAGTTATAATAATAATAATCAATGGAAAAAAATCTAAAATATTAGTTTTAGTAGAAATCATAGTTAGTAGCAACCCCAAGAGAGTTGGCAGCAACCTCAAAAATGGAGTACCCAATCTAGTCAGCCAACCCTATTGCCACCAATTCAGCAACAAACTCTAATGCCTCCTCCTATGGTCACTAATACTCCTTCTAAGTAAACCAATCTACTAACTCAACCTAACCCTAATCTTAAAAATACTAAACTGCAAGCTTAGCAACAAAGCTATACCATCTCATTGAATGATATTCACTTAAGGTTAGGCACCACTCTTCCTGCACCCCAAAAAACCTATAATAACTAAAGTTGAAGATCCTCCAACTAAGAATATAGATGAGTCAAATTAGAATACCTCTCTTGTAGCCAAAGAACCTATATTTCTCCATAGGTTGATAGAACAAGGCCAACCCATAGAGAATCATATAGTCATTGATTTTCTTAATCAGCTGAAATAGATTACAGTAAAAATATCATTGCTGGCTGCTATTAAGGAAGTCCCTGCCTATACTAAAGCTATTAAGGAAGCATGCAGTAAACAACTAGAAAGGAAGAAGAAATATCCAAAACCCATTCATGTCCTAGGATAATTGTTTGACTTAATGCTGGAGCAACTAACTATACCAAAATACTCTAACCCGAGGAGTCCTATAGTTACAGTTTCTATTCATGGGATCCAAGTTCAAAATTCTTTGGTTGACCTAGGAGCATATATTAATGTCATGAAAAGGAAGGTATTGTCTCTATTACATATTGTTGGCCTCAAAGAGAAACCCACCATCCTTCAACTTGTTGATAGCTCAACCATTAAACCAAATGGGATGATAGAAGATGTTATAGTCACCCTAAATTCTTGGGAATATCTAGTTGATTTTGTTGTTCTATCCCCAAAGGCTACTATGGGAGGATATCTTTTAATCTTAGGGTGACCATGGTTAGCAATAACAGATGCTTATATAACTTGCTAATTTGGGAAGATCATAATATCCAATGGTGTTCATACCAAGAATCTAACTTTATACTTCCTTGCACAACCATTGTTACTAGATGACCAAGTAATCTAGCCAAACTTGGGTGATGATGATCCAGAAGCCAATTCCATTCATCAGTTGATGATGATAGGTAGAGAATTATTCATAGGTTCTTGAGAAGAAGATGAAATAATTTCATCCATTATTATGAATGAATATGGAGTGGAATCTCCAATGTATCCTTGAGTTGAATGCATCTTAGAAACCATTGTACCATATTTTAATTCACTACATCATTTAGAAGCTTTACAATTTCTCCATTAATTATTGCCTCATGAGATGGATTTCTCTCTTTTTGCCCAATTATTCATGGTAAATAAGGTTATTAAGATAGAAACTAGTCTAGGCAAGGAATTGAATGTAAAAAATGCTTTATCACAATCCCAACAAGAAGCTATGTTGTAGTTACTACTGGAGAATCAAATTAAATTTTCTTGGGACTACATGGACATGAAAGGATTAAATCCTATGCCCTAAACTCACAAGATATACATCAGCATGGACTTCAAACCTATGTGACAGCCTCAAAGGAGAGTTAATCTTGTCTTAAAAGATATTTTTAAGGATGAATTAAAGAAACTATTAATAGGTTTTTTTATATACCCCATCTCTGATAGTCAATGGGTCTCTCCCTTGGTCATAGTGCCCCATAAGGTAGGGAAATGATGGGTTTGTGTAGATTATAGGGAGCTCAATTGAGCCACTAAGAAGGACCATTTTCCATTGCCATTTATAAACCAAGTCCTTCAAAACCTAGCTGGTAAAATGTATTTTTCTTTTCTAGATGGTTTCAGAGGTTACAATCAAATTCAAATAGCTCTAGAAGATCAAGAAAAAACAACTTTTACCTACCCACGAGGAATTTTTTCCTATTTAGTCTTTCCTTTTGGCTTGTTCAATGCCCCAGCTACATTTTAATGAGCTTTCATCTCTATATTTTCAAATATTTTTTCTAACTATATTGAGATCTATATGGATGATTTAATTTTTTATGGTGTTACTTTTGAAGAAGCAAAAAAAAATTTAGAAATAGTACTTAAAAGATGTTAGGACTCTAACCTTTCTTTAAATAGTGAGATTTTTTATGATGATGGAGGAATAGGTAGTCCGACACCATTTCATTTCATCTAAGGGCATCCAAGTAGATCCAGTAAAGATTGAAATCATTAGTACCTTGCCTACACCAGAGAAGAAAAAAGATGTACACATTTTTTTGAGACATGTTGGCTATTACAGAAGATTTATTAAAAACTTCAATCAACTTGCAACACCTCTCTACAACCTTCTCAAAAAGGATTCTAAATTTTTTGAGACTCTGACTATGCAACATCCTTCCTACAAATTAAGGAATTTCTCACCACAATGCCTATTTTGAGTGGACCTAATTAGGGCCCACTTCTTCACATTCATACACATGCCTCTAACTATGCTATCAATGTTGTGCTAGGATAGAAAGTAGACTCTGGTGAACAAGTCATTTATGTCATTTATTACATAGTCACTAAAAAGGAATTACTTGTAGTCATCTATGCCCTCAATAAATTCATACATTACATTACTAGATATGAGATATTTGTTCACTGACCATTTTGTGTTATAAAATATTCGGTGAACAAACCTACAATTTCTAGAAGATTGGCTCAATGGTTATTGCTCATGAAAGAATTCAACATCACCATAGTTGATAAACTTGGTAAGGCCAATGTGGTAGGCAAAATTCTCTCTCAATTGCATGTCCCTAATGATCCTATAGCCATTGATGATAGTTTCCAGATGAACACCTTTTTTCTATTAGTTACAAAAAACCCATAGTATGCAGATATTGCTAACTACCTCACCACAAGAAAAATGCCAGTATACTTCTATGCCCAAGCCAGAAAGCCACTAGTAGAGAAGAGCTTTAATTATTCATGGATTACTAGATTCATGTTCTATGCTGGCCCTGATCAAGTCATGTATATATTTCTAAGAGAGGATGAAACATATGATGTCTTGAAGGCTTGTCATGATGAGCCATATGGAGGTCACTTTGTAGCCAAAAGAATAGCCTTCAAAATCTTAACAAGAGGTTATTATTGGCCAAGCTTGCATAAGGAGGCAGCTAGATGTACAAAGAAATATGACAAGTGTCAAAAAATGGGAAGACCCTTTAACAAATGGAGGATTGACTTTGTAGGACCCATTGAACCTACTTCACAAGGAAAATCCTATATTCTATTGTGCAGTGACTATGTCACCAAATGGGTGGAAGCTAAACCCATGAAACACCCAAGGGGTATCAACATGGAATTTATTTTGTATCAATCCATCTTTACACTATTTGGAATTCCTAGGAAATTTCCATCTGATCAAGGGACTCAGTTTACATACAATTTGATAACTATTCTTATGAAGGAGTATATTATCATGAATGGTGAATCATCACCTTATCATGCTCAGGCTAATGGTCAAGTAGAAGTTACTAATTGTGAGCTAGAATCTATTCTCACCAAGACTATAGCACTTCATAGGAAGGAATGGACAATGCACCTTCCTAAAGCTCTTTGGGCTTATAGAACCATCTGGAAGTCCACAACTTATTTTACTACATTTGAGCTTGTTTATGGTAAGTCCACAACAATGCCTATGGAATTTGAATAAAAAAAATTAAAGAGTACCTTGGAGCTTGGGATAGAACTCAATATTGCCCAACAGAATTGAATCTTGAGTTTAAATGGTCTTCATGCATGGAGGAAATCTACATTGACCAATACTAAGCTCATTCAACACCAGAGAAAATAGTGGTATGATAGGTTCATTAAATAGAAAATGTTTGTTGTGGGAGATCGAACACTCCTTTATGACTCAAACTACCAGCATAATCCAAGAAAGTTCCAAACATACTAGTTAAGGCCCTATGAGATTCTTGTTGTATTTTAAAATGGTGCAATTTAGTTATCTACCATTGATCATATTCACTTCAAACTACTTGTTAATGGGCATCGTCCCAAGCTTTATCATAAACTAGTTAATCAGAAAGAGTTCCTACAGTAGTTCTAGCACAATGAGGATATTGTCACTCCTATAGCCAATGAGTCCAGGTCTCCCAGCTTGACTCCTAGTAGTTCTTGACTCTGATCAAGACATTCATAATAAACATTTTCTTTTTGGAAGTGCTTTCTTCACATCCATTCCACTTCAACTTTTCTCTCTTCCATTTTACCATTTCATCCCATCATTCTATCAATTCTGATGATCTTTTCATAATCACCTTTCCTATAGCAGTTGCTAGGTACCTTCCACATAACTTTGTATTTTATTTTATTCATGCTTTTTTATGATTTGGTATTGTTTATAATTGTTCATTCTTTCCTATCCTATCTTGGTGGGACCCATGCCTTCATTGAGTTCGGGGGAGGGAAATATTAAATGATTGTTCTTTAAAAAAAAAATGACATATACCTTAAAAGTGCATTGAGATTACTAGAAATAAGTGCATGTTTAATATCACATATTGGTGACATGACCTTTTGTGAGTGTGTCGTTATACAATTAAGGACATTAAAAGTAGTTATTTAACTTTTAATGATGGTTTGCAATGTGTACAGGTGACTAACTTGTACATGAGTAAAAATTATGAAATTTGATGCAAGAAGGATATTATGAGATATGGTGAATTTAACTCCCTAAGTGCACACCCTTTTTTTGAAAAACTAGGGTCAGTTTTTTAATATTGTAAATCTTAATCCATTAAGCTTTGAAATATCAAGGTTTTTCCATAATTCAACTGTAATTAACCATGGGTAGAGGTATATAGAGGAATGAGCATGTTGATCATTGAGTTCTTTTGGGAGATGTAGTGAGCTATGAAATTTTAGGAGAAGAGGATGGTTGGATTATTGCCTTCATTTGAATGGATGTGATGAAGAGGTACCTCTTTAATTCATGACCACCTTAAGGGATGGCATTGCAGTACTTAAAGGTCTAAGAATCGATTTCTTAGAGGAAGTGATAGCCAAGGTCAAAGGGTTTCCCCAAGAAGGCAAAAATTGGCAAAAAGAGTTTGATTTGAAGATGGCTAGGGCACAATTCAATATACACCAGGACCCATCATTAGCCATTGATAAGAATCAAGGTACTTTGAGGCTATCATTGCCAATGGAGTTTACTCAACTTGGTACATTTATCATCAAAAATTTCACATGTGAGGGATGTTAAAAATACCTGCATGCCCTACATTTCAAAATATTATCTCACCTACGACATGATTATAGACTGGTAAACCTTCCCAATTTCCTATTTAACATTATTAAGAAGCACTAGTACAGTTAGGAAGTGATTAGTCTATCTCTCACCATGGTTTAATAAAATTAATTGTAGAAAGGGAATTAAACAAGAAAGAAATTGGCTCACTAGAGGAGTTCTTGCAGTTAAATGAGGTAGAGCCTAGGTTGGTTGACCCTAGTGGCCAAGGTTTAGGATGAAGGGAAAGAACATCCACAGGTTTTTGTAAAGTTGTCTGTTTGAGCTGAAAATGCTCCTAAAGTCTCTTCCTCTAGTCTTAAACCAACAAAGAATAGGATTTGCAAGGCTAAACCCTTCATTATTAACAAAAAGAAAAACAAAGAGGTAGAAGTTCTTACTGCTCCTAAAGCCCCATCATCTGTTAAGAATAGGTCTTCCACTAAGAAAGACAAAGGTAAAATTTTGGAACCTAAAGTAGAAAGGATAGAACAACTAGATGAGGAGAGTAACCTTAATAAACACTTGCACTCTCAAGAGGAGGAAGATCTACAAAAGCCTCCTGAAGCACATGTGGTAGAAACATCGATAAGTAGGAGGAAACAAAAGAATCCTCCATGCTTGTCAGCACCATACATGAGGCGAAGTGTGATAATCTCTGAGTGTAGTGTTCTAGAAGTCTTCATTCCCATAGTTACCCTTAAAGTGTTTGAAAGAGAGAAGGAGTCCTCTCCAAAGGAAAAATTGTAACAAACTAAAACCAATGAAATTGAGAGAAAAACCCAAAATCTACCACCTAAAGTTGAGTGTAGTATTGACTATGTTCTTATCAACATTGATAAGAAATCTAGAGATCTCAAAATGTCTAAGGAATTTGAAGAAAACCTTACTATGCAAGATATCAGTAAAAAAATTGTAGAATTCCTTTCAAAGGATTATCCAAAATTTAGACCTGAAATTGTTAAAGAAGTATTAGAAAAATTGGATCAAGAAGGGTTGGACACATTAGTTGCAGTAGCCACAAAATCTAGTAAGGAAGAAAAGGAGGAAACAAATATTGTCATAGGAAAAAGAGGGTGCTCCACACCACAAAGTGTCAAAAAAACTCATCATTTGGCACCTAAATATATAGAACTCTTTAATCATTAGCAATTGCCACCACCAAACTTATCTATACCCTTGTCTACAGGAAATAATTTGTTTCAACAGTTGTTATGGGAAAGAGCTTAGTGGAAATTGGAGAAAGAAAATTAAACCAGGTTATTGATGAGTAGAGTTTCTAGTTGAAACAAAATTTAGATCAGAATGAATTTCTAAAGAGAAGAATTGAGAAGATTATAGGATTGATTCCTGAGTTAATAGAATGAAGGTCACCATCACTAATATATGCTCTATTTCTTAAAGAATAATTTACAAATTACAAATTGACTAGAATTGTGGAAGGTCTTAACCCCTCTATCGCTACCCCACATGAGTTCTACAATGCATTTCAATATGTTCCTATGGCTTTGAAAAATTTACTATGTGAATTATATCTTCACAATCTGGCAATGCCTAATGACACTGAATAGAACCCAATCTTGTGTATAGGAGATATGCAATTAAGGGGAAAAATGTCATGAATATAGAATGAAATAATTAGAGAACATCAAGTTGCACCCTACAAGGAGAATGCGATGATATCACCCTTTTTCATTAGGCTAGAAGTCCAACATTCTAGACAAACATAACTTGATGGGATTTCTATTTTGGGAAATCTGTAGGACATGCTAAGGTGAGTATAATCAAAGAACATGCTTTTATAGATTGGGAACAACAGTTATCTAAGAATGTTGAGAAAAAAATCATTGCCTCAAGGTAGTAATGGCTTAGAATGCCACATAATTTAAAAATAAGAGAACCCCATTCTCCACAAAACTTGACTCTTGCCAAAATTAGGATTCCTTAGTATATCAACTTGGGGAGAAATTAGTGTAAATATTGGTTACCATTAAGATATCAGAACCGAGTTCTCCTATAGCCACTAGTGGTAGTAAATGATCATGCAAAAGATCATGACATGAGTGTTGAAGTTTTGTGTTGGAAAAGGCTCAAGAAAAATTATGGTTACTTCAATTATGTGAACTATGAGATAGGTGAAAAGACATCTAGTGAGTGGAGAGTGTGGGCCCAAATCTAGAACTTCATGATTGTTGGAGACCAGAAATAGATTAGTTGGGGGAAATGATGAGCCTCTAATAGGCCATTATTTTGAGAACCTTTTATCTTGTTTTTAGATAATTATCTTGCAAGAAACATTTTATGACTCAATGGTTTAAGAAAAAGAACTTACGTTTTTATAGATATATTATCTATATGTTAAGACATGAAGATTGAAGTATAGATTGTTCAGATATGTTGTGTTTGCTTGAATCTATGGATTTCTATAGTTTAGTAAAGGAATATTACATGCTGATAAATATTTCCTCATCTATGCTATGTTTTGGTAGGTTCTTTCTACAACCATAGGATTTGCAAGAGGGATAATTTGAACATTATACCTTCTCTAACATTGATGATGAAATGAATATATATGTATGTAGAATTTGTTGCATTTAATGTTTTGTAGGTGTTTGTCATGCATATTCAAGTCAACATTTCAATGGTAAGTCAAAGTCGACCAGATGATAGATGAGTCACCAAGCAAGTAGATTATTATGCAATTTCTGTTACAGCAATGCATGAATATAGCTTCATCAACTTGGTCTATTCTTGGAGGAGTTAAATTGTAGTTAATGGTTTTTCTATTATAAACTTCATAATCTTTAATTGATCCTTGTTTATGGAGTGATCGTAGGAGTAGGAAGTTGTAGTTTTCCTTTAAATAATTTTTGTTATAACCTTGAAAGGAGATTTTTCCTAGTTTTGACCGGAAGGAAGATAGAATAGATTGTTCTATTCAACATTGTGTAATATTATTTTTAGATGTATTCTCTTATTATGAATTAATATAATATAGAGTTCAAGTTTCCACCTTTAGACTTGATCATTTTTCAATTCACTCATCCAAGGGGGGCCACTTGGTGAGTAAACTACTTTATTAGAATAGATTTTATTTCCTTGTTTGTTTCTTTGTAAAGTAGACTTCTATTGTTCCTACAGCCATTGTCAATAAAATCATTTAATTGTTCCTACAACATAGGTTCCTAAATAGATTTACTATTTGCAACATTATTCCAAGCTTTAAGACAAATGAAATTTCAATTCCTAGCTTAGTTTCCTTCAACATTTCTTTCCTATTCTAGTCATAATGAATTAAAGAGGAATTAGAGCATATACTTTGTAGTCATCCTCACAAGCTTACACTCCTGGGTTGATAAATAAAATGAAGTTGGTATGTTTTTCTTAGGAAAATACATTATTCTATCTAATCATAGAGTCAATGTAGAAGGTTGTCCAATCTTTTGTTATTGAGGTATTTAGTTGACTAGCCAATGACATTCAAAATATGTATAGAAATACTTTTTTGAACAAGATGAGAAACACTCCCATTAGTTTAGAACCTTTTGAAGATGTTGTGGAGGATATAGATATGATGATGGCCAAAATCTACAAGAGAACTAGGAAGTGAGTTAAGTGGACCATGACATGGTGAAGTAGGAGCAAAGGCACACCCGCCAAGTCCTCCCCAAATGTAATAACAACTTCATCTTCTCAAAGTAGTTTTTCAAGCATAATCCTACTTCTCACTCCAGGACCTATGTAGCTAGCTAGAGGAGGTGTTCAACCTCTTAACAAGAACATACCACTTGATAAAACTTGTTAGGATGGTTTAGTGCCAATGATCAGAATTCAGATGGAGTCTAAAAAGAAGAAGACATAAGAATTAAAGGATAATGCAGTCTTGATGGTTCTCTCACCCCATAGTAGTTTGATTCCATCCATAAGTGCCACATTACTCCTCCCAAGTAGCTCCCAAATACAAGTGCTTGATCTTGGAGATGGAGGAAGCAGTTAAAGTGAATCTATGGAGTTGGATGAAGTAGCAAAAGGAACATTTGGAGTAGAGAAAGTATCTAAATTGAAGAAAGTGTTTGAAGCTTCAAAACTCATTTGATTGGCTCCAACAAATCCTTTCTCTTTAGTTTCAAAGACATTAATTCTTGTTAAGAGGAAAATGTTTAGTGTCGATAGATTAGGGATAATATCTAAGGTAATTGGCACTGATTCATGGCTTGAGGATACCTTATATAGAAAGAGGAAAAGGAAAGAGGAGGGAGCCCCAAACAAAGAAACTTTATCTCTAGCTATCCACTCTAGGTCAACATTGAGTAAAGGTAAGAAGAAGAAGACTCTCTCAATTCTCAGCCAATATCCTAATACATGACACTTAACTATGGAGATTGCTAAGCCCACCAAGGAGGGGAGAATTGAAGACCTAGCTACAAATGACTTCACATTGCAACCTCTAGACCTCATAAAAGTTAGGCATGATACCAAAGTGGGTCTATGGAAATCAGCAACTGGAGTGATAGAGGGAAAACTCAAAGGCCTCAAACTAAACAAAGTCAAAATGAAGGTAGAGATCCACAAACTTAATTGCTTGATTAGGAAACTAATTAGCCTGCTAGCAAGTGTTTTGTGATTGTCACCTACCAACAATCCTATGACCACCAAAATTCATGCTATCATATTCATGCTACAAGAAGACAACCACTTTGGGAAAATTAGTAGGGAGTGGAGAGGAAAAATCAAGTCTGAAGGAATTTTAGTTATAGAGAAACTCAATAATGTAGTGCTAAGGCTTGAAACGGAAAGGATAATATCTTGGCTAACTGAGCTACTCTGTCAATAGAAAAGACAAAGAGTGAAAATTGCATCTCCCTCATTAAAATGCTCATCCAAATGAAGAATAAATAAGAAGTGGAAGAAAAGATTCTACCAATGGGAGATGAGCCCCTCTTTGAATGCCAACAGAGTCTGCAATTCAAAGCTGAAATGATTTTAGTGGTAGAAGAAGGATTAAAAGAAATAGAGAGAAAAGTCAAAGAGGAATAGAACAAGAACTATGAATTTCTAAAAGGCCTACAACTAACTCTCAAACTAGTGGACAAGGAAAAGGAGTGGTGGGAGTTTTTGTTATGCAAAAGAATTTCTCTAGTTATCTAGATATTCTAACAGAGAAATCTAATAATCATCATAACAGAGTGTCAGATCTCCAACTACTCAATAGGTGTATACATGTGGTGATGGAGGAAACACAAGAATCTTTGAATGCTATTAAAGACCTAGCATAAGAACACTCCAAGTGGCTCTTGAGATATACCAATGTTCATGTTCACTAACAAAAAGATCGTATTCCAATCATTGTCACTACCAAGGCCTATAAGGTGAAGTGACAGCTCTTTTTCCCTTCTATATTTTGATGAGAAATTGTAACTGATAATTGGCTCCTTGCCATTTTCCATTTTTGAGGAGATGAACCGGTTTAGTTTCTTTTTGTAATAGTTATCTCAAAATCCTATACATAACTATTTGAAATATTAATGAAAGGTCAGCTAATTTTTGGTGTGAAATACATCATGTTGCAAAGTCAAGTTGAAGGTGTTTTAAATCAATTATTTATTGTTCCATTGTTTATCATAGTTTAAGGTATCTCTTTTAGTTGAATTGAGTTATGGAATAAATAGAGTTTTGTTCCCCTGTTCAATGCAGCAAACTAAAGGTAATATTAGTGTTATTGAAGGCTAAGAGAGATTATGTCCCACCCTATTCCTTAAGTTAGTATCTTGCATGTTAGAGTTAGAAACATTTTGTTAAGTAGCTAATTCGCAGATAGATTTCATTATTGTATCATCAAATTCTATGGGTTCATAATATGTATGAGTTCACAAATTTGATTAGTATTAAGACTTGAATCCCTTCCTAAGTTAGTTATTTTTAAGGCCTAACTTGGTTTATCTCTCATGTTCTTTGGTCAAGAACAAACTCCATTTAGAATTAGGAAAAAACATATTTGTTGCAAATCATAACTATAAGGGAGTTGTACCTATAAAATTCAGAGGGAAATCAATCTATTAACTATGATTTCCCAACTGTTGTAATTAGTTATTGTTCAAAAATATTGGGCATTCAAAGATTTAATTAAAGAATAATAATTTGTTTACCAACACCTTGCCATATTTTATTCTCGTGTTTTAGCAAGGTTTTTTTGTACATGCCTTCCCATTTGGTGATACTTGCTAGATTTAGAGTTAGTTATATAAGTTAGATTAAATATGAAAAATTATTTAATAACAAATCTCTATATCATAATTATTCATTAAATTTGATCTTTAATTCAAATGTATCAAGTGATAATAATCAAAACTATTAATGCTAGGGGAGGTGAATAAAATATTATTGTATTTAATCACTTTAAAATAACAATAATATTTTAATGAAATCAAAATAAAAATTCTTCATTGTCAAGTTTGAGGATGCAAATTTAGTTGTCAACAGTGGCTCTAATTGGGGATGTGCGTCCATTCCTGGGCACAACAAGAATTTGACATTCTCTAGAGGAAGAAGACCACATAAAATAGAAAACATGAAATAAACTAAAAATATATAAAATATCAAAATTATAAAAACATAATGCAAGGATAAAAAATACTTCCCTAAAATAAATCCTTTTCCCTCATCATATTTACTTGATCTTGCAAAGTTTAAATGCCACTTGATCTCTCATCAGCATAGAAACCATCACGAGGAAAGCATAAAGTATGCTATAGTGATCCCCAATGGATGTGATAATTATATGATATAGAGATCACCAGCTTTAGTCTTCAATGTTAATTTTATCCTTTCCTATGATGCATAGCAATATGCAAGCTTATCGCTCATCGCTATGTCTCTATTTCTCAAATTGCATTCCACGATCACTCCCAATCTATCTCTATAATACATAACAATCCCTTTTAAAAATTTATTACCTTATCACTATAGAATATAGTGATCATCTCCTTCATCATTTACTTTTGCAACACAAATTGCCTTCCTTTTTTATATTTATCGCTATATCAATGGCAAAAACTCCATCACTCATCACTATATGGAAAACCATTTTTCTGCAATCTCCAATAGCATTAGGTTTAGGGTTTTGTGAAAGATTTGAAATAAAACCTTTTACTTTTTCCATTTACTTTGATAAAGGGAATAATTAAATAATAAAATATACAGTTTTAAATCATAATATTTGACATTTAATCATTTATTACCATTATCCCTTACCTTTGTCATATTATGGGAAGAATCAAATGTTTACCTTGCAATATTGTATTCTCACATTTTAGCGAGTGTTTTTGTACATGCCTTCCCATTTGGAGATACTTTCTAGATTTAGAGCCAGTTATAAAAGTTAGATTAAATATGAAAAAAAATTTAATAACAAAGCTCTATATCATTATTTTTCATTAAATTTGATCATTAATTCAAATGAATCAAGTGATAATAATCAAAACTATTAATACAAGTGGAGGTGAATAAAATATTATTGTGTTCATAATATTTAATTGCTTTAAAATAAAAATAATATATTAATAAAATAAAAATAAAAATACTTCCTTGTCAAATTTGATCCTACAAATTTAGGTGTGGACACTTCTATTGATTTTTTTAATAATACTGCAAAGGTTAAGCATCAAAAATGTGCTTTGTTCTTAAGACAAAGAGGATTTATAAATGAGTTTTATAGCTCCCACCTACATTAGTTTTTTACTTCCTTATGGTTTGTGTTCATAATAAACATATTTAGACTAGAAATTTTTATTTTCTTAGGTTCAATATCCTTCTTGTAAGTTGGTGCTCACAACTCCACACTATATTTTCCCGCATTAAATCCTCATACTATTTTTATTAGTTTGGTATGTACTCCTTATCCATAAAGGTCATGTTCATTGTTAGCTTGAACTCAGATAATTCACTTGATCGTCTCCTTTAAATTTCCATATTGTGTCTATTGGTTTGGTCTTTATTCCTTAACCATGAGGTTTGGATAGAGATTATTTTTTTGATTGTATTCTACCTTAAATGTTCATATTGTGTCTATTGATTTGGTGTGTACTCTATAGTCATAAAATTTTTTAGTGGAATGATTGACTTATTTACATTATATATTAAATGTCTTGTTTTCATACTTAGAGCTCCTATTTTTAATGTGGTTTCTAGGAGATATAAACAACAGTGGGTTAACACACTAAAGTTGCAATAAACATTTCGTGTTATCCATTTTCTCTATTTTAGAAAGGCAAGAAAGTAATCTATTATCACTTAGGTTTGCACCCTTGTCCAAGGCCTGTGCGCGAGGACAACCTAGTGAAACCTATGCCGACTTCCTCTTACTATTAGGGTGCACCTATCTATGCTTGGAGAGAAAAAGGGAGAAGAAGAGCATGAAAGAAAATCTACCTCCTTTAATCTAAGGAGGTGATGCACCAAAATAGAGTGTTCAGACTTCATTTCTGCCCATATATGCACTACAAAACCAAGATAACATTAAAAAGGCATACACACCCAGACTTATATCAATCTGTAACCACATACAGATCAGGAAACCAAACTGAATAACACAAGGAAAAAGATTTCACTTATATATTATCCAGTAGGCCAAAAATAGACACAGTATGCGAGCCACAGATCTCAACAATACACCAATGAGAAGCAAGACAGATGCACATACACATCGATGGATGAAGGAGATGATACCAAATGTTATATAGCTCAGAGACAAAGGGAATTTTACACTACAGACCTGCGAGCAGTAGCAGAGAAATCAGAAAAGGAGTCCCCCTTAAGAAAAGATCACAAAAATGCCTTTATAGTTCAGGCGTAACTGAGGATTTTTGCATTGCATTTACTTCCCAACTACTGGCATTAACTTCTCACCTTGAAAATCCAATCAAAGATCTGGTGGTCTTGAGTACCAAAATCTGATATTCCTCTAAGAAAGAGCATGGAGAAGACAGAACGGTGCCATAACTGCGCTCTGACTAGGTAGATGGATCGACTGAGATGGTGGAGTGTCTCCCTATGTTTCACATTTATTTCTGGTAGATCGAGATTGATCATGAAGATCATATTGCAAGATAAAATCTATCACCTTCGCCCTTTAGGTTCATGAATTAGTGGGGGTCAGAGAGTCAACCAGTTCCTTATGCACCAACTAGGCCATGCGGGCCAATCGCCTCTCTTTATTTTGCCACCTCCTCAAGGTCCCATGTGCTGACCATTCCTTAAATTGGAGTAACTGCGCCACCTTCAAACTGTTATTTTTAATTGCGGTGATCACACTAACCGTTAGTCATTAATCGCCAACCCTAGCCGAGCCAGCGAGACACGTGTCAACAAGGCGTTGTGTCACCATGGTATCCACCGTGCAACTTTGAAAGGCGAGATAGCACTGACCGTCAATCTGCCTTAAATCTGACAATTGTGGAGACTCTTCATACCACTATACTATTCTTACCCCGGGCCCATCATATCTGGCACCACCTCAGCAACTGCTCTATGCCCAAACGACACCTGGCAATATCTGATTGATGTACCCTGTTGCAACCTTGCCCCGCTGACACGTGTTGAAAGGGTGCCATGTCACTACGATAAAGATCGTGTAACTTCACCATGGCGACATGGTGCCTTCCATCAATTTTCCTTGGTCCAATGGCAAGCAAGATAGATACTACCCCCTACCCCTCAGAGTATCAATCAATGGGAACCAGCCACATGCCAACCATCTGTATTTCCTACACATCCAAACTTGGACCCATCAGACACATGTCATCAGGGCACCATCTCGCTAACGTAAATCTCGTGCGGCTTATTCATAGCGCGATGGCACTTGCCATTGATCTCTACAGATCCAACAGTGGAGATCTTAACCTTTGACTGCACTTGCTGTGTTGACTGTATTCTGACCTACAATACGTGGTTGTTCCCCATTGGCCTAACGAAGAACCACCTTGGTCTGACAAGGCACCAACTTGGAGGGTTCATACTGCTTGACCCTACTAAGGGACACGTGGCACCCAGGTGCTATGTCGCTGTTGTAAATCTCATACAACTTTTCCATAGTGCGATGGCACCCATCGTAGATTAATTTCAATCTAACGATCAGAACCACCTCGTACTCTACACATCCTTCCCTCTAAAAATTGCTAGGCTCGTGAAATTGATATGCTCTGACTCATACACCTGGCACCTCCTGATTAGCTTCGAAGCACCACCTTGGCAGAAATTGGTATTGTTTAATCCTACCATGCCACGTGTTGACCAGGTGCTATGTCACTAACAGAAAACTCTTGAGTTTTTCGTTGGCGCCATGGCACCCTGCCACTTTTTGGAACTTTCCAGCTCGTGAAACTTTTTGACCTGCCACTAACTTTCCAATGATGCAACCTGCCCACCGTCAGACCTTTCTTTCGGGCACTATGTCGCAAACATAAATCTCATACAACTTTTCCATAGCGAGATGGTACCCTCCGTAGATCTTCCTCAGATCTGACGACAGAGAACCTGCGAGCCGCAAAATATAACATAAGGCTTGGCATTAAAATAATACTAACTTTGGGAATTAGCCGTTGAACGAGCCGAACGTTTGAAATTTGAATCTTTGGCGGGTGACAAAAGATAACATAATCCTTCCAAAATAGAAAAAAATGCTATTTCGGAAGGCTTACTTTCTTTTCTTTCTCAAATACTAAATTTTTCTATTTTGAAAGGCTTACTTTCTTGGCTTTCCAAAATAGAAAAATTCCCTATTTCACAAGGGTCATTTTTGGAAGCCCACAAAATTGTGAAATAATTTTTTTTAATAATTCAACTAGCCATCACAATTATAAGGGCTAGACCCGATGGATAACCATCACTTCTACAACATAGCTATCAAAAATACATTGTAATAGTGATGCTAGAGTTGAAGTTTAACCATCATAATTACAATGGACTACTATCACAATTGTGATGTTGTGAACATGAACTCTTTTTTCTCCCTTCTTCCAAGTTATTATTAGAGTGGGGTTTTCATTGCACCAAAAGATAGATCTATCAATGCCCAACACAACCACTCAAATTTTAGTATAGAGGAGGTGGTTAAGCCCTTGTCATGAATCCCAAGGGGAGCATTGAATAGTTTCTAACAATATCCCTTTTTGCATTACCAGAGAGTCTGAGGATTCGAACCTATGACCAAGATCTAATACCACTTGTTAGACTGGGGTTTTGATTGCACCAGAATACCAATCTCTCAATGCATGATATAATCACTCAACTACTAGTAAGGAAAATGAGAAACAAGATGAGTTAGAACACGCACTTGAGATAGAACCTTTGCTAAGAAAAATTTATGACATAATTTTTTATAATGTACCTAATGGTTTTCCTCTTGTGAGAAGTATAAGTCCTTGTATGGTTTTAATACCTAGAGCTAGTTTGCCTAATAAAATAGCACATAGGTTAATACTAGATAAGAAGATTGAGCTGAATCAACAAGTGCAGGAATTATTGCACAAATTATTGATTAGAAAAAGATTGAGTCCATGTATTGTACCTATAATATTGGTACCTAAGAAGAATGGGGAATGGAGAATTTACACTGATTCTTGAGATATAAACAAGATAACCATGAAATATAGATTTCCTTTCCTAGGATGGATGACATAATGGATAGCTTGAGTGGAGAAAAATATTTTAGAAAGATTTTTATGAAAAATGGATATCACCAAATTAGGATCCAAGAAGGAGATGAATGGAAGAATACTTTTAAGACTATTGAATATTTGTATGAATTCTTGGTTATGTCCTTTGGTCTAACTAGTCCACCTAGTACTTTCATGAGACTAATGAATAAATTTTTGAAAAGTTTCCTGAGTAATTTTGTGATTATATATCTTGATGAAATTTTAATATATAGTAAAAGTAAGAAAGAGAACCTTTAACATATCAGACAAGTATTTCAAAGACTGAAAGAGGAAAAGGTGTTGATTAACTTGAAAAAATGTTCATTTATGAAAAAGGAGATTCTGTACCTTGGTTTTGTAATTTCAACTAATAGTTTGAAGATGAACCCTAAAAAGGTGAGTGTAACTCTTGATTGGCCTACACCTAAGAATATTGAAGAGGTAAGATCATTTCATGGATTGGCAAGCTTTTATAGGAAGTTTATTAGGAATTTCAATTCTAATTGTAATGATATGACTAAGACTATGAGAGGATATAAAAGGGATTTCAAATGAACACATGGAGCACAAAAGAGTTTTGAAATAATAAAGAAAAAGATCATAGATTTTCCTACACTCTCTTTGCCTAATTTTAGTAAGGTTTTTCAAGTTGAATGTGATGCTAGTGGAAGTGCAATTGGAGCTATTTTGAGTCAGGAACAAAGGCCTACAACTTTCTTTAGTGAGGAATTGAATGATGCTAAGAGAAAATATTCAATTTATGATTAGGAATTCTATGTGATTGTTCAATCTTTGAAAAAATGGAGACATTATCTAATGCCCAATTATTTTGTATTGTATATTGAACATAAAGATTTTTAGTATTTGGGAGGTTAGACTAATTTGAATCAGAGATATATGAATTTTGTTGAGTTCTTGCTAAGTTTTTGCTTTTCATTGAAGCATAAGAGTGGGAAATTAAATAAAGTTACTAATGCATAGAGCAGAAGAAGGAATTTTTTGATAGAGATGAGAATTAAGGTACTTGGTTTTGATAACTTGAAGTGCTTGTATGAGATTGATCTAAATTTTGTTGAACCTTGGAAAGCTTGTAAGGAACATATAGTGAGTGATAAGTGCACTAATTGTTTCATTCAAGAAGATATGTTGTTTTGATGAATCTTGTTATGCATACCTAGAGGATCTATGAGAGAGAACATAATAAAAGAGAAACATAGTGGTGTACTTGCTAGACATTTTGGGATTGATAAGACCATTAAACTGATTAGTAAGAGATACTTTTGGCCACTTATTTATATGGATGCACAACAAAAGGTTAGAAGTTGTATAATTTGTCAAAATAGCTAAAGGAACTAGTCAAAATGTGGGCTTGTATTCACCTTTACCTGTACTTGATAGACTTTGGGAAGATTTGAGCATGGATTTTGTTCTTGGACTTCTTAGAACTCAAAGAGGTGATGATTATATTCTTGTAGTGGTTGAAAATTTTTAAAAGATGGCACCTTTTATACCTTCTAAGAGGACATCTGATGCATTGCATGTAGCTGAGTTATTTTTCAAGAAAATAGTAAGATTGCATGGTTTTCCTAAGACTATTGCTTAAGATAGAGACACTAACTTTATAAGTTATTTTTGGAGAACATATTTGGAAAATATGAATAAAGATTTTAATTTTAGTTCTACATTTCACCCTTAGATAGAAAACCAAACTGAAGTAGTGAAGATAAGTATGAGTAACATGCTAAGATATTTGGTGGCAAATAAGTCTACTAATTGTTATTTAGTTTTGGCACAAGAAGATTTTGCATATAATAGTTTTGTGAATAGAAGCACTAAGGAAACACCATTTGATATTTTTACTAGATTTCATCCTAAAGGAACCACAAAGTTGAGGGAATTTCCTACTAAGTCAAGAAAGAGTATTAAAGTTGAGGACTTTACAGTTTTCACAAAGACTTTACATGAGGAAGTTAAAGGAACTTTGCAAGACAGTAAACAAAGAGCAAATAAAATAAATAGACACAAATATTTTGAAGTTAGTGATGAGGTTATGATTCATTTGAGAAAAAATATATTTCTAATTGGTACCTACAATAAGTTGAAAATTAAGAAGTTTATACATTGTAATATTTTCAAGAAGTTTGACAATGGAAATGTCTATGAAGTGGAGTTACTAGAAGATATGGATATATCACCTATATTCAACATTGCACATATCTTTGAGTATTATGAATCAAAAGATGACACTAACTTAGCTTATCCTAGAAAGAACAAAGAAGACATTGAAAAGATTCTGAATAGCAAAGTAAGAAACAACACTAGAGGAAAGGATTACATGGAATACCTAGTTTAGTGGAGAGACAAACCAGTTGAAAATAGTTCTTGAATTACACAAGATGAGTGGATCTATATGATTTAGTTCATAACATAAGCAATACTTGATGTGGACATCAGTTCTTTATAAACCCTAAGTGTTTAGTGCAAGAGCATCTTATCTCTGAACATTCTTGCATCAACCAAAAATATATCTTATTTTCTATACCAATCTATTATTCATTAAGTAGTCATTGTTGTTATTCGTGTCATGTTATGTGCAGCTAACATGTTTATGAGGGTCTATCCATGATCCTTCTCCTTAGAGCATAAGCTTTGATCATGTGTATTTATTGAGTTGTGAACCATTATTTATGCTCTCTATTTTTGCTACTTCATTCTAGTGAGGCATGTTACTTCTTTTGGCATGGTTTCATATTAGTCTCATTTGATTTCCACAATTCATTAGTAATATTAGAATTTTTCTAGAATTTGATTGTGTCTAGATTTTTTAGCATTAATGTTTTAGATCACACACAGTAATCCATCATTAGGATGAAGAGCAAGAGAATAGAAAAAAATAAGTAGACATGTGGTTTCGTATGTTAACATGACATGTTGTGAAGTTTAGAGCCAACTCCTACAACACATGTGGATCTTTTTCCAAGTGTGCATCACCTTATGTTTCATTCAACGTTATTTTTTGTTTACTCTTCCTAGGTTGGAACTATAATGTAGTTAAATGCTTGACTATCCAACTTGTGTCATAGCTGGCTAATTAAGAATTTTGGTTAGAGGTAGTTGGGGGAAAAGTGAAGGATACAAGATGATATGAGATATCAAGAGTTAACATAAGATGCAAATTTGAGTTATAACTTCATAATTTCTTTGTATATGGCTGAAACCTGGAAGACCTCACAATTGAGCATGTCAACAAACTTCTTTTAATTATTACATTAGTGTGGCTTCTAATTACCAAGCTTTGTGTAAAAATGTGTTTCTTATTAATTACACCCAAGTAAATGTCTAGAATTGAATCTTATGAATATTGTTTTGTATGTTTCTTATGTTTGTAACTATGCACATGGTTATTTGTGAGTTTAAGTTGAGATGATTCTACTTAGGTTCTCTCCCTCCCTACACCAATGTCTCATTAGATAAATCTAGATGGAATGATTTACCTCTTGTCTGTTCACCACTTCCAATCATCTTACCATCAACATCATATATCTTTGCCTTTCTATGATGGAATTTAAGTTTATATCCTGATTTGTTTAGCTATAATACACTCAACAGATTATAGTTAAATCCTCCCACCCAATAAACATTGTCACACTTGATTTTGTCAGTCAATTGAATAGTCCCTTTACCTTTCAAAATACATGGAATATCATTACCAAATTTAGCATAGCCACCCTTGTATGGTCCAATGTCCTCAGATTTATGTCTATCACTAGTCATATGATTAGAGAAACCACTATCAATTATCCATCGATCACTTTTATTTACATAAGAAATTAAAGTAGTTTTTTCATCTTCATCAGAATCTTCTTTCATAGAAACATAGATAACTTCATCATCATCACTTTTAGATTCAATTTAAATTTCTTCTTCAGTAATGTTACATGATTTATTACCTTTTTCATCCTTGTTCTTCGTAGAGTATCGATCACCTCTCCTTCCTTTGTACATGCTTTCCTTTCTCTCATCCTTTTCATCCCTATCAGGACATCATGCACCAATTCGACCAACCTTATTGCATCAAAAAAAAATTATAGGTAGTTTACCTTTGTATTTACCTCTACCTCTTCTAATTAATTTTACAATAAGTGCTTCAAGTTCATCAAGTTCATCATCGGAGGTCTACTGTCACTCTTTACATGTTTGCCTTTACTTTTACTAAGAACCAGTCGTGAATTAACAATAGATTGAATGGTACTTGGTATGTAATTATAAAAATTAGACATCTTGAAAGCATTAATTTACACCTTCCAAAGTCAATTTTTTACCTGGAGTGCATCTCATCTCGTGTGTTGTAGAAACCCTAATGGCATGTATAGGAAGTAGAGTTCTCAATACCTTTTGTATTACTATTTCGTGTTCAATCTTACTATTTTCACCTTGAATAGAATTGAAAACTTCCTTGATTCTTGTAAAATTATGTACTATATTTTGACCTTATTTCATTCTCATTTCATCAAATTTACTTGTTAGGCTCTTTGATTTGGATCTTAAGACATTATCATCTCCTCCATATATGGTCCTTATTTTGTGCTACATTTTTTTTGCACTATCACAAACTTTTATGTCATCAAACTCAACATAGATTAGGACTAAATAAATCTCCAACATTACTTGATTATGTTCTTACTTTTCTTTCAATTGTTGAGTGGTTAGAGAAATAATTGTTATCTTCACATATTCATTGTCCAAAAAATTTATACTAGCATTACTCATATTGGATATATATAGCCTCATTGACATTTTCCATGCAAGAAAGTTCTCCTTGTTGAGCTTTGGTACCTCCCTTTTATGAGTTATGATATTTACCTTTAAGCACCTTCAAAATTCTCTTTATAAGAACTAGTTTTCTAATACAAAATATTAGAATGTTTAGAATAACTGAGAGAAGCAGGGGGTGAATAAGTTACTCAAGGTCCTTTAGTACCAATTCAACAATTAAACAATTAAACATTATATTTTTTTGTTTATCCTACTACTTGGTCTTTATTGCAAATTGACTAACACTATTGACTAGTACTTTACTATCCTAATATAATAGACTTGCTAAATGTAAAACACCATAAAATATTTAACACAAGTTTGTCACTAGGATTTAATTTAGAAACCCAATTTGGGGAAAACCATCAGCAACATGTCACCACTTTTTCACTCTTTTGTAGTGAGCTCTCTTAGGATCCAACATTTCTAAAGGTTACAATCACATTATTAAAAGTGACCTGGTTAGGGCATTTAATCACCCTGTTAGGAGTGGCCTTGTTAGAGGACTTTAGAACATTCCATTAGAATGTCACCTAGATAAAGTATTTACACAAACTTTTTTAAGTCCTTAATGACTGTTAGGTCAACTTTTGATTAAAAATATTTCAATACAAACTATTTGCATTGATTAGAAAGAAAATAACATGGTTTGATTTGTATAATTACAACTCACTTCGCAGTTTTAGATCTATGTTTAGTTCATGTGGTAAATCCCTAATAAGCC
Source organism: Cupressus sempervirens (assembly GCA_028749045.1). Classification (NCBI taxonomy): domain Eukaryota; kingdom Viridiplantae; phylum Streptophyta; class Pinopsida; order Cupressales; family Cupressaceae; genus Cupressus; species Cupressus sempervirens. Next base: position 441,679,370 of record CM053786.1, on the reverse strand, counting down.
TTCCTTGTCCTCTCTATCCTTAATTTTCTTGGAAACCCTTTAAGAATTTACCCTTCTCTTCATAAAAAACTTAAACCTTCTTCTTAGATTTTTTTATCAACCTCAACAACTCTGTTTCATCTCACTGGAAATATTTTGAACACACACAACTTCTCTACACTCTTCTCTTCTTTACATCTCACTCTCCATATTCTCTTCATTTTACCTTACTAATTCCTTAATTAGATAATTTTGGCCCTTTCCATTTTCTATAATCACTGTAGATCTTAGAGTTTATGATATGATCCAACAAATTCATTGTATCTATTCATCTTCATTACTTTTCTAGAATCTTCTCATGTCATCCATTCATTAGGTATCTTACCTAGTTTTCACCTTAAATTAAATAATCTAGCATGTCAATCCTTATCTTCAACATAATTTTCATATCCTAAGAAATAAACTGATGTAGAAGCATCCTAGGTTGTACTACTATCCTACATTTTTTCATTTCTTATCCTATTGTTGAAACCGTGTTCTTCTGAAACTGCATTTTCAAGTTTTTACATGCCTGTTGTAGACTATATAAATAATTTTCAATAATGAATTAAGGTCTTTTGACTTTAGATATTGAAGAGGGCCTAGATGAATATCTATATTCCAAACCAAAAGTTCTAACTCCTTATAGGTTAGGAGTTATGGAAATTCTCCCAGAACATCGATTTCTAGTAGTTCTACAAAATAGTTTTCTGTGCTCAAATTTTGAGGTGGATGTGCACTTTCCCTTGATGAATTAGACATTCTAAACTTAAGGGTTTGTAGAGAACCTAGATATCTACCCACAGTTAAAAGTGAAAGTTCTAACTCAATCGAAGATAGGAGATATCACAATATTTCTCAGGCATCGATTTCAAGATAATTAATTGTTGATGTAGGTCAACTAGTGTATTTAATATTAGGTTTATTTTCATTTATTATTTGATGAGAGCTGACTTGTGGCTTCCCCATGTTCTAGAATGATCTGTAAGCCATTTTGGCTAGTATAAATAGAGTGTTTAGGATAGGAGCTAGGGAAAAAAAAAAAGATTTTGGGAAGGGGATTGCAGAGAAGAACTGGAAAGTATGTTGAATATTGAATATTGAATATACAGGTGAGCATGTATGTTGAATATTTGAAGAGTCAATAAAATTATTTTACTTTTCTTCCTCTTTTGGTTGTTGTTCCTTATGTTTGCTTATGTTGTGTTAACTCTTGTAGGTGGTTTGGAGAGCTAGGTGTGCCTTTGGCCCTAGTTTTCCTTGTCCTACCTTGCATTAGGTGGTATAAATGATTGAGGTTCCTTCTTGGGGAAATTGGATAATGTAGAACCTTGATTTGGATTTGGTTGTACGGTGGTAGATCTGCAGATTTCACCTATAACTTGTAGAGGGTTACAATCTTGCAAGAACTTGATTTGTAAAGATGGTTCATGTTAGAGAAAATAATGTTGATAATACTATATTGGATCAATTGAGACAAATTTCATCCAGATTAGATGTTGTGAAGACAATTCAGAGGAGAGGAGTGCATCTTGATAATGTAAGTGATTATGAAGTAGTAGCACCAAACCATAATCCAAAAATTGAGGAAGATCAAGATAAGGAAAATTGGATACCAATATTTTGTTAGATTGGATCTTAGATATGGAGAAGTTATTTGAGTATGAAAAAACTCGTGATAATAGAAAGGTGAAGATTGCAGTCACTAGGTTGAAAGATCATGCATCACTATGGTGGGAGCACTTACAAACTAATAGACAAAGGAGAGGAAAGGAGAAGATCAAAGCTTGGCTGAAGATGGTGAACAAGGTAAAGAACAAATTCCTTCCTATTGATTATCAAGTTAGCTTGTTGAGTAAGATACAAAATTTGAAACAAAAGGACATGACTGTGAAAGACTATACCGAGGAATTCTATAGATTGGACATCAAATCTAGACATGTGAATGATGATGTTGAGAAAATTGTAAGGACATAAATGGATTGAGATATGGAATTCAAGATGAAATAAGTTTTGTGAATTTGGAAAGTGTTGAAGAAGCATATCAATATGCCTTGAAAGTTGTTATCAAAGAAGCATGAATAAAGAAAAAGAGGTAGAGGTGGTAGATTTCATAGAGGCACAGGTAGATCTTATGGTGAAGGTGGCAGATCTAACAATTTTGTGCAGGATAAAGGCAAATTTGAATGGAAGAATGATGAAAAAGACAAGACCAAGTTTTAAGGTGGTAGCTTATACCAAGGTGGTACTAGATCTTATCGAGGAAGAGGTAATTCTTATCCTAGAGGTGGTTTTTGTGGCAATTATTTTAGATGTGGTAAAGAAGAGCATATATCTTTTGAATGTAGATCTTCTAAAAGTGGGCAGAATAATAGAAATTTTGTGATTCAAGAAGACATGGAGAGTTTACCAAGTGAAGCAGAGGCTGGAGAAAACATGATGGTGAGAAGAACCTTATATAATAAGGGAAGTGATGAGGAACCTGTCCTTAGGAGTCTTTTCAAGACCAGATGTAAGATGAATGGAAAATGTTGCAAGTTGATCATTAATAGTGGAAGTTCTATAAATTTGGCATTAGAAGAGCTAGTTACAAAGTTTTAGTTGTAGAGGCTAAAACATCCCAAGCCTTGTAATGTTTCGTGGACCAAATATTAGCATAAGATATTGGTAAGTGAACAATGCCTTGTGAAGTTTAAAATTGGACATTACTTTGATGAAGTTTTGTGTGATATTATGCCCATGGATTGTTGTCATATTTTGTTGGGTAGACCTTAGCAATATGATATATATATATGGAAGATTGAATCAATATACTCTTTGGGTAAAGGGGAAGAAACAAATATTGCTACCTTTGATTGAAAGTCTAGATGAGGTCAATTGTACTACAATAAAAGTTTGCATGATTAATGGAAAGCAATTTGAAAAGGAAGTAAAGAAGAACCAAGCTTTTTTTTCTATAGTCCCTAAAGGACTGACTGTTGGTAGTAATGACCAAGAAACAGAAGTTGGTAATGATAGAGTGACATTAGAAATTGTAGAATTGTTGAATAAGTATAAAGATATTGTTGTTGATGATATTCCTGATGGTTTACCTCTAGTAAGAAGTATAAGTCATTGTATGGATCTGATTCCTAGAGCTACCTTTCCAAACAAAGCACCATATAGATTGACACCTACAAAAAATGAAGAACTTAACAAACAAGTGCATGAGTTGTTGCAGAAAGGTTTCATCAGAGAAGTCCATGTCTTGTACCTACTATATTAGCACCTAAAAAGAATGGACAATGGAGAATGTTTACTGATTCAAGAGGTATTAACAAAATCATAGTAAAATATAGGTTTTCTATGCTAAGGATGGATGACATAATGGATTTTTTGAGTGGAGTAAAGTATTTTAACAAGATTGATTTGAAGAGTGGCTATCATCATATTAGAATCAAAGAAGGTGATGAGTGGAACACTACATTCAAGACAAAAGATGGTTTGCATGAATGGTTGGTTATGCCTTTTGGTTTGACCAATCCACCAATTATTTTCATGAGGTTGATGAATGAAGTTCTAAAAAGATTCTTGGGTAAGTTTGTGATTGTTTATTTGGATGATATTCTGATATTTAGTAAGACTAAGGAAGAACATCTTGAGCATATTAGACAAGTATTATAGAGGTTGAAAGAGGAAAAGTTGCCGATTAATTTGAAAAAGTGTTCTTTTATGCAAGAGGAGATTGTGTATTTGGGATTCGTGATATCAGCTAATGGATTCAAGATGGATCCTAAGAAGGTTAAAGAAATTTTGGATTGGCCTACACCTAAGAATGTGGGTGAGGTAAGATAATTTCATGGTTTTCCTAGTTTTTACAGAAACTTTATATAGAATTTCAATTCTATTTGTAATGCTATGACTAAGACAATGAGGGGAGATAAAAATGAATTCAAGTGGACACATGGAGCTGATAAGAGTTTTGAGACTTTGAAACAAAGGGTTGTTGAATTACCTGTATTGGCTTTTCCTGATTTCAACAAAGTATTTCGAGTTGAATGTGATGCAAGTGGTAATGGAATCGAAGCTATATTAAGTCAACAAGCTTTACAATTCTTGGGAAGTCAACTTAAATTAAATCAAAGACATATGAAGTGGGTTGAGTGCTTACAGAATTCTACATTTGTAATTAAGCACAAGAGTGGAGTTAATGATAGATTTTCTAATGCATTGAGTAGAAGACATTCTTTGTTGACTAAAATGAAGGTTGAAGTTATTAGTTTTGATGAAATGAAAGAGTTGTATGATGCTGATCCTATTTTTTCTGAGGTGTAGAGAGAGTGTAGAGCACCATACCTGACAAATCATGTAAGTAAGTATGATGAGTATTTCATTCAAGAAGGCTTTTTGTTCAAAGGTATTCAGTTGTGTATTCTTAGAAGTTCTGTGAGGTTGAATCTGATTAAGGAAAAGCATAGTGGTGGATTGGTTGGACATTTTGGAATTGATAAGACATTGAATTTGCTGAAAGAGAAGTATTATTTGCCACAAATGTATAAGGACATTCAAAATTTTGTAAAGATTTGTGGAGTTTGTCAAGTTGCAAAAGGAGTGAGTTAAAATACCAGTTTGTATACACCTATTACTATTCTTGATAAACCTTGGAGTGACATCAATATGGAGTTTTTTCTTAGATTACCTAAGACAATAAAGGGGTATGATTCTATATTTGTTGTGGTGCACAGATTTTCTAAGATGGCTCATTTCATACCATGTAAGAAAACATTAGATGCTAAACATGTTGTTGAACTTTTCTTCAAAGAGATTGTGAGATTGCATGGATTACCAAGAAGCATTATTTCTAACAGAGACATTAAGTTTGTTGGTTATTTTTGGAAGACTTTGTGGATGAAGATGGGTAATGAGTTGAAGTTTAGTTCTACATTCCATCCACAATCAGATGGATAGAAAAAGGTTGTGAATAGAAGCTTGCGTAATTTTTTGAGACGTTTAGTTGGGAAAAAGCCAAGTAATTTGGAGATGGTATTGGCACAAGCTGAATTTGCATATAATAATTCTATGAATAAGAGTATAGTGAAGACAACTTTTGAAATTGTTAATTACTAGAATGAAGCCTAGAGGAGTATCATATTTGAGAGATGTTGCTAGTGAAAAAAAGAGGAGTGATGCAGGAGAAGAATTTCTTGATTTTATGGAGTCTCTACATAAGGAAGTGAAGTTGAGGATAGAACAAAGTAATCAAAAGTATAAGGAGAATGCTAATCTGTCTAGGAGACATCACAATTTTCAAGTTAGTGATGAGGTGATGGTTCATTTAAAGAAAGGAAGATTTCCAGTTGGAACATACAGTAAGCTAAAGATGAAGAAGTTTGGACCTTGTAAGATCTTGAAAAAATTTGACAGTGGAAATGCTTATGAAGTTGAGCTACCTAATGACATGGATATATCTCCTATATCCAATGTTGCTGATTTATACAAGTATCATGAGTTAGATGATGAAGCTATTGTATCAAAGGAATATCTTAAGAAGAAAATTGATGAACTTGAACAGATATTGGATCAAAGAATTGGTAAGAGCATAAGAGGAAATGATTACTATGAATATCTAGTGAAGTAGAAGAACATACCTATGGAAGATGCTTCATGGATTTATCAATCTGAATTGGATTTAGCTCAACTTGTGACATTTAATTGATTCAAGAGAATCATTTCTTCTAACCCTAGTTGTTTGATGTAGGACCATCCAAGGTTACACTACTATCTTGCATGTTTTCAATTATTATCTTGTTGCTGAAACTGTGTTCTACTAAAATTGCATTTTCTGATTTTTGGGTTCCTATTGTAGACCCGGTAATTGATTTTCCCTAATGAATTAAGGGCATCCACATCATACATTGAAGAGGTCCTATATTAATATCTATGTTCTAGAGTGCAAGTTCTAACTCCTTATAGGTTAGGAGTTATGGCAATTCTCCTAGAACATCAATTTTTGGCAGTTCTGCACCACAGTTTACCGTGCTCAACTTTCAAGGTGGATGCACACTTTTCCTTGACAAATCAGACTTTTCAAACATAAGGGATTGTAGAGGACCTAGATATCTACCCACAATTTGAAGTCTACATTCTAACTCAATCAGAGCTAGGAGGTATCACAGGTTTGCTCAGACATTGATTTCAGGACAGTTAATTGTTGATGAAAGCTGACTTATGTATTTAATGTTAGGTTTATTTTTATTTAATATTTTCTGAGAGCTTACTTGTGGCTTCTCCATGTTCTAGAATGATCTATAAGCCATTTTTGCTAGTATGAATAGTGTGTTTAGCATAGGAGCTAGGATAGAAAAAAAAATTTGGGAAGGGGATTGCAGAAGATGACTGTAAAGTGTGAATTTGCTATTGATCTTTGTGTATGAATATATTTTTTATCTAGCTATAACCCAAAAAACCTTACAGCTAGGCATGTTTCTTTAATATTTGAACAATCAATGAAAGTATTTTACTCTTCTTCCTCATTTGGTTGTTGTTCCTTGTGTTTGTTTCTATTGTGTTAACTCTTGTAGGGTGGTTCGGAGAGTTGGGTATGTCTTTGGCCCTAGTATTCCCTATCCTTCCTTGTGTCATCAACTAAGTCAAACAGAAATCATGATTTCTTGCAAATAATTAAAATATTTTTCCTCAAAAAATACTAGGTTCTAATACTTGATAATTACTAAATTGCTCTGTTGCTATAGAACTTTTGGCTCAGCGTCAATATTGTCACTTTGTAAATACTAATGCTTGGTTAACACTAAATTTTATTGGCACTTACAATAGCTTAGTTGACACCAGCATCACTCAGCATAGACTTCAAAACTTCTTAATCTGGCAGTCTCTTCACATCTTTTCATAATATAAACAATTAAATTATCTTATTAAAGTCTAACTAATAAAATATCCATTGTAGCTTCCTTTTCATAACTCAACCTTTCCTCTAGGTGCTTTTGTTATGAGTAGTTTCATAAATCATCTTCATTAATCAAATAAATATGAAATCTAGATTATATAGCAACACATCTCATCAGTAGATTTGACATCAATAGCAATGCAACACATGTTTCAATTGTAGCATCTAATAATAAGTTCTTCAAATTATATTTGATTCATTAGGCTTGTTAAATGTTTTGACAGGTTATTTCTTAGTCTTTAGTTTATTTCTTAGTAAGTCGTTCTATGATCTTGATGTATGAGCATATTGGGTTGCATTGCTATCCTGCTTATTTCTTGTTTCTTAGTTGTTGTTGAGCTCTTTGTTGATGGCAAGCTCTTAGTTGTTTATGAGTTCTCTGTTGCTATTGGTTCATGCCAAGTTCTTTGTGGTTTCCAAGTTTGTGAGGATGTCAAGTGGTTGTTGGTACCGAGCTTGTGTATTGTTAAGCATTGTTGAGTGACAATACTTTGTTCAGGTCCTTCTTTTACCGAGTTGTCTATGTCTAGTTCCAGTTTGAGTAGACCTTGCATGTTAATTTTGTGATTTATATTTAATATTTTTTGAGAGCCAACTTGTGGCTTGGTTATGCATTTAATTTAAGGGTTAATTTAGTTGGTAATTTTTAATAGGATGACTTGTGGTTGTGCAAGTATTTAAGGGGGTATTGGGTAGAGACTTTAGGGATTCTAAAGGTAGTTTGATAAGGAAGAGTCAGTAGGAATTGGATTGTGAAGATCATCAATGAGTCTAAATTATTATGTTGGTAATAACCCAGAAGGTCTTACAGTTGGGCATGTATGTTGATGATTTGATGAATCAATAAAGTGTGTTTCTCTTCTATCTCCTTTGGTTATCATTCTTTGTCTTATATTTCTGTTGTGTTTACTCTTGTAGGTGACTTTAGTAGCTAGGTGTTCCTTTGGCCCTATTTTCCAACACCTTCCCTATGTTAGGTGGTATCAGATCTTGAGGCTTGTTCTTGTGGAGATTGGATAGTGTAGAACCCTAAGTTGATTTGGTTGTGGGGTGGAAGATCTCAAGATTTGACTTACAATTTGTGGAGGATTGTGATCTCGTAGGAACCTAATTGTAAAGATGGTTTGAGGTAGAGGAAATGAAGAAAATGATAGATGCTATAGAGATAGCCCAAAGGAGTTGAGCACAATTTGATGATGTGAATGATGATGAAGCAAAAGAACCAAACCCTAATCTAGAACCTAAAGAAGATCAAGATGAGGCAAGAATGTTGAGAGTATTATCTAGGGAAAATTCAAAGGCTATTATAGAAGTTGTTCCTTATTATGGAAAATTGGATACCAATGTTGTGTTGGATTGGATCCCTAATATGGAGAAGTTCTTTGAGTATGAAAACACTCCTAATAGTAGGAAGGTGAAAATTGTAGTCACTAGGTTGAAGGGACATGCCTCACTATGGTGGGAGCATTTGCAAACTGATAGAGAAAGGAGAGGAAAGGAGAAGATCAAGACTTGGGTGAAAATGGTGAACAAGTTCCTTCTTGTTGATTTCCAAGGTAGCTTGTTGAGAAAATTGCAAAAAATGAGACAAAGAGACATGATTGTGAAGGAGTATACTAAGGAATTCTATAGATTTGATAGTAGATTTGAACATGTAGATGATGACATTGAGAAAATTGTAAGGTACATAAATGGACTGAGATGTGGGATTCAAGATGAAATAAGTTTTGTGAAATTAGAAAGCATGGAGGAAGCATAACAATATGCCTTAAAATCTGAGGAGATCTTGACAAAGAAGCATGAGAAAAGTAAAAAGGTAGAGGTGGTAGATTCTAGAGAGGTAGAGGTAGATCTTATGGAGAAGGTAGTAGATGTGATAATTTTGTGCAAGATAAAGAAAATATGAATGGAAGAGTGATGATAAAGGAAAGACTAACTGGAAAGGTGGTGATTCTTATCAAGGGAGTGCTTGTTCTTACCAATGAGGAGGTAATTCTTATTCTAGAGGTGGTTTTTGTCGTAATTGTTTTAGATGTCGTAAAGAAGGCCATAGATCCTTTGAGTGTATATCCTCTAAAAGTGGGAAAGGAAACATAAATTTTATGGTTCAAGGATACACTGAGGATTCACCTAGTGGATCTGGGGCTAGAGAAAATTTGATGGCAAGAAGAACCTTGTGCAATAAGGGAAGTGAAGAAGAACCTGTCCTAAGGAGAAGTCTTTGAAAGAACATATGTAAGAAGGCTAGAAAATTTTGCAAGGGGATCATTGATAGTGGAAGTTCTACAAATTTTGTATCTTATGAGCTAGTTACAAAAATGTAGTTGTAGAGGCTGAAGCATCCTAAACCCTATTATGTTTCATGGATCAAAGATGAGCATCAAATATTGGTAAGTGAATAATGTATTGTGAAATTCAAGATTGGGTATTATTTTGATAAAGTTCAATATCATATTATGCCAATGGATTGTTGTCATATTTTTTTGGGTAGATATTGGTTACATGATAGATATATTGTACATGATGGAAGATTGGATCAATATACACTCCAGGTGAATAAGAAAAATAAAATATCGTTGCCTTTGATTAAAAGTCCAGATGAGGTTAATTTTACTAGTGTGACAATTTGCATGGTTAATGGAAAGTAATTTGGAAAGGAAATAAAAAAGAATCAAGTTTATTTTTCTATCATTCCTAGAAGGTTGAGTTGTACCAATAACAACCAAGTGACAGACAACAATGGTGACCAAGTAACAACTAGTGATGGTTGAGCAATAGAAATTGAAATTTTGTTGAATGAATATAAAGAAATCATTGTAGAAAATATTCTTGATGATTTACCATGAATAAGAAGTACAAGTTATTATATGAATATGATTCATGGAACTAGTTTTTTGAATAAAGAACCATATAGGTTGAGACCTACAAAGAATAAAAAACTTAACAAACAAGTGCATGAGTTGTTGTAAAAAGGTTTCATAAGAGAAAGTTTGAGTCCATGTGTTTTACTTGATGTATTAGCACCTAAGAAGAATAGAGAATGGAGAATGTGTACTAATTCTAGAACTATTAACAAGAGATTTCCTATGCCAAGGATGGATGACATAATGGATTTTTTGAGTGGAGCAAAGTACTTTACCAAGATTGATTTGAAGAGTGATTATCATCAGATCAAAATCAAAGAAGATGATGAATGGAAGACTACTTTCAAGATAAAAGATGGTTTACTTGAATGGTTGATAATGACTTTTGGTTTAACTAATGCACCTATTAATTTCACAAGGTTAATGAATGAGGTTCCCAAGAGATTTTTGGATAAGTTTATGATTATTTATTTGGATGATATTTAAATATTTATTAAGACTAAGGAAGAACATATTAAAGATTTTAGACAAGTATTGTAGAGATTGAAAGAGGAGAAGTTGATGATTAACTTAAAAAGGTGTTCTTTTATGCAAGAGGATATTGTGTATTAGGGATTTGTTATTTTGGCTAATGGTTTGAGAATGAATCCTAAGAAGGTTAAAGCAATTTTGGAATGGCCTACACCTAAGAATGTGAGAAAGGTATGATCATCATGGTTTGGCTAGTTTTTACAGGAAGTTTATAAATAAATTTAGTTCTATTTGTTATGCTATGGATGAGAAAATAAGAGGAGATAAAAAGGATTTCAAGTGAACACATGGAGCTAATAATAATTTTGAGACTTTGAAAAAAAATGTTGTTGATTTACCTATATTGGCTTTGCTTGATTTCAATAAATTATTTCAAGTTAAATGTAATGCAAGTAGTAGTGCAATAGGAGCAGTATTAAGTCAAGAAGGTTAAACTATTGCTTTCTTTAGTGAGAAATTGAAAAATTCTAGAAGGAATTATTTTGTGTATGATCAAGAGTTTTATGCTATTTTTTAAGTCTTGAAGAAACGGAGACATTATTTGATTCCTAAGGAGTTTGTGTTGTATACTGATCATAAAGATTTACAGTACTTGGGAAGTCAACTTAGATTGAATTGGTGATATACAAAATGGGTTGAGTACTTGCAAAGTTCCACATGTGATTAAACTTAAAAGTGGAGTCACTAATTGAGTTGTTGATGCATTGAGAAAAAGATGTTCTTTGTTGACTGAGATGAAGGTTGAAGTTCTTAGTTTTGATGAGATGAAGGAGATGTATGATACTAACCCTATTTTTTTTTAGGCATGAAGAGAGTACAAAGTGCCAAATCTATTATATCACATTAGTAAGTATGATGAGTATTTCATTCAATAAGGTATGTTATTCAAAGGAATTAAGTTGTGTATACCTAGAAGTGATATGAGAGTTAATTTGATTAAGGGAAAACATAGTGGTGGATTGGGTGGACACTTTTGGAATTGATAAGAAATTGGGTTTGTTAAAGGATAAGTATTATTGGCCACAGATGTATAAGGATGTTTAAAAATTTGTAAAGAGTTGTGAAGTTTATCAAGTTTCAAAAGGAGTAAGTCAAAATAGTAGTTTGTATACACCTCTTTTTGTTCTTGAAAAACCTTGGAGTGACATCAGTATGGATTTTGTTCTTGGATTACCTAAGACAATAAAGGGGTGTGATTCTATAATTGTTGTTGTGGATAGATTTTCTAAGATGATTCATTTCATAACATGTAAGAATTCATCAAATGTTGAGCATATTGATGAGATTTTCTTCAAAGAGATTGTTAGATAGCATGGATTACCAAGAAGTATTATTTTTGACAGAGACAATAAGTTTTTTGGTAACTTTTGGAAGAATGTGTGGAAGAAGATGGGTACTGAGTTGAAGTTTAGTTCTACATTCCATCCATAGATAGATGTTTAGACAAAGGTTGTGAATAGCTTGTGTAATTTTTTGAGATGTTTAGTTGGATATAAACCACATAATTTGGAGCTAGTATTGGCACAAGATGAGTTTGCATATAATAATTATGTGAATAGGACTATAGGGAAAACACCTTTTGAGATTGTTATTAGAATTCAGCCTAGAGGAATATCTAAATTGATAGATGTTGCTAGTGATGAAAAGAGAAGTGTTGTAGGGCCAGAATCTACTGATTTTATGGATTCTTTGCATAAGAAAAGTTGAGGTTGGAAAAAAGTAATCAGAAGTAAAAGGAGAATGTTGATAAGTCTAGAAGATATCATGTTTTTGAAGTTAGTGATGAGGTGATGGTTCATTTGAAGAAAGGTAGATTTCTTAGTCGAACATAGAGCAAGCTAGAGATGAAGAAGTTTGGATCTTGTAAGATCTTGAGGAATTTTCATAGTGGTAATGCTTATGAAGTTGAGTTATCTAATGACATGGATATATCTCCTATATTCAATTTTTCTAATTTGTATAAGTATCATGAGTTAGATGATGAGGTTTTTGTATTAGATGATTATGCTAAGAAGTATATTGAAGAGGTTGATCAGGTATTGAATTAGAAAGTTGGTAAAAGTACAAGAGGAAAGGATTGCTATTAGTATTTGGTAGAGTGGAAGAATAGACTAGTTGAAGATGTTACAAGGATTACTCAATCTAAGTTGGATTCAACTTAGCTGATTACACTTGAATGATTCAAAAGAATCATTTCTTTCAACCCTAATTGTCTAATGTAGGAGCATCCTAGGTTGCATTGCTATCCTACTTGTATCTTGTTTCTTATTTGTTGTTGAGCTCCTTGTTATTGCCGAGCTCTTATTTATTTCCAAGTTCTCTATTGTTGTCGAGTTCTCTCTATATGTCAAGTTTGTAGTTTCTACCAAATTCATGGTTGATGCCAAGTTCTTTTTGGTTGCAAAGTTTGTGTGGATGTTGATTTCTTGTTATGTTAGGTTTAATCTCAAACAAAAATAACACTTACATGAAAATATAACCAATATCAACAAATAATAGATCGCATAGAAGAGAACACAAGACAACAATATTTAATGTGGTTCACCCAATCCCTATGCTATGTCCACCAACAACAAGTCCAATATTATTATTATCGAGTGATTAAAATCCACAATCCCTTATAGCTCAATATTGTCCCAAAAACTAGAATATCACCATTACATTTTCAAATCCCTAACCCTAAGCCTTTTTATACAACATTTTGCCACTTACAAAAATTAGGGCTAGAATAAGTCATCCCAAAAGAAAAATAATAGTAAATGTCTTTTATAATATAAAGTCATTTTTGGATTCAGGGGCACTAGCCCCAAAGACTCCCGCAGAGGTGTTTCCCCTCAACTCCACCCTATGTTGCACCAAGACCCCACAGGGGTGCTACCCCTTGACCCCGTCTTGGGGGCACTACCCCTAAACCCAAATAGAAATAATATGGGGAGGAATATGCATTGAATAAACCTTCGAGTTTGATTAGGCTCCACATCACAAAAATCTCCAACTTGGAGAGATTAGAATCCACAACAATAACCTCACATTTGGAGACCAATTATAGCACTATTAAACCTATAGCTCCCCCTGGAACATCAAACCACCTTGGACTCTATTGTTCTTTTATTTTGTTCAGTCAAGAAGATCAACTAAAGATGAAGAGGAGTTCAACTTATCCCTTTTCACTAGCTTTGTAAACATATCTGCTAGATTTTCAACTGTATGTATCTTATCCAACTTTACCTATCGATCATCCAAAACTGACCAAATGAAATGGTACCGCAAGTATATGTATTTTATTTTTGAATGCAAAGCTGAATTATTTGCAAGAAGAATGGCAGTCTAGGTATTTGTGAACAAATAATTATCATTTTGAGGGTGTCCCAATTCTTCCATGAAGAAATAAAGCCATATCATCTCCTTGGATGCCACATACCCAACTCATTGCAGCCCCACCAATAGTAAATATATAACCTGTAGTTCTACACCTAGCATCAATATCCCCTACCAAATATGAGTTAAAATATCCCTATAAATCAGTAGTAGATCCCCCAAAATGTAAACACTTACTAGATGTTCCTCTTAAATATCTGAGAATCCATTTAACTCCATTCCAATGCTCAATTCTTGAATGACTCATATACTGCTAACAACTCCCACTACATGTGCAATATATAGCATAGTACATACCATAGCATACATCAAGCTTCCTATAGCTAAAGCATAGGGTACCTTGGACATTTTATCCTTATCTTCTTGTGTCTTGGGACACAACGCCTTAGTCAATTTCAAATGGCCAGGTAAAGGTGTGCTAACAACTTTAGCATTCTCCATAGAGAAACATTGTAACATCTTTACCATATAATCAACCTAAGATAATGTCAATTTCATGATCTTCCTATCTTTGCAAATCTTCATACCGAGGTTTTTTTAACTATCCTTCATAGCAAATGCATGTGCTAACTACAGTTTTAGCCCCTTAATGTGCTCCATGTTAGACCTAGCTACAAGCATATCATCAACATATAAACATAAAATAAACACAATGATTTGAATGAAACCTATTATATCCATTCTCATGCAAAAAATTATCAAATTTTAGATGCCATTGTTGAGGTGCTTTCTTCAAGCCATATAAACTTTTCTTCAATCTGTACACTAAGTTCTCCTTACCTTTGACCTCAAATACCTGTGGTTGTGTCATATATATCTCTTCATCCAAATCACCATGAAGGAAGGCTATTTTAACATCAAGATGCTGCAATGCAAATCTTCAATAGCTACAATATTTAAAACAATGCGAATAGAACTCATTTTAACTTCAAGAGAGGATATCACATCAAAATCAATGCCCATTTTCTGTGCAAGTCCTTTTACAACTAACCAACCTTTAAACCTTTTCTTACCTCCATCCTCTTCTTTCAACCTATAAACCCATTTATTTTGTAAAGCCCATTTACCTATAGGAAACTTGCATAAATCTCAAGTCTTATTTTTCAGCAAGGAGCCCATTTCATTTGCCATTCCAAACTCCCAATAAATCTTAATATTCCCCTACACAACTTCATCATAATCATCAAGTTCACCGGCATTAGTAAGTAAAATAGAATACAAAGAGGGAGAAAATCTTTCTGGAGGTCTACTTAACCTTATTGATCATCTAACATTCACTAGTGTGTGTGGTATTTGTTGTTGTAATTGTTGCAGATCATGATAAATTGCTAGAACATTATCTTTTAGAGTATCATCCAACACTACATAATCATCTTCTTTCTTCTCATGTCGCTACAATAGATCTTTGTACAACACTTTCTCATTGAATATGACATCCTTGATTCTTATAATTTTATGATTTTCAAAATCCCAAAGCCCATAACCAAATTCATCAATGCCATATCCAAAAAATACACATTTCTTTGACTTATCTTCTAGCTTGGTTCTATTTTTAGAACCTATATGAGAAAATGCTTCACAACCAAAGGTTTTTAGAAAAGAATAACTCACCTTCTTACTAGTCCATGCTTCCTCTAGAATACCACAACCAAAAAGTGTAGAGGGACCTCTATTAGTCAAATATATAGCAGTATTGATAGCTTCCACTAACATATTTAAGGGCAACCCAACATTTAACCTCATGCTCCTTGCATGATCCATTATAGTCTTGTTCATGCATTCAACCACTCCATTTTCCTATGAAGTCCTTGAAATAGTTTTCTATCTATGAATACCATTAGTGGAGAAATAATCTTCAAATTCATGACTATAATACTCACCACCATTATCAAATCTAAGACATTTTAATTTCTTTCCAGTCTCATTTTGAACCAAGCATTTCCATTTCTTAAAAGTTTGAAATAAATTAGTTTTTTGTATAAGTAAATAAATCCATAATTTTCTAGTTGCATCATTAATAAGTTTAACATAATAATGAAAGCCACCAAGGGAAGATACCTAAGCTAGTTCCCATACATCTATATTCACAAGCTCTAATCTCTCATTTTTCTTTTCCTTCCCACTCTTTACAAAAGTCGCTCTCTTTTGTTTTCCATACACACAACTTTTATACAAATCCATATTAACACATTTTAGACCTACTAAAACTTTCTTTGAATGAAGTACTTTCACACTTTTCTCACTCATGTACCCAAGTCTATTGTGCCATAGTGATGTTTTAGAATCTACAACAACTATTTGTTCTCCTTGCTCAACTGTAGAAATGGTTCTTGAAGATTCATCCTTCTCTAAAACAATCAAAGTAGAAGGAACAATATGACCTGTACAAATATATAAAGTGCCTATTTTCACACATTTTTCTACTACAACAGAACCTTTTGAAACCTTCTAACTTCTATCATTAAAAGTAACTACACAACCCTCATCACTGAGTTTCCCTACTAAAATTAAATTCCTACTCAGCCTTGGAACATGTCTTACCTCATGTAGTAGCCAATGACTCCCATTCTGCAACTTAATCTTAACTTTTCCCTTTCCAACAATCTAACAGGGTTCATTATCCCCCAAATAAATAAGCCCAAAATCCCCTTGGACATAGTCAATAAAATAACCTCTATGAAGTGTAGCATGAAATAAAGCACCAGAATCTAAAACCCAGGAATCATCAACACTTCCTAAAGATAAAAGAAAAGAATCTTCTAATTTGTTACTTACCACATTTGTCTCCTTGTTCCCTTCTAGTTTATCTCCTTCATTGTTCTTTCAAGTCCAACAATCTTTCTTCTTATGCCCTTGTTTACCACAGTACCACAAATCTCTTGGTCCTCTAGATTGAGACCTCTTCCCCTTTCACTTTTCTCTTGATTTCTCACAATTTTTGGAATTATTTCCTCTCTCACTCATTCTACCTATACTTTGTGCATTCAAAGAACTTCTTGATGTAGATCCACTTAAGGTTTTCCTACAAGTTTCCTCACTCAAAATAACACCAATCACATCATCATATTTTATGGTATTAGATCTAGAAAAAAAAATTACTCATAGTCATGACTAAGCCATTCCAATTTTCAAGCAAAGAACACAAAATCAGGAGAGTCCTAATTTCTTCATCAAAATTAATACCCATAGAAGATAACTGACTAGTAATAGTATTAAATTCATTTAAATAATTTGCAATAGATCTACATTCTATCATTTTCATATTAAATAAATGTTTCATGAGAAATACCTATTTTGAAGCAAAGGGCTTTTCATACAATTTTGCTAGGGTTTTCATCAACTCTTCTGTCATCTTCACTTTTGTAATGTTAAATTTCATTGATGGTGCCAAGCATAATCAAATTCTTCCAAGTCCCTTTCTATCTAAAATCTCCTAGTCGTCATCTGACATAGTTCCTTATTTCTTTGATTTTCCTTCCAACGACTTTCATAAATCCTTTTGATAAAGATAGTCCTCCATTTGCATCTTCCATAAATAAAAGTTGTTCCCACTAAAATTCTCCACCTTTAGCTTACCCTCGGTTGGTGTAAATACGTATTTTCTATTTACACTTTACTTAAGTTTACTTAGGTTAATGCATTAGCATACTAGTTGTCATGTAGATACCTAGGAGTTTGCATATAAAAATGAGTTGTCATGTAGAAAACACAATAGTTTGTACTCCAATTGAGCACATGTTGTCTACTACATCTCTTTATGACATACACTTGTTGGTTTAGACACCTAAAAACCTTTAGAAAATAAAGTATTTTTATTTTCTGAAAAAGTCCTGATGACATCATCATTTATTAATTAATTATTTATTTATTTTATTTATTTATTTTTATGCCATTAAATCCCTTTATCTTAATTACAAATATTTAATTAAGGAATCCCTCCCAAAAATGTTTAAATCTTATTTAAACATTATTTCCTTATTTATTAATTATTTAATTAATAAATTGACCAAAAAATCCAAAATAAATAAATAAATAATTTTTGCCCAAAACTTGGCCAATTTCCTTAAGACCACTAACCTTTTCCAAAATCTTCTAATCGTTCTTTAATTTTGATTAAAGGCTAATCCCATCATTTCCTACCCCTAATCCACACTCAAAATATTTAATTAAGATTAAATATTAATCCTCATGTTTATTAAAAAAGTTTTAATAAATATCTCCTCAACCCAAACCCTTAAAATAAATAAAACTTTATTTATTTCCTAAAAATCTAATTTATCCTCATCCTAAGAAGTTCTAGACTCTTCTAGAAAGTCTTCATCCTCATCCTAGGAAGTTCTAGACTATTCTAGAAAGTCTTTATCCTCATCCAAAGTCTAAACTCTTCTAGAAGATGTCTTTAAACCTAATCCTAATCCCCTCCTAACCTTGTCACATTCTCTAAACATGGGTTAAGACTTACTAACCCAAGCCAAAGTTAACAAATATCTCCTCCTTCACCCACCCTCATTAAATGCCATCCACTTGCCTATCCCTAACCTAATCCTAAACCATCCTAATCCATCCTCTAATCATTTGCACAATCTTAAGCAAGCTTAAAACCTTCCTAATCAAGCCCAAGTCAAAATTTATTTCATCTCCCTCAAAATATCTCAACCATAAAACTTTATGAAGCCCACTAGGCCATAAATGACTCCTCCAAGCCCTTTTATTGCTCTTACAAGCCATTATGAGGGTCTTTATGAAGATTTTATCCCTGGAGCCTCCTTTGTTGACTCATCCTTCCCCTTTCCTCCATCCTCTCACCATGTGACATGTGCCACTCATTGATTGGTTTTAAGGAAGCACAATCCATGTGCTCTCCTCTCATGCAATCTGAGCCCTCCATGAGCTTTTTCCCATCCTTGCATCTTAGCCCTCAATCCCTCAAGCCTCTTGTCTATAAATTGGATCCTTCCCCTTTGCAAAACAACACAATCCACGAAGTAAGGTCATAATGCCATTTTAAGAAGCCATTTTACATCAAAACCATACACTCACACCCAAATTCCAACTCCATTTGAACCCATTTTTGAAGCATAAACTTGAGCATACATCCTATCAATTTAGACAAAGCCACTCAACAAGAGAGCTTCTTATTGAGAGAGTCCATTAATGGCTCATATTCTCAATTGAGAGCTCATCTTAGTCTATCTTCAAGTTTATGAATTTTTTTTAATTTGTAGAAGCTTTATTTAAATTTGGTTTCTATTAGCATACTAACATTGCTCATATACAGTTGGGACTCAAAATTGAAGCCCTAATTTTGAGTACCATCCTGAAAATTAAGCTCTATAAGTGCTTTTTAATGCATGACTAGCCAACTATCTATTTGAGGCCTAAAAGGTGTTTAATATTTTTGACACCTTGCATTCAGTATGTTTACTTCTCCCATGAAGACAAATTTCCATTATGAGTCATTCTGTGAAGTTCTATTTTGAGTTATGTCCAAATCTGCATTTTTTGATAAAGTGTCAGACAGCGACAGGAGGCTTTGTTTGCAATTGAATATCTCGTAGCTAGTAATATTTCATGACTCATCACTTTGAGAGTGTTTAGTATCCATACCAGAGAATTTTTTTTTTCAGATTTTGAGTCATTAAGATATGTTCTAACTAGGTTTTGAATCCCTCAAAGTTGGTTGTTTATTGTTGTCATGCTGATGCAAATTGTTCAAAATTCTAGCCTGTTTGACTTGTTATAACTTTGGCCCAGTTTACCAAAATGAGAAAAATATTTTTGCATTTCATTCTAGAGGTTAGAAACTTGTTTTTTTTCAATTTTGAGCTTATGGAGAATCAATTTGATCAGTTTTTGAATGTGATTCCAAAAGTAATTTGTAAACTTTTACTGGTGTCAAAGTGTAGATTGGTCTATACCCCTATTCATGATGTCATCATTCTAAATCTGTGATAGGTGAGAATGAATGGATTGTACCATTGGGTTCTACTCTTAAAAAGAATTATGTGTGCCAATTTGCAAATCTTGACAAATTTGTCTGCACACTTTTCCAGGTCCATTTTGTTTGCAAAAACTGCTTTTTTGCCAGTGTTTCTAGTCTGCAAGTTCTAAGTAGCTCATTTTGACTACTTTCCAGATGTGCCTAGTTATTTTTCATGAGCCCAAAGCATATATTTATACTCTCCTCATGATAGTGAACTAACACCCTAGTTTTCATTTCCCCAAGTGTCAGTTTGCCCTATTTTTAAAGCCAAAACCAAATGTGATTTATTATTTTTTGACATGTTTGATTGCAGGCAATTTTAATTGCGCAACTTTGACGGTCAATATCTTTTGATTGAGAATTTTTCATGAGACAATATTTCACATGATGCAAGAATGTGGAATAGAGAATTAGTGTGATTGATTTTAGAACCTGGTCAGGTGTTTTGTCAATTTTTAAATTCAGTTAGTGGACCCCTTGACGAGAAATTGATAGTTTGTAGAGATAAAATTATTTTAATTGGTAGTTCATTGGTCAAATTTGAGATTAATCTATGCTAGATGATCATCGAATCTTTTTAAGATATCAAGTGTTTTGGTTTGAATTTTGTTTTAGCTAGATCCACTTTGGGATCTAACTGGTTTCAATAGCCTGATAAAGCATTATGAGGATTGAAAATGTTTGCAAGGGTGTTGCATTGATTATAATCATTAAAATTTTAATATGGGTACACATCATTCAGAGTTGAAGAGGTAAAAATAAATAAATAACAATGAAGGAGGGAATTGAATATTCCAATGAGGTTTCAAAGATTGCAGTTGTGGAGGATTAACTTTTGCTATGGTTCCCTAATGGAAATTTTTCTCAAAATCATTATCATTGAGGAAATATGTCAAGAATGTCTAAAACTACATCCCAATGTCAAAGTTGTATATTTGGAACATGAGGAAAGTGATTAATTCTTTTTGATAAATTATACACCATATAGACTCCTTACAAGTTTGTGAGTTGCTGGACATTCTTGAAGAAGTGTTTGTGACTTGTTGGGAATTGCTACATTGGTTATATTGGGGAACGGTGGAATGTATAGGAAGTTTGAAGTCAAAGATAAATATGATCAAGCCATATTGTTTATCTAATTGATTCCCCCATGGCATTTTTATGGAGTGTAAGAGTGAAGGATTGATTTCAAATTTATTGGTTTCCTCGAATAAAGATCATATTTTATCTAGCATGTCTAGATTAGATTAAAAAAATAAATGGATTAGTTCTTCATTCAATAAAATGACATCATGTTTGATTTTTCTTGGGTAGTATAAGATGGTTTTTGAAAGGCATATGTTGTGATTTGGATGGAATCCTATGCACACGGTAGTAAATGGTCCAACACAGGCATCCTTGTAAATTTCATACCTTTTGCAATGCTCTTTGGAGTCAACAATGCACTTACACAACTCAATGATTTTAGAGTTATGAGCACACCACCATGGGATTAGGCAACACACTTTCTTCTCCTATCATAGACATCTTACAAAGTGGAGGTAGGCAAGGCATCCATAACATATTTCAAGCTAGATTTTATGCACCCATGCAAGAAGGAGAAGAACATATATCTGTCGATGTGGAATTCCAAGTAGGGAAACCACTATATTTTGCAACATCTATGCCATAAGGAGGAGTAGAAACTAGTTACACTTCCATCCAATTTTGACTCTCCAATGGTATAACCAAAATTCTCAGATGGATGTAAGAAGGATGTCTCATGTTTGAAAGTCAAGCCATGCAGCAAGATTAGGAGCTGGTTTATGCAATTCTTTAAGTGATAAGTGATTACACATGGCTTTGGGAAGGGAAATTGGTTTGAATAAGGAGTCACCAATAATGAGTAAGGTCAAAAATCTAGAGATTCACGGTTGTAGACTTGTAATGAAGATTTTAATTAATGCAAGTTGTTGTGAGCACCTACAATCTCTCAAACTATCTGAAATGAAAAGTCTTGTTCAAGTAGATTTATTGAGGGTAGAAACATTGAAAACTCTTGAGATAAGTGATTGTGAAAAATTTAAAAGATTGTCGGCAATGTCTGATTTTTAAAACCTTATGGAATTAAAGATTACCAAATGTTTGGAGGTTGAAGAGTGGTAGCTTATCATTGCTAGATGTAAATAAACCTGTCAGCTTTATCCCACATTCACTAGAAAGATTTTTTTTTAATCTATTTAAATACAAGTGTGTAATAATACATAGTATCTTAAGAGACACAACTTTTAAAGCATTAAACAAGCTCATGGTGCACCCCAACTGGTTGGATTGTGACCTAGGAAATTTTGACCCAAATGTGCTAAACAAAATGTTGACATGGCATCCAAGGATGAACCAAAATGTGAGAAGTAGATTGAGTCAAATGATTCACAGAGGCATAGGATGGTGACATGTGGTAGATCAAATGGTGACCAGTGACATCAATAATGATGAGGCACCTACGGACCAACTAGAGGATGACATGTGGAAATGATTTGGCAATAGATGGATTGAGTTAGATGAGCCAAAAATTGATATGTAGTAGAGGCTTCAGATGTGGCATGCTTCTCAAGGTGCTAATATGGCAGAAAATGACACATGTTACATGATCACTATGTCACAATGGTGACTAATCATGTTACATGGTGACCAATAATGTAGTGATAGCATGGCTTGATGACATGGAAAAACAAGTGAACAATGAGATGGTGACACATGGCACCTAGGTGGTGAGTGTCAATGACTGTGCAATAATCATCCAATTTGGTGATGACACATGGCAGGGTCAATCAACCAAGTTTGACCCAAATGGAAAATTGGAGGGAAAATCAAATAAGCATTAAAAATTAATTAATTTTTTAATTTTTTCTCTCAGAAGTATGTGCAAGGGATTTTAAATCAAAGTAGTTTATAATATATAGTTCAAACTTTGGTATATTGTAATTTTTTGCAAACAAATGTAGTTTCAAAGCAAGATTCTTGGGAGTTTCTGATAAGTAGATATGGCACTATTATATATTGTCGAAATTGGAAGAGAATGAATTTTCCATTTTTGGAGTTTCTTTTTGCACAGGAGGCCACTAGTTCTAGTTATGCAAGGATTTTTCCCAGTTACCCAATTTTCAATCTCATTTAGTTGGGGTAATCCAGTTTTGATTTCTAGTGAAATGATGAAATGAGTGAACATAAAAGGCAGCATGAATGTAGTTATGGGTGAGTTTTTTCACATCCAAATTAGTTGAATCAAGGTATCATCAGCATTTTATGATGCAGTTCAAATATTTTAGCATCAAAAGGGTTTTTCATCATTGAGGAAGAGATATTTTGGGTTTGTTAGAAAATAATGATGAAAACCAATTGAATTTTCATGGGTAGAAAGATGAGAGAGGTTTTACAATAGCAAAGAATGGAGATTAAAGTGGACAAATGTCACTTCCAAATTAGATCTAGGATTCCATTCTTCTTCTATATCTTTCTTTTTCTCATCCATTGTAAGGGTTGGCAATTTTTAGTGTGATACCACATTGTTGGTTCTAGTTTTTCTATGAGACCACATTGTTGGATCCAGAACTATGATTCCACCACATTCTTTAGCATATTTCCTTGTATGAAAAGTAGTAGTGAAGATAATATAGCTAGTTCTAATCTACTTAGTGGTTTTATAAATTGTTTAAATTGCATCTAAATGTATAGCTCCAAATAAACGAATACAAATGAGCAGGAATCTCTTAGTTTCATTCTGATTCATGTCTCTTGTCTCTATAATTTACAATCTTATGTGGTTTTGGGACAAAGAAATAAGACCTAATTGCATCCACTTAAGGTTGTATGTATAATATATTTTTTTGTTGGAACAAAGGGGTAAGTAAATGCTTGATGTATTTGATAGGGTTGCTAGTTATTTTGAGAAGGATATTTCACGAGAATGAGGTCTAAAATGAACACTGATATCTAATTCACAAAGTGATAAGATATATATGATATCATGATGTATTGAATATGTCATTGGTATCACAAATGTATGTGTTTAATTTGTGGAATTTCCCAATAGATAAGGCACTGATCAACTAGAGGATCAATTTGTTCTTACTGTTGTATATTTGGGGTTTTTCTAAAATCAACATCATTAATCAAATATATTTTCCTTTAATGTTGAAGAATTAAAAAGGATGCCCTCACTTAGCTTGTGAAATTCTTTGGTCATGTTACTAGATATTTCATGTTTGAGATCTTTGCATAAGTGTTATAAGATTAAGGGTTTTTATATGCTTTATTTAG
Source organism: Cupressus sempervirens (assembly GCA_028749045.1). Lineage (NCBI taxonomy): Eukaryota > Viridiplantae > Streptophyta > Pinopsida > Cupressales > Cupressaceae > Cupressus > Cupressus sempervirens. The sequence continues at coordinate 441,655,354 of CM053786.1, read as the reverse complement.
ATTTAGTCTATGCTTTGAAAACTGGTACCATATAAGAATCTAAAATGTACACTCACCTAGGTCTTTTAGAGGCTAAAGTAGAAGAAGGGTCTAGTATTATAGTTGGCCTAATGTTTGAAAGGGTATGTTGAAAATGGGAAGTACCTAATCCTAGATGTATCTTGTTCTCATTTGTGTAATTTGAAACTATGTTGTTTCAAAACACCAACAACTTTTCATTCTTATCCTCTCATTGTCGCATGTACATTCAGGCACAATCAAGGACAATCCACTCTTGGTGGACATGTGCTTAGTTGTTATTCTTATCTCTTTTTTGACTCCTAGTCATATCACTTGCCTTTATATACAAGGCACTTCTATAATGTATATATCCAATTATATAATATCCATTCTCATTTGATCATCATTTGTCTCTCTTGTGCTATCTACTGAGCTTCTTAATCTTGGAATTGAATTGTTGCCTTAGGAAAATTCTTACATAGTATCAAAGTCATAGGAGTTTCATTGCATAGCCATTGGAGAGATTTTCTTTTGTAGGTAAATATTGGAGCTTACTAGTGCAAATCAGATATTGGTATCACATTCAAAAGGTCAAAAAAACCCCAAATTGACTTTTGTTTCATCAAAATTGAACATCTGAGGTGAAATCTAGAGTTATTTGATTTTTGGAGGTGCGACGATGGTGATTCAATAAAATAATCATAGAGTTGATTTTCAAACAATGATATATCCCTCTTACAGACTCCTTTTTTTGAGCAATTTTTTTGTTTTGGGGTAAAATTTCATGATCTGCACATTGGTACAAGTTGTTTGTGATCTTTGTTCCTTAATTTTTCTAAAAGTTTCCAATTCCAATTTTTACAAATTTAGAGACTTTATTTAGGCTCATATGGACACATATTCAGGTGCTATTTTTCTTGAAAGTGCATAATTTTTGTCTACTTTCCAGATCTAGTATCAATTTGAAGTAATTTTGAGTGGACATAGTACATTTAGAATTTGGTCACTTTTGACCTATTTTGGCACTTGTAATTAATTAGATCCTTGAGAGGTCTTGTGTCTTATGTTGTTGAGTCATATATAGATTCATATTTTCAGTTGTAAATATCAAAAATTAGAGTTCCAATTTGGCCCAAAATTGGCAAGTGGCTATTGTACCCACACTAAATATAAAGTGCCAAATCATCTTTTTTGGGGTGGGGATTCTTTGATTGAGTGAAAATAGGGGGTGTGTCTTCTATTTTAATTTGGGGTTTGTTTCTCTTTCTCTCTTATGCTCTTTTAATTTTTTGCATCATGGGTTCATCTAAAAATCCACTTTTAACCTCACAAATTATACTACATGGAAATATATTGTATGGAGTAGACTAATGGAAAAAGGTTTAAATATATATGTCAATGGTACAATTGGAAAACCAACTAATGTTAATGCACAAGTTGATTGGAAAATTAAAGACAACCAAGCTTTAGGAATTAATAGGAGTTCTGCTCATAGAGATCTTTTCTTCCATATTTCCAGCTTTAAGGATGTCAAGGGTGCCTGGGACAAACTTGAAGGGTTGTATGGTAAGGTGGATGAGGAAAAGGGATTCCAAATTGAGGATGATATACTTCACTTGGATCCTAAGAATATTGATACAATTCAAGACTATGTCAAAAAAGCCAATGAGTTGAGAGCACTACTTAAGGATTGTGGTAATCCTATGAAGGATGATAGATTGATTCATCACATATTGAAGAGGCTGCCTTCAAAGTATGCATCTTTTATTTTGAGTTACAACACTCACAAGTCAACTATTGGAAGTGCCTTCACTAAGCCTTAATTTGGTGTATTTGCAGAATTGTTGATGTTGGAACAATCCAAGTTGATAGATACGGGAATTCTCAATTCATCAAAGTCTAACGCATTGGTGGGTAATAATTAGAACCAAACAATTCCAGGTGGAAAAAGTTTCACCAAAATAAGAAAAAGTAGTGGAAGCCAAAATCACAATTAGAGACACAACAATCTTCCTCTTCACAACAAGGCAATTATTCTTCCAACAAGAAGAATAAACTATTTTGTGCATATTACAAGAAACCAAATCATGACGAGCATCATTGCAAGACTAAGAGAACATATGAATTGGAAAAATTACTTAGGAAGAACAAAATCAATGTGCCAAATGCTTCCAAGGATTCAAATCCATCCACTTCAAATGGAAAAGGGAAAGCACTTATGGAAAGTTCAAGTTCTTCAGAGGAATGGATTCTTGACTTGTGTGCCTCACATCATATGGGTTCTTCAAAAGGATACTTTTCTTCATTGGAGCAATCAAAGGTACCTCATATCCTTGTAGGGAATGATACACAAGTGGAAGTTGAAGGGAAAGCACAAGTTGAGATGGAAAATGGAGAGTGAAAAGATGTTCTCTATGTTCCTAACCTAGCACTAAACTCTTTTCAATTTACCAAATCACTCACTATGGAGCTAGGTGGAAATAAAGTTGAGTTTCTTCTTGATTTAGTAATGGTGAAAAATCTTAAGGATGATTCATTGGTTGCAATGGGTAAATTTAATCATGACACAAGGCTTTATTCTTTCTCCCACTTTGTGCCTAAGTCTCCTTCACATGCCTTGTTGACACATTCAAAGTCACAAAGTAAATTATGGCATGAGTGGTATGGACATCTTGCCTTATGTTATCTTTATTAGTTTAGATCAAAAATATGGTCAAACGTCTACCTTTACAAAGGTGAATGTTCAAATTTCTCAATGGATATGCATCTAGAAGAGAAGTTGGATGAGGGAAGTCTTGGAGAGCATCATTTGTTCTTCAGTTGGTTCACATTGTTCTAGCAAGCCCCTTTTTAGTAACATTAGTTAGCAAGTATTGTTATGTCCTCACTTTCATTGATGACTTTTCATGCTACATATGGATCTACTTTCTTGACCACAAGAATGAAGTTTTTGATAAGTTTCTAGCCTTCAAGAGTTATGTTGAGAAGCAATCAAGTAAGGCCATCAAGGTTCTTCATATGGACAATGAAAGTAGATATGTGAACTCAAGACTTAGAGACCTTTGTGAACTTGAGGGTATTGATCTTCAAAATCTTGTAGCATTTAGTCCACAAAAGAAAAGTATTGTAGTGATGAGGACTAGAAGTCTTAAGTCAATGGAAAGTTGAATGATTCAAGCCAAGTTTCTTGATCCATCACTTGAGGTAGATGCTATAAGTAGCGCCAATCACATATTACTTAGATGGAATGACTCCTTTTGAGGCATGGTGTAGAAGAAAACCATTTGTGAAACACTTTAGAGTTTTTGGTTGTCCGTAATGGGTACACATATCTTCAAGGGAATGCAAGGCAACACCACCAAGGCCTTTTACTTCCATTGGATATGAAGAAAGTGTTAAGGTATATATACTTATGGATCCTAAGATTCATGAGTTATTCATACAGAGGAATGTTCACTTTGAGGAAAGTTCACTGAGCTCATTCTCTAATCCTCTCCATACTTCATACATTGTGGAAACTAATAGTAATTCAACAGGTATAGATTTGGGGGATCCTTCTGATAGATGTAGGATGAGGTCATAACATTAGCAACTTTCACATGCATACTTTGCTACAATGATAGGTTCATGTAATTTAGTATAGTTGGGTACATCTTATCTTCTAGTTCCATCATAAAGGGTGACTACTTGACAGATATTTTAGGTTTGTTTATGGAGTCCTACATAGAAGATCTGGGAGACATTATTGATGATATACATCTTCTCTTTGATGAATATAATCCTTCTTCAATTTTTGTGAGGGAACACTCTAAAACTCTTTTCCATTCTCTACATGATCAATATTACAAGGTTAATATGATTGTGGATCCTTATGTACAACAGTTGCAGGAGGTCTCTTTATCATTCAAGGAGATAGTTGGTTCTTTGGGATATGTTTTACATTCATCCTTGCTAGATCCAAACTTTTTCTTTTCACTAGTATTCGAAGGGGTGACTATTAGTATTGACTCAGGGATAGTTGAGCAATTTTTAGAGACACCATTCATCTTGAGGATTCTTTCTACACATTGGGAAAGCATCACATATGTACCTATGACATTATTTCTTGCTAAGGGGAGGAATATTATTTAGTAGTCATGGATTAGCTTCTACATTCATCTTGGAGAAGCTATCACTGATGGGCATTCTGTATGGAGCAAGGTGTGTATGAGAAATGTTAGTATCCTAAAAGAAACCAAATTTAAATAAAGGTTCTACAAACTAAAAAAATTTCATAAACTTCAAGATAGACTAAGATGAGCTCTTAATTGAGAATATGAGCCATTAATGGGCTCTCTCAATGAGAAGCTCTCTTGTTGAGTAGCTTTGTCTAAATAGATAGGATGTATGCTCAAGCTTTATGCTTCAAAAAGGGCTTCAAATGGAGTTGGAATTTGGGTGTGAGTGCATGGTTTTGATGTAAAATGGCTTCTTAAAATGACATTATGACTTTACTTCATGGATTGTGTTGTTTTGCAAAGGGGAAGGATCCAATTTATAGGCAAGAGGCTTGAGGGATTGAGGGCTAAGATGCAAGGATGGGGAAAAGCTCATGGAGGGCTCAGATTGCATGAGAGGAGAGCACATGGATTGTGCTTCCTTACAGCCAATTAGGGAGTGACACATGTCATAGGGTGAGAGGATGCAGGAAAGGGGAAGGATGAGTCAATAAAGGAGGCTCAAGGGATAAAATCTTCATAAAGCCGCTCATAATGGCTTGTAAGAGCAATGAAAGGGCTTTGGAAGAGTCATTTATGGCCTAGTGGGCTTTATAAAGTTTTATGGTTGGGATATTTTGAGGGAGATGAGAGGAATTTCGACTTGAGCTTGATTAGGAAGGTTTTAAGCTTTCTTAGGCTAGTGTAAATGATTAGAGGATGGATTAGTATGGTTTATGATTAGCTTAGGGATAGGCAAGTGGATGGCATTTAATGAGGGTGGGTGAAGGAGGAGATATTTGTTAACTTTGGCTTGGGTTAGTAAGTTTTAACCCATGTTTAGGGAATGTGACAAGGTTAGGAGGGGATTAGGATTTTAAAGACATTTTCTAGAAGAGTCTAGACTTTGGATGAGGATGAAGACTTTCTAGAAGAGTCTAGAACTTCTTAGGATGAGGATAAATTAGATTTTTAGGAAATAAATAAAGTTTTATTTATTTCAAGGGTTTGGGTTGAGGAGATATTTATTAAAACTTTTTTAATAAACATGATGATTAATATTTAATCTTAATTAAATATTTTGAGTTGGGATTAGGGATAGGAAATGATGGGATTAGCCTTTAATCAAAATTAAAGAAGGATTAGAAGATTTTGGAAGAGGTTAGTGGTCTTAAGGAAATTGGCCAAGCTTTGGGCAAAAAATAAATTTTTTATTTATTTTGGGTTTTTTGGTCAATTTATTAATTAAATAATTAATAAATAAGAAAATAATGTTTAAATAAGATTTAAACATTTTTGGGAGGGATTCCTTAATTAAATATTTTTAACTAAGATAAAAGGATTTAATGGCATAAAAATAAATAAATTAATTAGATAATTAATTAATTAATTAATGATGATGTCATCAAGGACTTTTTTCAGAAAATAAAAATATTTTATTTTCTAAAGGATTTTTAGGTGTCTACATTTTGCCTCTCTTTGATGTGATGCCGCAAGTGGCATGGCATCAAAGATAACAAAATAAGATGCCTAAGGCTAGAGCAGAATAGAAGAGAATGGACTGCAAGATGCCCCCTCAAGAAGGTGGCGGGGAGAGAAAGCGAGGCTCAACAACTTCTTGAAATGTACAAGAATCTTGGTGGGTGGGAGGTCAAAGAGTGTCTTAAGAGGAGGTTTAGTTAGCTCAAACTCTCACTATGGGAGAATGATAAAGGAGAATCGAAGGCACAAGAGGAAGCAAGCTTAAGATCTCAGGGATTGCAGAGGATGAAGGAGCGGAGCACTATAAAAAGGAATCTAGGATAGGGAGATGGATGATGGGATGATAAAGCTAATGCAATAGGATTTCAAAGAGTCAAATTGGTAGAATATGGGTTTCGAAGATCCCTAGGACTAGGATTGTGGAGCTCAAAAGATGAGGCTTGGTCGATTGATTGGATTGGTGGATCCCTAAGACTATGATTGTAGATCCCTAAAGCTAAAAGTGCAGATTGATTCAAAGAGATACTGATGCATAAGCTGGCATAGGAGAGACAGATGCTGGATATGGATGGGGGATAATGGAGATGAAGGGAAACCATTGAAGCTTTTTGAGCGGGGGGGATACTTCAAAGAGAAGTACCACCATGTAGTTGAGCACTAGATTTGCTATAGGACTGATGGTTAATTGCCAAGGTTACCAAGAACATCAAGGTCATGTCACCAACCATCCAGAGGACTGACGGACTGACTCAAAAAAAACACGCAAGGATTGCCCCAGCATTACACATGAATCTCGAAAGAATCAGAGTGGAACCAACACTGGGTAACCCACAAGCAGAAAAGAAAAACAAACAAAAGACTTGATCAAGACCTTACACCCAGATTGCCCCATTGGCAGTATACCATGATATGGAAGATCGTGGCAACTTTGAGGAGGGAACAAAAAGATTTCTTGGAAAAGATACTTCAAGACCCAAAAGGGAAGATTCCAAATCAAAAGAAAGTGAAAATCGAAAAGAGAAACATTTGCCAATGAGATGGGTAGGATGAGGTACTAAGGGACCAAGATCAGACATGAGGAAAGCTATATCCTACAAGGATCTATCAAAGAGCACCTAAGCTGGTGGATCTAGATGAGTGATGCATCTGGCAAGCTAAACTAAGAAGGATAACACTTTGGTGACAGGAGATCTAACCAAAGGATGCATTGGGATAGCTAACCAAGGGTTGTGCGATGTGTGCAAGATGTTGAGCAAGGATGATCTGACACAAAAACTAGATAGATACAATGGTACTAAGCTAAAGATGATGTACAAGCTGACAGACCAAGATATGTTACAAATGTACAAAGTTGTTCATGTTTGGGTTTTGTGAGATGGAAATTTTGGCGAAGGGTGGGATGTCTGCAATAGTTGATAAGCGAATAGGTAGATGGTTTGCAAAAAGCTTAAGTGAAAATGGGATTCTTTGTGTGCATGTGATAGGATACAGACTAGGATACAAGCTTTGGACAAGATTTGGATATACAAGCTATGGTACAAGATTTACAAGGTATAATACAAGCTCCATTAGATTTTGGATATTTGGTTGGAACACCAAAGGAACAAGCAGGTGTGTTATGGGATGGTGGGTGGATGGATGAGGGATAGAATAGTGATAGATAATGGATTAGTCTTAGTAAACAAGGTGCCTGAATTACCAAGTTTTCACCAAGGTACCTATCCAAGGTGCTTGAATTGCCAAGTTTTCACCGTTGGATGCTTATTTCTCTTTACTATTTTTTTTTTTTGTATTTTTCAAAAGCTAGGTATACCAAGGATCTTCAAGCATAGAACTTCTTGAGATGAATGATGTTAGTAGGATCATTCAAGAGTTCTCCTTCTGGTGTGGATAGCTGATAGGCTCTGGAGCCAAAGGATGCAGTGACAACATAAGGACCAAGCCATGTAGGTTCAAACTTGCCTTTCTTTTCTCGATCTACTTGGACTTTCATGTTTTATTTGAGGACCATGTCGCCCGATTGAAAGTGTCGTGGAAGCACCTTGTTGTTGAAATTCCTTTTGAGACGAGTTTGATAGATTGTGAGATGATTATAGGCTTGTTGTCACTTCTCTTCTAAGAGATCTAGCTGGGTGAGCCGAGCTACTCGGTATTCTTCATTTGATATTTGCCCTTGCAAAGATATGCACAAGCAGGGAAGTTCAACCTCGATGGGTAGTAATGCTTTGGCACCATAGACTAGGGAGTATGGATTTGTGCTTATGGATGTATGAAAGGAGGTTTGATAAGCCCATAGGGCTGGATTTATTTGTAGGTGCCAATCGCGGTCGGAATCATTGACAACTTTCTTTAGGATTTTGAGGAGGGTTTTGTTAGTTGCCTCTGCCTGGCCATTACGTTGTGGGAAATATGGGCTAGAAAAGTGATTATGGATGTAGAGGGAAGTGCATAATTCTTCCATGTTGAGATTTTCAAAGTTACCTCCATGGTCGGTGAAGATGGTGGATGGGCTGCTGAAGCGGCAAACAATGTGGTACAAGATAAACTTAGAGACCTGAACGCCTATAGCTGAGACTAGGGGGACTGCTTCCACCCATTTAGTGAAATAGTCTGTAGCTGTTATTATCCATTTATTTCCATCAGATGAGAGGGGTGTGATAGTTCCAACTAGATCAAGGCCCCAACAAGCAAAAGGCCAAGGTGGTGCAATAGGCTGTAGATCTTGTGCTGGAGCGTGCACAAGATTTGCGTGTTGCTAACATGGGAGACACTTTCTAACAAAGTCACAAGAGTCTTCTTCAATGGTAGGCCAATATTAGCTTGCTCTAATACCACTTGTGTGGGCATCGCAAAGTCTGGAGTGTACTTCTTTTAACACCATCGCAGCCTTGTTTTGGTCTAAACATCGAGAGAGAGTATCGTGATAACCCCGACGATATAGGGTATTGGCTATGATAACATAGCGAGATGATTTTTGGATGAGGTTATGGCTTTGGGTATGTGTGAGGTGAGGGGATATGATACCATTGTTAAGGTAAGCGTGAATCTCATGGTACCAAGGGGATTGGGGACCAACCAAGATACAAACAGGGTTTGAATCCTCATTTGTATAGGCGGGTGTGAGGAGCTGCTCGACTAAAAACTCATACTATGTAGCTGCGTGGGGAATTTTCAAGAGCGAGCCGATAGTAGCCATAGCATCTGTTGCTTTGTTCTATATTCGAGGCACTTGTGTAAACTGAAGCTTTGTAAAATACTGGGTTAGCTGATCAACTAGCTCTTTATAGGGTAATAGCTTTTCATCTTTGGTTTGATATTCATTTAGGGCTTGCTTGATGATGAGATGAGAATTGCCAAAGATTTGTAACTTAGTGATGTTCTATTCTGCAGCTATCTTTAATCCTACTATGAGGGCCTCATATTCAGCTATATTGTTGGTGCTAGGGAATTGTAGCTTTAAGGCTTTTGGAATGTAATCTCCTTGAGGTGTGACCAACAATATTCCTACCCCTGATCCATGAGATGTGTATGAGCCATCAAAATAAAGTTTCCATGGGGGTTGTTCTTCAATTAGACAGATATGCTCAAAAATTATGTGATCAATGGATAAGCATCTATTAGAGGTGCATCAGCTAGGTGATCTGCTATAGCTTTCCCTTTGATTGCCTTTTTGTCCACATACTGGATGTCAAATTTGCTAAGGAGCATAACCCATTTGGCCAAATAGCCTGTTAGTGTTGTTCTGGAGAGCATATACTTGAGAGGGTCGATCTTGGAGACTAGTTGGATGGTATGACTTAGCATGTAGTGGCGAAGCTTTTGAGTTGAGAAACAACTCCCAAACAAGCTTTTTCCATAGGAGTGTAATTGAGTTCATAACCAACTAGGGTTCTACTGATCTAGTACATGGCTCTTTCTCTGCCGTAGTCATCAAGTAGTGCTAGAAGTGCCCCTAGAGTAGTAGGCATTGCTGATATGTACAAGATCAAGGGATGACCAAGAACTGGTGGAACCAAGATAGGGGGATTGGTGAGATACTGCTTGAGCTGATCGAAGCTGCGCTAACATAAAGGATCCCACTTGAAGTTCTCATCCTTCTTTAGTAAATGTGAAAATGGTGTACACTTATTTGCAAGCTGGGAGATGAAGCACTAGACGGATTGAAGCTTTCCCTGAAGAGAGTGAAGTTTTCGCAGTGTCTAGGGAGGAGGCATGTCTAAGATAGCCTTCACCTTCTTGGGGTCTATCTCTATACCTCATTTAGACACTTTAAAGCCTAGAAGCTTGCCAGATGTGACCCAAAGAAACACTTCTTGGGATTCAGCATGAGATGATATTTGGCTAACCTATCAAAGACTTTCTCTAGGTCAGTAAGATGATCCATGAAGGCATTTGATTTGACCAAGATATCATCCACATAATCCTCCAAAATGTCATGGATGAGATCATGAAAAATGGATGTCATAGCTCTTTGATAGGTAGCCCCAGCATTCTTTAGGCCAAAAGGCATCATGTTGTAACAAAATGTTCCCCAAGGGGTAGTAAATGTTGTCTTATGCTGATCCTCTTCTGCAATCTTGATTTGATAATACCCAGAAAATCCATCCATGAGGGACAAAATTTCATGTCCATCTATAAGATCTACAATCATATCTATGTTGGGCAAGGGAAAATCATCTTTTGGACAAGCTTTGTTAAGATCTCTTAAATCAGTGCAGATTATGATGTCACCGAAAGGTTTAGTGATGGGGACCATGTTGGATATCCACTCTGAGAAGTCGATAGGTTGAATAACCCTAGCGACTAACATTCTTTCTAATTTAGCTTTGACCAATAATACCACCTTGGGGTGCATTTTTCTAATCTTTTGTTTGACGAGCTTGATCTTTGGATCGACTGCAAGATGATGAACTACAAGCTTTGGATCAAGCCCTAGCATGTCCTGATATGACCATGCAAATTGGCCAATATTCTCTCTTAAGACCTCAAAGAGGAGGTCAGCTTGGTCTTGTGATGGGGATGCAGCAATGTGAACAAGTCTAGGGATCTCTAAAGAACCGATGTTGACTTCTTTAGTATCCTCAATTAGAATAGAAGACACCTCTAGTCGATTAGCTTGAGGAGGCAATGCTAAATCCTCATGTTTTTCTTGTGGCTATGGATGTTCTTGCTGAGGGGTTCTCTTCACTGCCTTAGCTAGTCTCAGATTCACCTTAGTTTCAGTTTTGGGTGTATCGGAACTAGGTTGGGGATTTTTTCCAAAATACCCCTTGGGATCTAGCTTGTAGATATAGGTAGAATCTGGCTTTGTTTTCTTATGAGGAGTTTCGACTCCCATGAATCTTAGAAGTGCTTCCTTTGATGTGAACTCATCAATGTGTATGATGCTTGGTTGGTCCCAATCTATGAGTTGTGGATGCGTGAGTGGAAGGTCAATGAAATGGATGGATAGTTCTTGGAGAACAGTGTCTCCTACAGAGATTTGGTCTAGGATATCGTCGTAGGCTCTCTTTTCAACTTCCTCAAGAATGTCTTTGATTTTGACAAGGTCACGGTGAATGTTCGAAAAAGCATGACCATCCGTATTGGTGCCCCCAATTGTGGCTATGCCAAAGCCAAGACCTGACTTCAATTCCCACTTGTGTGCGTTGATGGGGCACTGCATGCCTCTTTCTTCTGGTCCTAGACCACCACCTTGATAGTTCCATTTGTTAGTGATGAATTTATGTTCTTGGGGATACTTCTGGATGAAGTGATCAAGGAGTGCTTGATCTCTTTGAGGTGCATCCTTATGTAACCAATTGTTGATATCCGGAGTGAGTTCCTCATGAAGAGGGATTTTTGAGGATACAAAGGTTGTTGGGCCAAACTGTTTGTATCAAGGAGGTGGAATTTCCTTAGCTTTGTGATATGTCAGTCGTCCATGGGCACGTGGATCAAGTGGGAGTGCCCCGACAGCAAATGCATCTGACAGACTCTACTCTGCACAGCCTTTGTTATTGATCTTCATGGTCGATAGGGTGGAGACGAGGATGGTTTCTGGGTCATTACAAGTGTGGGATGAGCTGGCGATGGATGTTTTGATATCAATTCCAAGGCAATGGTTTGTATATGAAGCTTCAACCGCATTTCAGTAAGCAAAGGGTTCCGGATTGGCATGGATGGTTACCTTAGTGCCTTGATGTGGAAATTTGATGCTCTGATGGTAAGTGGATGGAATGGCTTTCTTGGCATGAATCCATGGGCGACCGAGGAGGATGTTAAATGGTAGGTTTAGATCAATAACATGGCAGAGTGTCTCTTGGATGACTGGCCCAACTTTGATTGGCAGCAAAATAGTTCCTTCTGTGCTTCTTTCGAAGTTGTCATAAGATTTGATGGTGATAACCTCACTGATGATATTTTCCTTAGTATACCCAGCTTGTTTTATAAATTTTAGGGTGCAAATATTCAAGGCTGATCCATTATCTATCATTTCTCTTTTCATGGAAAAATTGGATACCATGATGGCTATGTGAAGCGGAAGGGTATGATTTGGCTTCACCACGGGTATGTCAGTCGGTTTGAATGATAGGGCACATGAGGAGGATAGGTGTCCAACAAGATTACGAAAATCAGTAGCATTGATATCTGAAGGGACATGGGATTCTATGAGAGCACTGTCAAGGATGTTCTTGTACACAGGATTAGTGTGAAGAAGGTCTAAGATTTGGGCTGGCATGTTCCCAAGGTGTTCCAAGTTATTGTACTAGCTTTTTGATGGAGCTAATGGTGCTAGTGAAACTGGTGAGCCTATGATGTTAAATTGTGCTCTTCGAGTGGTGACTGCACACTCATTGTTTGGTACTTAGATATTGATAACATTGATAGAAGGCTCTTTCTCAGATATATAACCTATGAGGCTACCATAGTCTATGTAGGATGAAGTGTGGTCATTGTTCTTCCCATGCTGTTGGTTTGGCTGGCGGTTGTTGGTGTTGTTGTTGTTGGCTCTGATAGGTGCTTTTCCATGATTTTGGTTGTTGTGAGGAGGAAAAGAATTTTGATAGATTTGTAAGCCTGCATTAGGAGAGGTTTGGGCACCAACGGTGATTTCTCTCCGATCAATGAGGTCCTGCACATAATCTTTCAGTTACATGCATCTGAGGGTAGTGTGACCTTTTACCCTATGAAATTCGCAGTACTCATTCTCTTTGTACCATGCAGCTTTGGATTGGCTTGGGTCAATTTGCTAGGTAGGAGGAAATTTGATGAGGTTTTCCTTGACTAATTTCTCAAAAATGACATCCAAAGGTTCACCAAGGGGTGTATAATTTCTAGGTGCAGGTTGGAATCTGGGCTTTTGCCCTGCAGCTACATTGATGGCATTAGCTTGATTGCTAGACCCTTGAAAGTTTGGCCTTGGATTGTGGTTTTGATAGCTTTGGTTATTCTACTGTTGGTAGTTGATAGCTTGCTGATTGTTTGGTTCATATGGTGGGTTGGACTAGTTTTGAGAAGGACCAACAATATTCACATGTCTGGTGTCAGTGATGCCATCTGTTGCAACATGCTTGTTTTTGTTCCAATACCTAGACTTGTCATTGGAATGTGATTGATTTTGGTTGAATTCCTTGTAAATATTGACCACACCATCTTTAATGAGTCCTTGCTCAAGGATCATTCCTTTCTCTTTGATATCTTTGTAGGTCTACAAATAGTTCATGGTCATGTGGGGAGCCAAGCTAGGATGGGCATTATCAATAAACATTTTCACCAAATGGCACTCTGGCAAGGTGCAAGATATGTGGGTGGTAAGGGTTTGCCATCTTTGCAGATATTCGGGAAGGCTTTCTCCACCTTTTTGCTTAGTGTGGACAATATCAACTACTGATAGCTCTGTTTCAACAAGATGGGCATATTGGGTTACAAATGCCTCAGACAATTCAGCGAAATTTTTAATTGTGCCATAGGGGATTCTATAAAACCATTCAAGAGCCAGTCTGGCCAAGCTTTTGGGAAAGAGATGCAAGAGGAAGACGTCATCGTATGTCACTTCTTGGTAGCACATGTAAAATTCTTTGATATGTGTGACAGGGTCTCCTTTTCCTTTGAATTTGTCAAACTTGGGTGTCTCAAAATGCTTGGAAAATGGTGTCATGGTAATGGCTCTGTCAAATGGGTAAGGACACACATTCTCAAACTTGAAGGTTTTTGGATCATTTCCATCCTGGATGTTCTTCAAAGCTATCTTCATGGCTTCCCATTCTGAATTAATGGGTCATGGCTAGGGTTCCCCCAATGTAGGAATTCCCTGAGGTAGGTATGTGCTAGATGGGGTAATGGAATATGGATGGCTTTGAGGTATGGGCTGGTAGGGATTGTACATGGCTTGGGCAACTAAATGGTGGATGATGGGTTGCTGAAGTGGAGGTGGCACATATTGTTGCATGTGTTGTGAGGCTTGCTGTTGATATTGGATTTGAGGTTGGGATTGAGGAACATAAGCTAGTTGTGGGACAAATGGATTTCTTTGTGGAGGTAAGGTATAAGATGGTTGTGAAGCTTGGGGAAAGGATTGGAGAGCTTGTGGAACTTGACTTTGGATTTGAGGAGTTTGACCAATATATGTGGGTTGTGCCCCCATTTGGGAAGGTATCTGCATGGAAAAGGAGGCCAAGTAATTGGTGGTTGGTGGTGGTGGATTTCCTCCTAGAAGTGGCATAGAAAAATAGTTGGTAATAGGAGGTAATGGATTAGTTGGTGGTGGAGGTGGTGGGAATTGAAAGCTTGGAAATGGAACTGATGGGGTTTGATAGCTTGGTGGCTAGATTTGAAAGCTTGGTAGAGTGGTGGCAGGAGCTTGGGTCACTTAAGAGCTGGGAAAAATATTGGTAGTAGCTTGTGGGGTTTGATAGCTTTTTGGAGTGAGGGTAATAGCTTGTGGATTTGTGGCTGATGGCACTGAGCTCCAAGGACTGAGTGGAAATGATGGAATCATTTTCTAAGCTGAGGTAAACAAGTTGGGGTTGATGAAAGGTTGATTACTTGGCACCATGGGTGGTATCCCTATTGTATATTGCTGAGGTTGGCCAAAGATACTAGCACTAATTTGGGAGATGGGTGGATTTGGAAGGCTGGGTTGGGGAACATCAGCAGCAATAGTGAAGGGAGTGAATGATGAGGTGTTTTGGGTGAAGGGGGTTTGGGATGGAGTCGTATGGACCAATGGTGGAGTAGTGGTGGTTGGATTGCCTTGTGGAAGGGAGATCTCAACTTGAGTGGAGGATGGTATGTTTGGGTCTGTTGGCTCATATGGGGTGGGTTGAGGCTCTTCTTTTGGCACATATTGAGGACAATTTGAATCATAAGAGCCTATGGGTGGTAGAAGTTGCTCAAAAAAGGGGTGAGATGGATCTGATAAGGGGGGAGGTCTTCCAAATTCAAAGGCTCCAATGTTGTCCCTTCAAAAGTTAGCCATGATTGTTTCCTTGTTTTTGTCTATAATGGTGTTCACCAATACTGCATTTCCTGGTTGGTTCATGAAACCTTCAATATCAGTAGGTGATGGTATAGCGTTCTTTGGGCTGAAGGATGGTTGAGTTCTCAAGGGGAGTGATGCTATTGGATCCAAATGATAGGGCTCCATTGTTTCCTTCTTCTTCTTGCCTAAGCGAGTGACAGGTGGCACGAAAATGTAGAATGTTCCTAGGGATGAGATGCAACAATGCTAATGGATGCAAAAGGGGGGAAGGCTTTTCTATGCAAATGATTTCCTAGGTTGAGGCAAAGCTGTATGATAAAACCTAAGGAGGATTGAGTTTGGGATGGTAACTTCAAAGATATGTTGCCAAAGCACGAAAGGTCTGCTTTCCTATGTGCAAGCTTGGTGGTGATTGTGTCAACTTAAGGATAGACTGATGATCCTTTAGGAAGAACATGAGATTGACCACTTGTGGATCCCAACCTTTAGCTCAAGGTGATGAGGGATAACAAGTGACAAAGCTAGATTACCCTAGACAAAGCTCTATCAGAGGGATAACCTTGGTGAGGCTGGTGGATTTGGAAGATGTTAGGAATGGCAAACTTTTGGCAAGGTGACAACAATTTTGAAGGATTGCATGTGAAGATTTTTGGATTGTTGGCTAGATGGTTTGGTTCTAAATGAGATGGATGAGCTAAAATGCTTAAGGGGATGACTAAGGATGGCTGGCTTACCTACAAGGATGACTCTAAAGTGAAGCTTATGTAAGAAGATGTGGAGAAACAAGGGGGTCTAATCATAGAAGTCAAGCCTAGTTGGTAAGGCATAAGCATTTTTAACTCCTGGATGTTGGTTAAGTTGGATGGTGCGATCTAACCAAGTTTCTTGAAGGGCTTTGTTAGTAGCTTTGTCCTCTGCTTTGTGTAGTTTGGAAATTCGAGGGCTTGGTGTTAGTTCCTTTCTCTTGGTTGAAAGTTCTTGGTATGCCTGAGATGGCTTGAGTTTAACTTTATGAAATTTTTGTTTGGGTTTGGGTTGTTCTGACATGAATTTTTGAATCTGCTTGGCTTTGAGAGATCTTGATTGTTTTTCTTCAACTTGTTCAACTTCTAGACTAGGCAGTGACTATGCTAAGTGTTCCCTAAGCTAGTATTGACCAAGTTTGGAAAACATTCATTCAATAAATAAAAAATCAAGCAATAGATAGGAACAACCAGATAGAAGTTTTGAATTTTCAGAATGTGATACTTGTGCCAAGGAGTGTGTATGTTTTACAAATGTTTCGATCAGTCACTTCAAACACATTAACATCCTAGATGGTTGTCTACAAGGCTGACAGTTGGTTTAGCTAGGGAGTCCTCGATATACAAGGTACATAAGGCCCAAATCTGTAGATGAAACCAAAACAATGTCACACAGCCAAGAGGAGTGATAACCCACTTCTCCTCTTTCACTTCTCAAGGGTATAAAGTTCCTTGAGGCTTAGCCTGAGTGACAAAATCTTGATTCCAAGAGAGGTGTCTTTGGATTCACCTCCCGATCTTTATACTCCGTCAAAATGCTAGAGTTGAGGTCGTCCCAAGGGGTGATGAAATCCCCAAGCAAGCCTCCTAAAAAGAAAAACAAGGTTTTGGATCCTAATCTTATGCACCCAAGATGGTCTTGAAAGACGACAAGGGGAGAGAAGACTTGACCTTGGGCTAAAAACATGCTTGTTCCTTTTCCAACTGACTCTTATGTGTGCTGATCTAGACTTTGCAAGCACTCATATTTAAGATGCAAATGTTCAATTCCAAGTTTGAAATGTGCTAACAAAGAAAAATCGATCGTAGAATGCGAACAAGAAGAAGAGTTATTTTCAACAAGAAAGTAAACCCATGCACCCGGAGGCCCTCCACGTCAAGTATCGATTAATTTCTTTTAAGGCATTCAAGAGTTGGTGTGATTTTGTTTTAAGCCCAAAATAAAGATGAGTGAAATTTGATTTCAGGCACGCACCTAGAAGCCCCCCACGTCAAGATTTGTTCAAATTTTAATGCCCAAATGAAGTGTTAGTGAGCCTAATGTGAATTCAAAGAATTTTCTAAGTTAGAAAAACTAATAAAAACACAAGTAAAGTTTGATCTTTGTGGAGCACTTAACACCCTCTTAGGTGGAACCATCCCCATAGATGGTGCTGAGATTGCAACCAATGGTTGAATTGATGGGTGATTAAAGAGGGTGAGTCCAACTACAAACTCACTTAAAGCGTCTTTATTTGGTTTTTATAATTTAGGAAGTTTCTAGAATGTAGATTCTTTTTATGCCCCAAAAGATGATTATTTGATCTATGGCATCCAAGATTAGATTTTTTGTTTTAATCATGTATTCATAAAAAAACAAACTTGATTTTAATCCATGGCACTCAAGAGTGATTTTAGCAACATGCATTCAAAGACAAGTGATTAAACATTCAAGTTTTTTCCTTTGAGTATTCAAGATTGAGATTTTGTGTGTTGTTTTAAGAACTTTGAAGTGCTTTGTTTTAACCTTAGATCATTCAAGATTGTTTTGGACTCAAAAGTGAAAATGAATCTTTGGACTTTGGTTTTCATTCAAGATTTTGTGTTCTAGTTTGCATATTTTAAGCCCAAAAATGATATTCCTAGATTGTTTTGATGCACAAAAAACCTAAGAAACATTCAAGATTTTGCAACAAGACATTTGCTTGGAACAAATAACAAAGCTTTTAGGACAATTTTTGGCAACCATTTAGGACTCTTAGTTTTCATGAGATTTTTAAAAGAACTTTAAAATATTTGCAAATGAGGCTCATTTTATCTTTGATTGATGGTTTGAGTTTGATTTAGATTTTAGTGTGCACTTAGTGTTGATTTTGAACCTTTTGAAATGGAAACTTGAAGTTCTTTTTAAATTCCCAAAATGAAGTGTTCCTAACTTTGCATGAATGCATCTAAAACTTTGATGTTGCAAGGATGCAAATGATTGGATTGGTTTAGTTTCACTTGTTAAAAGATTTTTTCTTTTTTGCAAATTTTTAGTTTTTTAGTGAATTTAAGTATGATTTGGGGGTTCATTTTAAGCACTAAAAAGAAGTGTGTATGATTTTTCTTCCTTAAAAAAAAATGGCCAAGATCTCCCACAAGAAGAAGAAGAAGAGGTAGATGGAATAAGAAGAATATAGACAAGAAGAGGAAGAAGAATTCCAAGTGCTTTGTCCACCTATAAGCTTGGAAAATCTGCGAATACTATGAGATAGACTATGAGTTCCTTTGTCTTCTTCATGCTCATATGGACCTACAAAACCAATTTATACAATCCTACCAATCACAAAAACAAGCAAAATTAGCCAAAATTAGCAAATGACATACAAAACTTGACTAAAAAAGCTAATGAAAATGACCCATGCGGGGTCCCACCGGAAGTGCCAAAATGTATATGAGCAATGTTAGTATGCTAATAGAAACCAAATTTAAAGAAAGCTTCTACAAACTAAACAAAATTCATAAACTTCAAGACAGACTAAGATGAGCTCTTAATTGAGAATATGAGCCATTAATGGGCTCTCTCAATGAGAAGCTCTCTTGTTGAGTAGCTTTGTCTAAATAGATAGGATGTATGCTCAAGCTTTATGCTTCAAAAAGGGCTTCAAATGGAGTTGGAATTTGGGTGTGAGTGTATGGGTTTGATGCAAAATGGATTCTTAAAATGGCATTATGACTTTACTTCATGGATTGTGTTGTTTTGCAAAGGGGAAGTATCCAATTTATAGGCAAGAGGCTTGAGGGATTGAGGGCTAAGATGCAAGGATGGGGAAAAGCTCATGGAGGGCTCAGATTGCATGAGAGAAGAGCACATGGATTGTGCTTCCTTATAGCCAATCAGGAAGTGACACATGTCATAGGGTGAGAGGATGGAAGAAAGGGGAAGGATGAGTCAACAAAGGAGGCTCAAGGGATAAAATCTTCATAAAGACCCTCATAATGGCTTGTAAGAGCAATGAAAGGGCTTTGGAAGAGTCATTTATGGCCTAGTGGGCTTTATAAAGTTTTATGGTTGGAATATTTTGAGGGAGATGAGAGGAATTTCGACTTGGGCTTGATTAGGAAGGTTTTAAGCTTGCTTAGGCTTGTGCAAATGATTAGAGGATGGATTAGTATGGTTTAGGATTAGCTTAGGGATAGGCAAGTGGATGAAATTTAATGAGGGTGGGTGAAGGAGGAGATATTTGTTAACTTTGGCTTGGGTTAGTAAGTTTTAACCCATGTTTAGGGAATGTGACAAGGTTAGGAGGGGATTAGGATTTTAAAGACATCTTCTAGAAGAGTCTAGACTTTGGATGAGGATGAAGACTTTCTAGAAGAGTCTAGAACTTCTTAGGATGAGGATAAATTAGATTTTTAGGAAATAAATAAAGTTTTATTTATTTCAAGGGTTTGGGTTGAGGAGATATTTATTAAAACTTTTTTAATAAACATGAGGATTAATATTTAATCTTAATTAAATATTTTGAGTTGGGATTAGGGATAGGAAATGATGGGATTAGCCTTTAATCAAAATTAAAGAAGGATTAGAAGATTTTGGAAGAGGTTAGTGGTCTTAAGGAAATTGGCCAAGCTTTGGGCAAAAAATAATTTATTTATTTATTTTGGGTTTTTTGGTCAATTTATTAATTAAATAATTAATAAATAAAGAAATAATGTTTAAATAAGATTTAAACATTTTTGGGAGGGATTCTTTAATTAAATATTTTTAATTAAGATCAAAGGATTTAATGGCATAAAAATAAATAAATTAATTAATTAATTAATGATGATGTCATCGGGAACTTTTTTCAGAAAATAAAAATATTTTATTTTCTAAAAGATTTTTAGGTGTCTACACAAGGGACTACCTTGTCTCCTTTCTTCTTCTTCTACTTCTTCTCTCTTATGGGGGGGAGCTTCTTCTCTTATGGGGTTTTTTCCTTCTCATACTTCTCTGTTGTATATACATGATGTATGTTGTAATGGGGGGTCTTAATTACTCCATCCATCCATGCATCTTGTTTTTTCATCTCTCTTTTGGGGGAGCATTTTTCCCATGAGGTTTTTCCTCTTTCTCCTCTTTATGAGAGCTTGCATTATTTTTTAAATTTTGTACATGGGTACCTAACATAGCTTAGTAACTAGGACCCATATTGCATTATCATCTAGCTTTTGTGAGCTTAAGTACGTTTCCCTAAGTTTCACTTAAGGGGAGTTGTTGGTGTAAATAAGTATTTTCTCTTTACACTTTACTTAAGTTTACTTAGGTTAATGCATTATCATATTAATTTTCATGTAGACACCTAAGAGTTTGGATATTCATATGAGTTGTTATGTAAACAACACAGTAGCTTGAACACTAATTGAGCACATGTTGTCTACTACATCTCTTTATGTGATACAACTTTGCATTCTTATCCTCTCATTGTTGCACATACATTCTGTTGGAAATGATTGAATCAAATCATGAATGATGAGTGATGGAACTGGCAAAGAATGTATTCAATCATTGTTTTGTCATTGATGTCAAAATTGCTACTTGCAAGAATGACAATTGTTTTAGTGATCCAAATACTATCAATTGGTTGATTGACAAGGAGGTGGAAATCAATAAGATGTAACTAGAGTACCTAGAGAAAGGTTGAAGTTATGATGTTGTAATGAAGTACAAGGATCAGCTAAGCCATTAATGAAATATTATATTGTTGACATACTCTAAGACACAGATAATAGACACACTAAAACATATCAAAGATGTAAGGGTTTATCTAAGTAATTTGTGAAAGTCTAACTAAGTTCATAAGAGAGTGCCGAGCAGGCTAGTTAGTGCCGAACAGATTCTTAGTGGAAGCCGAACAAGTTCACTTTTAGAGAGTGCCGAGTAGATGACAAGTGCCAAGTAAATATCAAGTGCCAAGTAAATATCAAGTGTCGAATATCAAGTGCTAAGTAAATATCAAGTGCCGAGCAAGAAACAGGTGTCAAGTGAAGATATAGATGTCGATCAAGATAATGCCGAGTAACACAAAAGAAGTCGAGCATCAGTAAACTGATAATGCCAAGTTGATGCATTATTTTGAAATTGAAGATTCGCCATATCTGAACCGACAAGGTTGTTACCTAGAATTATATAAACCAGATAGAAGATAAGAGTGATGAGTTTGTGGCACAGAACACCATGTAAAATGCTTTTAGTGAATACAACTAGACTCTAGATGAAGTTTCTAGATGAAGAAGAGATATGGGGTAGATACATTATATCCTACCTAATCTATTTGAAACCCTAAAGTTGGAAAGGGTGAATTGAGTGGGAAAGATATTTCATATCTCTATTTAAGAAGTCATAAGGTCATGAAGCAAAATATAGTGGTTGAGAAGGATGAAAGTATGAAATGCTAAAGAAGGTGCTAAGGATGAAAGTATGAAAATTTGTAACCTGCAAAATATGTTGTAAGTTGTCTTAGATCAAAAGCTAATGTTGTTACTCTCTAGCAATTGTAACAGTTAAGATAAACCCTATGCACTTAGGTTGGTTTAATAGCCATGTTGTAAATCCTTTAACAGGGTGACATTCCAAGTGAATGTTCCAAAGTCCTTTAACGAGGCCCATTCCTAATAGTTTGGTGAAATCCTCTAACAAGGTCACATTTAACAATGTGTTGTAGCCTTTAACAGGGCAAGCTTTTCACAGGGCAGACCATCAGAAGTGGTTGAAATCAATTGCACAGTTATTTTATGGGTATCATCCCCACTCCAGTTTTACTTTCTTATTCTTGGAGGGTTTCAGGGTTATCAAATTCTTAGTGTTATGGTGTGATGCATGTTTACTTTTCATAGTTGTTTCAATATTTAAATTCCATGCATGATAAGTTCAGTTATGCACCATTAAGGATTTGTAGAGAAAGAAGAAAAAGTTTCATTAGGGCATTTGGACTTTGAATAACTGATTCACCCCCCCACCCCCCCTTAGTTATTCTAAAGAATTATAACACATTCATGCACAATGGAGGATAGTCCACTCTTGGTGGACATATGCTTAGTTGTTATGCTTATCTCTTTGTTGACTCCTAGTCATATCAGTTGCTTTTATATCTAAGGCACTTCTATAATGTATTTATCCAATTATCTGATATCCAATCATCTAATATCCATTCTCATTTAATCATCATTTGTCTCTCTTGTGCTATCTACTAAGCTTCTTGATCTTAGTATTGAATTATTCCCTTAGGAAAATTCTTACACCCTTGTCTTCCATAGCTCCCACTCAACCGTGAGACTCTCAGTCAACTGTAAGACCTTCCTATATAAGATCGCTATAAAAAAAAATGATGACCGTCTAGCTCTCATAACACTTTTTAGGTTTCACCTTAGATAGAAATAATAGTTATATACAAATATAACCAATATCAAAAAATAATAGATCACATAGAAGAGAACACAAGACACCAAGATTTAACATGGTTCACTCAATCCCTGAGCTACATCCACCAATAGACAGTCTAGTATTATTTTTATCTAGTGATTACAATCTAAAATCCCTTACAGCTCAATACTATTGCAAGAAGCTACAATATCACCATTAAATTTTGAAATCCCTAACCCTAAGCCTTTTTATACAAGATTTTTTTGCTTACAAAAATTAGGGCTAGAATAAGTCTTCCCATAGGAAAAATAGTAGCTAACACCTTTTACAATATAAGGGCCTTTTACTAGCCACTACCCCAAGACCCCACAGGGTTACTGCCCCTTTACCCTATCTTGGGGGCATTGCCTTGAAGCCCTCATAGAAATAATATGGGGAGAAATATATGCTTAATAAACCTTTGAGTTTGATTAGGCTCCACATCACAACATGTTAGTGTTGAGCTTGTATATGTGTCAAATGTTGTTGAGTGATAGTATTGTTTTTTATGCTTCTTTGACTAAGATATCTATGTCTAGTTCTAGTTTGGCCTTACCTTGTGCATTAATTTTGTGATTCATATTTAATATTTGTTCAGATTTGACCTATGGCTTGGTTATACATAATATAAGGGTTTGTTTAGTTGGTAATTTGTAACAGGCCAACTTGTGGTCATGCAAGTATTTAAGGGTGTCTTGGGTAGAGTCTTTAGGGATTATGAAGGCAAATCAATAAGGAAGAGTTAGTAGGAATTGGAATGTAGAGATCATCATTGAAGTTTGAATTATGATCTTGGTTGTAACCCATAAGGCCTTACAACTAGGCATGTATGTTTATTATTTAATGAATCAATAAAGTGTTTTGCTCTTCTATCTCCTTTGGTTGTTGTTCTTTGTGTTGGTTTTTCACTATTTTTACTCTTGCATGTGACTTTGGAAGTTGGGTGTTCTTTTGGCCCTATTTTACATTACCCTCCCTATGTTAGGTCTTAGATATGCTATCTCCATATCCTTTCTATTTAGCTCCTAATTTGCAAGCATCAATTGATTCATCATGTTTAGTTGAGTATTTTTAAGCTTTTGAACATCAGATGATCTTTCTTCAAGTCTAGTTTCCATTTTTCTTTTGTCTCCCTCAACTACAACCTTGTCTTCTTTAGCTTTCTTTTTTTTAAAGTCACTTCATAGAGCCTTACTATTTAGATCTCATGTTCTCTTTTTAGTCGTCTAACTTCTTCATTCAAGATATTGTTCTTCTCTTGTAGATCTTCAATGATTGCATCATTTCCACTTGGACCTATAGTTTCAAATAATCATGTAGTGTCAACTTGTTCATAGTTATACTCTTTTATTTGAATGACCAACTCCTTCCTCCTTTTCAAGGATTTCTTCAATTCCTATCGTGTTGTTTCAAGTTGTTACAGTATGAGCTAGATGTCAATCACTTGATTGTAAATAACCTTTCCCAATATAAGTCTCCACCTCCAAGATCTAAACTCCCAAGTTGTGTGGGGCAAGGTGGTACGGGTGAATCAAGATTTGCAACAATTTTATCTTTTAATACAGCTTTAGTATAATCATCACATTTACCATCTCATATCTAATGCATGTATAGAAAAAATTATAAAATTAAATGTTGTAATATGTAGATCTAACTATCAATCACATACATGAAATGAAAACACATAACACAAATATTTGGTTACCTAGAAAACCTCCAAGGTGAAGGTAAAACTGGGGTGGGGATGACACTGACAAATCTTCACTATTAGACTAATAAAGTTAACCTATTAGGGTTACAATCTGATCACTTCTAATGATCTACCTTGTGAGGGGTATTCCCTATTAAAGGAATTAGAGACTACTAGGTGTCACCTTGTGAGAGGATTTTACACTTACAATAAAGTGAGGACTTAGTTAAGAGATTTACAAAAGTATGTTAAAACCACATTGTTAAGAGATTATCCCTGACTCAATCTATTAAATACAATTTAGTACCTAACCCTTAGTTTTCTTCTGATAATATTGTTTCATATCTCCTCTCTTTAATATGATCTAATATAGTTTTATTGTATTTTACTACTTTAAAGAGTCACTTCCTCTATTCTTTATAACTGAACTCTTTTTAATCCTCTACAAGGTTTGCATTATCACACTTGATCTTCTTTGTGATCACACAAATAGTTTTCTTGTTCCTTTTAAGCATATATCAAATATGGTTTTGATATGCTCTATTTAAAGATTTCTTAAAGAGTTTTCTAGATGCTTCCACTTTGCCTTTGATTAGTTGTTCACTATCCATAGGGATTCATGAACCACATCATAAAATGTGTAATAATATCTATAAAAACCTTTGAAAATATTAAATGTCTCATCCATGTCACCTCAAAATGGTTTACCTCAAATTTTGCATCATTCTTGACTTGAATGTCAATCTTGTGTATCTTGGGACAAACTATTTCTGATACTCGACCTTCATCGTTCTTGCTTCTATCACTTAATCTCTCCTATACTCAGTATTTACTATTCTTATTACTATCACCTTGCCTCTACTATACTTGTCATTTACTATGTAACTCAGCATCAGTATGCTCTGACTACTTGATAATCATTATGCTTAGCTTGTACTAAAAGTACTTGGCAACCAAAGACTTTCTTGGATCCTATAGAGCTCAACATATACATATTTATTTATAAGTCTATCACATGACTCAACCTATATAGAGTAGTTTGGTCATAATAATGATCAACTAACTCTACCTTGTATATGACTAAGTGTTTGACACTAATAGACAACAATAGTTAGAGATACCAACAATATCAACAAAGGTATGATATCTTTAAACCATACTTACATGATAATATGTTTTGAAAATAAAAATCAAGATTTCTTTAGGTTTTTCATTTTCTTTGTTTGAGTATACCAATTTGAAGTTCAAGTTCTTGTAGGTAAGTATTATTGTTTAAGTTTCTTTTAAGTTGACAACTTGTCATCTAGTGGGCATTCCAATATACCTAGTGTTCCCAATGTAGAAACTAGGCATTGATACTAGACATAACGCCCCACTAGGGAACCCATGAGAAATCAACCTATAATGTCACTAAGTTTGCTAAATAATTTTTTTTAAATATTAAAATGATCAAGAGATAACAAAGTTGAAGTAATAAATCACATAAATGCATAAGAAATACAATAGAAATTACATCTCTTAGGGGTTCCATAATCAAATCACACACATAATTTTTATTTAAGATTAAATCTAATAAATTAAAATAAGTCCATGTCATATAATAACCATATGTAAAAAATCACATGAAAGAATATACAAAGTACATAAGATGCCACATGGCATTACCTGAATGCATACTCATCCTCTGCACATGTCATAGGGTATGAAATGCTAAAAGAACATACATCATGATAAGATAGAATATGTCATATGATCTCAAGTAACCAAGGTAAAAAATACCATAATATGCCCATAGAACATGTTGGGACCCAAAATTGAAGCCTCGATTTTGAGTACCTTTCTAAAATTTTAGCTCTATAAATGCATTTTAATGAATGTTTACCTGGCTATCTATTTGAGGCTTAAGAGGTGTTTAATATTTCTAAAACCTTTCATTCATTATGTTCATGCATTCCATAATGATAAATTTTCATTTTGATTCATTCTGTAAAGTTCCCTTTTGAGCAATGTTCATATCTGCATTTTTTCCCAAGTGTCAAATGACATGTAGCCTAGTTTGCATTCGAATATCTCACACCCAATAATGTTTAATGACTCGTCACTTTGTGAGTGTTTATTACACATACTAGAGAAGCTATATTTCATATTTTAAGTTGTTTTAACATTTTTTGACTAGGTTTTCAATCCCTCAAAATTAGTTGTTCATTGTTTTCATGCTGATGTAAATTGTTTAGAATTCTAGGAGGCCCCATTTAACCTATTATAATTTTGACCCAATTGATCAAAATGAAGAAATCCATTTTGCATTGCATTATAGAGGTTAGAGACTTGTTATGTTTCATATTTGAGCTTATGATGAATATGTTTGATAATTTTTTTAACACAATTCCAAATGCAATTTCTAAAGTTTTATTGGTGTCATAAAATGTAGATTGATTAATACCCATGTTTAGGATGTCATAACTTTGAATTTGTGAGAGGTGAGATCAAATGGATTGTACCATTATTTTCTACTCTAAAAATTATTTAAGTGTGCTAGTTTGCAAGTCTTGACAAACCTATTTGCACACTTTCCTAGGTCCATTCCATTTGCAAAAATCACTTTTCTACCAGTGTTTCCAATCCTACAAATCTAAGTACTCCACTTTGAGTGTTTGCCAAATGTGCCTAGTTATTTGTCATGATCCCAAACCCCAATTTTACAATCTCCTCATGATAGTGAACTAATGCCCCAGTTTTTGTTCCCCTAAGTGTCAGGTTGACATCTTTCCAAAGCCAAAACCAAATGCAATTTATGGTTTTATGACATGTTTTCTTGTAGGTAGTTCTGAGAAGACAACTTTGACAATCAATATATTTTGACGTTGAAGTCATCATGGCACAATATTTGGCATGGTAAGAGTATGTGAAATAGAGAATCAATATGTTTGATTTCAAGGCCCAAATGCTAGTTTTAGTCAATTTTTAAGGCTAGTCAAAGGACTTCTCATCATGAATTTTTTAGCTTGCATGAAAGGTTAAAATGAGTTTTGAGAGTTGAATCAATGTTCCAAAATAATTCCAAATTTTAAGGTGAGTGTAGTGGATCGATTCAATATATTAGTTGTTTCAAAATGATTTTTTTTAGCTGGACCCACTTTGGGGCCCGACTGATTTCATCATATCAATAGGACGTTGGGAAGTGAAGGTGTTTAAGAGATGTTATGTTTATTCTATGCATGTTGATGTTTTTTCATATGAGCATAATCATTTAAAGTTAAGTGAGTTGATGCTAGTCCTAAGGAAAAGGAAATGAGGATGGTTGGGCCTTCATACAAAGAATTTAATGTGTAATTTGTCTCCAATCTTTCTTTTTTTTTCAAAAAAAAAATCATCAAATAAGGAGATTGGGTAAGAGCACAACTGTCTAGTGTATGTTTTGGTACACTCAAGGAATGGACAACATACTTGTCTCATTTAGATTCCCTAGAGCTACACAAGATGAAAGGATTGCATTGATCATTATGAAATGACATAGATTGAAGTCATTGAGGCTTGTTTGAAAGCATGAAGAGGAGTATCAATATGATGAGGGAGAAGATATAAACAAAAGAGATTTTACCAAGTTGGAGTTGAAAACCATATCATTATAATAGACCACTATGGGTTTGGTTGTTGAGCATTTTTTTTTTTGAAACCTTCTCTCAACTTTATAAGTAAGTGTATTACTTTCTAATTGCAATTGAAGGACTTGTTTGTAGACTAAATTCTTTGGATGAGTATAATTTGATACCTCATTCACTTCACGATGCTTCTTTTGTGGGTCTTCTAACTGAAACAATTATCACTATCATAAACAAGTTATCCAAAACAAAGCTTCCTAAAGAGATAATTATTTTCAGCAATGGGTCAACTGTAAATTAAGGAAGGGTCAAACTTGTTTTCAAAAGGAACCATTATCTTGTGGAATCTCTGTATACAAAGGTTCTAAAAACCTTGTTAAGGGGTGTTGTTATTGCTTGGCTAGGAATAATTTTTTATTCAAATCACCTGCTTCGAATTGGCATACAACTTCAAGACCTCTGGGATTTCAGTATCTTCTTAAATAGATCCTTCACAAAGTTGTAAATATTTTGTTTACATTCCTCACTAGTATACTTTGGAGAGCATGCTTCTCTGAGTATTCCAAAAATGAACTCTTTGGGATGACCACCAATAGGGTCATTGTGGACATGCCTTATTTTGATGTACCAACTTATAGTATAATGATCTTGCTTTGGGAAGAACCCAATTGCCTTCCACATTAAAGGAGACCTACTAAGCCAAGTTTCTATTAGGTAGTGCTGTGGAATTTGATCACTTTTGTATCTTTTTTTTTTTGTCTTTATAAACCATGCCGATAACTCTTGGGTGCCACAACATAAGCACAAATTAAGTGTAACCTTGTCTAGTCAAATATTACAACTCGATAGATCTGAAAGGCCTTGACCATAAGGGCTACTGATATTTTTTGCTTCTACCTAAATCCTAAAGCAATGCCTCATTCAAGAACCTTTAATATGAGAAGGATCCAATAGGGGTTACATGGATTGAACCACAGAGAATGATGAATGGAAAATGTAGAAGATGGAGCTCATCTCAAGCCATGCTAAATAAATTTTTGCCTAGGAGATTAGTTCCACATTGAATGGGAAAATTTTTTTTTGTTATTTAAACTATTTGGCACCATATTACACATTATCTTTAAGACATGGGCCATTTAAAAGGCAATGCAAGCTCATGTGCAAGGGGCCCATCCATGGATAAGCTGGAGAAACATGAGTAAATTTTGAACAAACACTTAGAGGTGGTAGATGATGTGGATTCGAATGAACTAGAAAGTGACAAGTGGTAGGATGTAGATGAACTATAGAATGACACATGGAAGACAACCCTAGAATTGGCACAAATTTTAAAGCATTCATGTGGAAAAATAGGACACATGTCTCTATGTTGCTATGTCACAATGACATGGTGATCAGATGATGTGGATAGTGTCATAGAGACTAGTTACCACATGGTGGGGCCAATGGTATGGAGATGATTATGTGGACGAAGGTACGACATGTCATGACATTGCTATGTCACAATGACATGACAATGTACTAAGGTGTCATGTGACACAGTGACACAATCTAGGAGTGACACATGGCAGTCAATGTTGAGGTAGTAGTTATAGGACAGATGCGCCAATTTCTATCACATGGCATATAATCAATGATTGTCACTATATCATGAAGAGGAAGATGCAAGGAGGTTAACATGATGACATGGCAACCTAATTAGGGCCTACCACATGGCAGCAGGCCCAGTCAAAGGTGGAATTCCTCAGACCAATCAAGTACCTAGGTGGTGGAGGTACTAGTAAAATAGGTGACTAATCAGAACCCAGTGAGTCATGGTGTGACACATGTCAAGCTCGATCAAACCTAGTTTAACCTGGATGCATAAATATAGGGAAATTTCAAACTTGAAAAAAAAAATTTAAAAAGGGTTTTTCTCTCAAAGCACGTACACGTGCATTTTAAATTAGAAATTTATATGCTAAAGTTTTAACCTTAGTATATGATTAAATGGTTTGCATAAAGTATTTGAAAAAAAATGTATTCCTGAGGGTCATGGTAGGACTTGATTTTCAAATGAATATTTTGGGCATTTCGGATACACCGACATAGCACTATCATATAATGTTGGAACTAGGAGAGAATGAACTTTCTGTATTTGAAGTTTGTTTCTGTAGAGTAAGGTGTTTATTTGAGTTATTCAGGGTTTTTTTTACTAGATGCCTATTTTTCAATATCATTCAGTTAAGGTAGTTCAGATTTGATTTTTCGCAAAATGGTGTACTAGGTGAATGCTAAAGGCAATAAGATTTCAATTAGGGATGGATTTTCTCACCTCCAAATTAGTTTAGTGAATGTTTTATCAGCATTTTAGATGCATACCTAATGTTTTTAGCATAACAAGGGTTTTTTTTAATTAAGAAGAGATATTTCAAAGTTTGTTACTAATAATGATGAGATTCTTTTCTTATTTTGGTTGTAGAGAGAAGAGAGATGTTTTGCAATGGTAGGAAATGAAGATTCAACTGGACATGTGTCACTTCCAGATCAAATCTAGAATTTCATTCCTTTCCTGTATCTTTCTCTTTCTCTCTCATTGTAAGGGTTCAAATTTTCATTTATGTGACTGTGATACTACAAGGATGGTTCCAGTTCAGCCTTGTTAGTTTTATACCATTATTCAACATTTACTCTTGTATGAATAGTAGTAATGAAGCTAATATAGATATTTCTTAACTATTCAATAGTTTTATAGGTCATTTACATGCATCTTGAATGTATAGTTTCAAAGAAATGAATATAATGAGTAGAAAACTTCTTAGTTTAATTCTTATTTGTGTCTCCTAACTCTATAATTTGTAATTTTTTGTGGTTTAGGGACAAATAACTTAGACCCTTTTGCATCCCCTTAAGGTTTTATGTTTGGTAATTTTTGATTTTGGAACAAAAAGTCAAGTAAATGCTTGATATATTTGACAGGGTTGCTGGTTATTTGAGAAGGATATTGCATGAAAATGAGGTCATTATGAACATCGATGTCTAATTCAGAAAGTGATAGGATAGATCTGATATCTTGATGTATGGAATATGTCACTAGTACCATAGATGTATTTGTGTGATTTATTGAATTTCCCAATAGATAAGACACTGATCAACTACAGGATCAATTTGTTCCTACTTTTGCATATTTGGGGATTTAACTGAAATTAAAATTATAATCATCCATTTCCCTTTCCATTTAAGAGTTGAAAGGATGCCCTCACTCAACTTGTGGATTTAATAGGATTTGCAATTATCTACTGGATATTTCTATTATTGCATAAGTATAGGAGAAATAAGGGTTTTATCTGCTTTGTTTAGATTCAAGTGTATGTTTTTGAACAACTAGTACCATATGAAGAATCTATAGATTACCTCTAATAGTTAAATATATATGAAGAATCTATATGAAGACTCGTAGGAAACCTACTACATATGTGGCAAAGAGTCATCACATGAGTTAACTCTAAGGTTACTCTAGTAGTCTCTCAGAACCCTGATCCCTGATGACTCTATGTGGCATTAGTATTATTTCTTAGAGAAAAGGCATATTAATAAGACAAGGTCACAACAAAGAATTCTCTCTACTCACATCCTAGCCTATACTAGTACTTGAGGCATTCATGAGGTAACATATTGACTCTTGTTAATTGATTTTAATCCTCATTACTAAAATTGTTATCACTTATTAATACAACTTATAATGGGTTACCCTAGAAGCCTTTTTAGGCCTCTAACCTCCATTGTGAACCACTCCCAACATAACATAGATAAGCTACCTTGAGCTCATAAATATACATCTTATAGAATCATGATAACACATCATGTTGGAAACTTACACTTAGAACAATTATCATTTTGTCATTGATGTCAAATCTACTGGTGAGACATATTTCTATCTGATTTAAATGTCATATCTATTTGATTGATGAAGAGGATTTGAGAGATTTCTCATAAGAAAAAGCACCTAGAGGAAAGGATAAATTATGGAAAGGAAGCTAGAAATGGAAATTTGATTAGTTAGACTTTGATAGGAAAAAGTGATTGTTTATATCAAGAATGTAAAGCTAAGCTAAGAAATAGAGTAAAAGATTAATGAATATCGAGTGATGCTAGTGTTAATCGAGCCACAATAAGGGCCAAGAAAATCTATTGTTTACCAAGCGTTAGTTTTAATTGAGAAATTTATTTGATGCTTACCAAGAATTTCTACAATTATTGAGTGATTAGTGATGATCAAGTGTAAGAACTTAGTGATTGTAGAGTGACAATATTTTGAATGTATTTGAGGAATCATGATTTCTAGCCGACTCAGTTGATTTCTTGGGATATGTAAACAAAGATAAGATTGATGAGTTGAATCATTAAATTCAAGGAGAGGTTTAGGTAAAGACCTAATAGACAAATTCCAAAGAGGTTTCTAGAGGATGATCAAGAAGGTGTATAGATACAATGAATCTAATGAACCAGATCGTAAACCCTAAGATCTACAATGATTATGGGAAATGAAAAAGAAAGAATTACTTATTTAAGGAGGTATAGATCCAAACTTTAATGCATGTATGTGCACAAATAAAGGTGGAACAAATATGCCCAAGGGTGAACACAAGTGTGAGTGTAAGGATGATGCAAAAGGAATTTCATGTGCATATGTTGCTAATATTGATAAGTGAATCTAAGTAGAAGGCTTAAGTTTTTATGTGAAGGGGGATGAACTCTTGAAGAGTTGTCAAGTGAGTTAAGAGATAGAGTTGAAAAAGGAACTTATCAGTAAATCAACACATGAATTGAATAGAGATCTCAACCTAAAAAATTGAGTTGTAATCATACAAATCAAAACCCTACTACTTTCTTTGTAATAATTGTGAACAATTTGTATTGAAATCATTTTAATCAAATGTTTACCTAAAAGTTATTTGAAGGACTTAATAGTCTAAGTAAATCCTTTTGCAAGGTGATATTCCAAATGGAATGATCAAATTCCTCTAACAAGGCCACTCCTATCAGGGTGATTAAATCCTCTAATCAAGTCACATTTAATAGTGTATTATAACCTTTAACAAGGTTGGCTCCTAATAGAGCTCACTTTGAAAGGTTGAAAAAGTGGTGACATGTTGCTAGTAGTTTTTCCCAAATTGAGTTTCCACATACCATCCTAGCGTCAAATTTGTGTTGAATGTTTTATATGTTTTACATATGATGAATTTTACATTTAACAAAGTATATTATGTTTAGGATAGTAATTTTTTTTAGTACAATAGATATCAAGCAACAACAAGATAAGTAGAACAATAAATATTTGATATTTAATTGTTCAAATGGTACTTATGGACTTGAGTAATTTATTCACCCCCACCCTCCTTCCCCCTCTCAGTTATTCTAAACATTTCTAACAATTAGTATCAAAGAAAAGTGCTCAAAAAGAAAAGTTTGAAGGTATTTATGGCTAAAGATCATGACTCACAAAATAAAGGTACCAAAGCTAAACAAGGTGAACATTCCTGCATGGTAAAGTTTGATGAGACTGCACATATCTAGTATCAGTGATGTGTCTATAAACTTTTTGGATAATGAGTATGTGAAAGTAACACATAATCCTCTAATAGATGAACAATTGAAGAAAAAGAAAGAACAAAATCAAGCAATGTTGGAGATTTCCTCGGCCCTAAGTTATGCCAAAATTGATGATATAAAAGAATGTGACAATGCAAAGAAAATGTGGGACAAGATAAAGACCATATATGGAGGTGATGACAATGTTTTGAAAGCCAAATCAAAGAGCCTAAGAGGTAAATTTGATGGCATGAGAATGATGAAAGGTGTGAACATAGTGCAATATTACATAAGAGACAAAGAAGTTGTTAATTCTACTCATGTTGCAAATAGAGAAATCAAAGATGAAACAATTATAAGGTATTGAGGACTCTACTCCCTATACTACCCTTAGAGTATAGATAATTCAAGAAATGAGATGCATACCAGGTAAAAACTTGACCTTGGAAGGTGTAATTTCTAGACTTACTACTTTTGAGATGTCTAACTTTGATAACTATACATTGGATACTATTGAATTTTCTTTTAACTCAAAATTGGTTCTTAGCAAAAATAAAGGAAAACATGTGAAGAGTGATAGTGATAATTCTGATGATGAGCTTGATGAACTTGATGCCCTTATTGCAAAAACATTTGGAAGAGGCAAAGGTAAATATAAAGGTAAACTACTTATTAATTTTTTTTCATGCAACAAGGTTGGCCATATTGTTGCTAGGTGTCCTGACAGAGAAGATAAGGATGAAAGAAAGGAAAGAAAGTTCAAAGGAAGAAGAGATGGCCAAGACTACAAGAGGAACAATGATGAAAAAGGTAATAAATATTGTTATATTCTTGAATAAGGAACTGAAAATGAATCTAAAAGTAATGATGATGAAGTTGTCTATATTTCTATGAAAGAAGATTCTGATGAATATGAGAAAACTGCATTAATCTCATATGTAAACAAGAGTGACAAATGGATAATTGGCAATTGTTTCTCTAATCATTTGACCAATGATAAAGAAAAACTTGAGGATATTGGTCCACACAAAGGTGGATGTGCAGAATTTGGTAATGATATTCCATGTGTTGTAAGAGGAAAAGGGACTATTCAAATGACTAACAATATTAATTGGGACAATGTTTATTGGGTTGAAGGACATAACCATAATTTGTTAGGTGTTTCATAGCTGAACAAATTAGGTTATAGAGTTGAATTCCATCTCAAAAAGGCCAAGATATATGATGTTGATGGTATGATAGTTAGAAGTGGTGATCAGACAAGAGGTAACTTTTTCTATATAGATTTATTTAGCGAGGCATGTTTGTTTGCACAACAAGAAAATGTTTGGTTATGCAACAAGATGTTATGTCATGTGAAATTTGATAGTTTGATAAACATTAGTAAAATGAAGAAAGTAAGATGGTTGCCTAAATTGAAGAATCCTAAAAATGCTATATGTAAACAATGTCAATTTGGAAAAATGAACAAGTCTAGTTTCAAGAGAAAAAAATACACTTCCAGTGATATTTTGGAATTGGTTCATACGAACCTATGTGGACCTATTGATGTTCAAAGATATTTTGGATATATGTATTTCATTCTATTTGTTGATGACTATTCTAGGATGATGATTGCGATGTTTGTTAAAGCTAAATATGATGCTTTTTAGTTATTTAAGTGGTATTTAGCTAGAGTTGAAAAAGAAAAAAGGAAGATTCTAATGTGTTCAAGATCTGATAGAGGTGGTGAAATCATTTCCAATGAGTTTAATACATTTTTTATGATAGTTGAATCAAAAGACATATGTCAACACCAAGGGTCCCTCCTCACAATGAGATAGTTGAAAGAAGAAATAAATCACTAATAGACTATCCAAGAACATTGATGATGTAGATCAATGTATCAAAGAAGTATTGGAAAGAATTTGTTAGTACTACTGTCTATACCCTAAACAAAGTACAAGTAAAGAAAGGTACAAATGCTACACCTTTTGAACTATGGTATGGATATGCTCCTAGTGTGAAATGTTTCAAAATATTTGGAAGTAAATTCTATATACTCAAAGATAATAGGAATGTAAAAATTGATGCAAAGAGTGATGAAGGTGTGTCCCTAGGAAATTCCACCAAGAGTAAAGCTTACAAGTGTTTAAATTCTAACACTAACAAAGTTGTAGAAAGTGCAAATGTGAAAGTTGATGAATGTATAGAAAGAGGCAATATTACATGCAATGAAGAACCTAGAGATTATAGTACATTCATCTATGTGGATTATAATTCTCCCAAAACTCCAATGGACAAGAAAACTAATATACAATTTCCCGGCAAATAGGAAATGATGAAGTGCAACAACTAATTTTTGAGCTATAGATAGTGGTTTTTGAGCAATAGACTGAAGATTCTAAGTCATAGATAGGAAATGCCAACCATCAAAGAGAAATTTGAGTGTGCAAAAATTAGACCAAAATCTAAACAAGAAAGAGAAAATGAGCTTGAAATTATTCTTCAAGATGAACTTATTGAAGAGCAGAAAAGGAAACCACCTATGCTAGCCAAATTTGTATGAAGAAACCACAAACCTAAACAAATTCTTGGTAATGTTGAAGAAAGTATTATGACAAGAAAAAGACTCAAAGATGATACATGCCTGCTTTGTGAAGTTGATCCCAAATTAGTAAAGGATGCCCTAGACAATGAAGATTAGATTTAGATAATGAATGAGGAAATTGAAAAGATTAAGAAGAAGAATTTGGACCTTAGTACCAAGACCTAAAGAAAAAAATATTATTGGAACAAAATGGGTTTTTAGGAACAAACTCAATGAAAATGATGAAGTTACAAGGAACAAGGTAAGGCTACTATGCAAGGGATATGCTCAAGAAGATGGAGTTGACTATGGAGAAACTTTTTCTACTATGGAAAGACTTGAAGGTATTAGAACCCTGCTTGTATATTCAACCTACAATAATTTCATGGTTTATGAAATGGATGTCAAATCTACACTTATGAATGGTATACTTGAGGAAGAAGTATACATGAACAACTTGAACAATTTTTGGTTTCAGACAAGAAGAATATGCTATGTAAACTAAGAAAAGATCTTTATGGATTGAAACAAGCCCCAAGAGCAAGGTGTGAAAGACTACATAATTATTTGGTGAAAATTGGGTTTGAAATGATAAATGATAACAATAATCTATATTTGAAGATTATTAAGAACAATGAAGTACTGCTATCTAAAATATTTGTTGATAACATTATATTTGGAGGAAAAGAAGCATTATGCAAATCATTTGCTGATGAAATGAAGAAGAAATTTGAAATTTCTAGGTTTGGTGAAATTAAATTCTTTGTTGGATTACGAGTATATCAAATGAAGTTTTTTATTTTCATTACTTAGCCCAAATACATCAAGGAGATACTAAAGAATTTTGGAATAGAAGATTCAAGATGAGTGAGTACACCTATATCTACAAGACATAAATTATCTAAGAATGATGAATCTACTAATGTGAGCCAAACATTATATAGATCCATGATTGGAAAGTTACAATATGTTGTTCATAGTAGAGTTGATGCTGCATTTAGAGATCAGATAGTTGCTAGATTTTTAGAAAATCCTAAAGAAAAACACATGAAGGAAGTGAAAAGGATATTGAGATATTTGAAAGGTACATAAGACTATGGATTGTATTACAAGAGAAGTGATAGATTTGAACTAAAGTTATTTACTAACTCTGATTGGGCATGAATTATTAGTGACAAAAAGAGCACTAATCAAGGTACATTCTTTCTAGGAAAGAGATTGGTGTTATGGACAAGCAAGAAACATAATTGTATTTCCTAATCAACAAGTGAAGTTCAATATGTGGAAATTATAGTGAAATATTTAAACATTATGTGGATCAAGTAGTTACTTAAAGGAATTAAATAAGAGATTACAAATCCAATGGTTATCTATTATGATAACACAAGTGCTATTAACATTTTAAAGATTCTAGTGATGCACACAAAAAAAAATTACATTGATATCAAGTATCATTACTTGAGAGAATGAGTTCAAGACAAAGAAGTGAAGCTAGAATGTGTGCACACCAAAGAACAAATTGTTGACATATTCACTAAAGCCTTACCTAAAGATGCTCAGGAATATCTTAGAGGTAAATTAGGGGTGATTCCCCTATGTAAAGATACTTAAAGAGAAGAGGTGCATTTCATTAAATATGCTACTTAGAATATCCTACACATTGATGTAGACAACTCTACTTTGGAAGATACCTAAGGTAGACTGTCAAGATCATTATAACAGATCAGTCATAAATAGATGATAGAGAATTCAACCATACATGCATATATCTACATAATTTAGATGTATGAAGTGATTAAAGTCACAAATTCTAAAGTGTCTTTGGCATCATTGTAAAAGAGGGAGAGACATATAAGACTACAAATGAGGAGAGATACATATACTACTAAAGGAGAAATGAACTAAGATAAAAAAGAGGGAGAGATGTACCAAAGAGGGAGATATGATAGAGGAAGTTTTTGAACTTGAAGAGATGATAATTAGAATGAAACTAAGGATATTCATCATTCATGATAGTGAAGCATTTTTGGATTGCATGGTAACAAAGAGGGAGATTTTTATAAAGATATGAATCTTAAGATACATTGAGGTGTTAAGATAGTGAGGTGTTGCCATGAATGCCAAAGAGGGAGATTGTTGGAAACTTACAATTGGAATAATTATTATTTTGACATTGATGTCAAACCTACTGGTGATACATATTTCTATCTTATGTAAATATCATATATATTTGATTGAAAAATAGGATTTGAGAGATTGATCATAACAAAAGAAACTAGAGGAAAGGTTGAGTTGTCGAAAGGAAGCTACAAAATGAAATTTGATTAGTTAGACTTTTACAAGACAAAGTGATTGCTTATATCAAGAATGTAAAGCTAAGATGAGCAATACAGTAAATGATTAAGGAATGCCAAGTGATACTAGTGTCAATTGAGCCACAATAAATGTTAATAAAATCTAGTTTTGACCAAGCATCAATATACACCAAGCAAGTTAGTTGATGCCAATCCAAGAAGTTCTACAATGATCGAGTGATTAGTGATGATTGAGTGTCAAAACTTAGTAATTACTGAGTGATAGTGTTTTTAATGTATTTGAGGAATCATTATTTCCATCTAACTCAGTTGATTTATTGGTATATGTAAACCATGTTGAAGATTAAATTGATGACTTGGACCATTAAATTCAAGGACAGGATTAGGTAAAGACCTAATAGATAGATTCTAGAGAAGTTTCTAGAGGATGATCAAGAAGGTAGATAGATATAATGAATTTGATGAACCAAATCATAAACACTAAGATATAAGTTGACTATGGAAAATAACAAAGCATGAATTACTTATTTAAGGAGGTATAGAGCTAAAATTTAAGCTATGTATACATAGAGTGAATGATGGAACAAAGACACACAAGGGTGAATACAAGTGTCAGTGAGAGGATGAAGCAAAAGAAATTTCATGTGCATATGTTGTTGATGTTGATAAGCGAATCTAAGTAGAAGGCTTAAGTTTTGATGTGAAGGGGGATGACTACTTGAAGAGTTTTCGAGCGAGTTAAGAGATAGAGTTGACAAAGGAACTTGTCAGTAAATCAATACATGAACTGAAAAATGATCCAAACCTACAAAAGTGAGTCACAATCATACAGATCAACACCCTACTATTTTCATTCTAATCATTGTAAATAGGTTTTATTGAAATCCTTTTAATCAAAGGTTGATCTAACAATCATTTGAAGGACTTATCAGTCTATGCAAATTCTTTAGAAAGGTGACATTATAAATGGAATGATCAAATTCCTCTAACAAGGCCACTTGTAATAGGGCAATTAATCCTCTAACTAGGTCACCTTTAACAGTTTGTATTTTAACCTTTAATAGGTTTTTCTCCTAATAGAGCTCACTTCAAAAGAGTGAAAAAGTGGTGACATGTTGCTAGTGGTTTTCTCCAAATTGGGTTTCCACATGAAATCCTAGTGTCAAACTTGTGTTGAATGTTTTATATGTTTAACATTTGATGAAGTTGACATTTAGCAATGTATGTTATCCTTAGGACACTAGTTTTGTTTATGAGTACAATAGAGACCGTGCAATACCAAGATAAATAGAACATTGTGTGTTTAATGTTTAATTGTTTAAATGGTACTTATGGACCTTGAGCAATTGATTTTCCCAACTCTCAATTATTATAAACATTTCTAAGACATCAGTACTATATAAATTACTGGAAATCACAATTAGATCATAGGTTAAAACCTGAAATGTTATACCAAGAAAAATAAAACACATGAGCTTACATAAAATAATTAGGTGTAAAGACAAAGCCACATATAAACACAATCCTAATATCACTCACTAGAAAACTCAAACCCTTCCTCTAGTAAACATTCCCATTTTGCCAACTACAAGGTTTTTGCAAAAGATGTTAAAACAAGTGTAGTTTTCATCCATGTAGTTTTCAATATAATTTCATGAAGTTTGATTAAATATGAGTTGAAGTATTTGTGCACATAGGTTTTCTAGTTGATAGTTTTCCAAGTTTGGTTTGATGTTTTTTTTCTTTTCTAATTTCATAATTTTAAGTAAACCCATTTCTAATACAAGTATGTTTTATTTAATCCATCATAATAATCATTATTAATTACTTTTAAAAAACCAATAATGCTATTATAAATTGATGTTATAGAGAGAACCCATTTTTGAAATAATACTTAATAGATATAAAAATAAAAAGCTTAGATATAATTTAAATTATAATAATATTTAACTAATAATTATATTTAATACATAAAATTTAAATTAATACCTAACTAAATACTACTTAAAAATTAAATATAATTAAACTCGTATTAAATTAAAAGGCCATGGCCCTAGAGGGCCTAGGCATGCTCAATGCCTTGATGTGCCTGGATCTATACATGGTGTTGGATCTTTGTAGAGAAGATTCTCCTACATTGTTTGTAGAATTGGGTTAGGCAAGAACCTCTAAACCCCACTTGTTAGGTTCTAGAGCTGACTCTACTCGTATTGATGTTGGGTCCACTGAGTCTATTCCCCCCCACCCCACCCCCCCAAGGTCGGTGGAAGAATGTCCTCATGGGGGAACAGGTGAGAAGCACCAAGCTTTAGTCTCCCAAGGTCACCCACGGATCTATAGGACCAAAAATCATGTTCCTGGATAGTGTTGTAGACAACACTACCGCCTCCCTTAAACATTGTATTGTGGGTAGGTTTATATCCTTCAGGCCTTTGATTGAGATGACAAGGAAATGGGTCATCTAGAAATGAAAGGTGAAGGGAAGTGTTAGTTCTTCAAAAATGCCTTGTGGTCTCTTTTTCTTTTGTTTTACTTCTACGATAGATCTAGTGGTCATTCTATCTAGGACCTAATACTATGGTAAACACTTCCTAGCATTGGAAAATTGACACCCTGGCTTTGGCCTTAGTTTGGGTCCACCTACCTGGAATAACGCTAGAGTTCTAGGATGAAAAGATCCTAAGATACATTGGAAATACTTCCAAAAATTTCATCACAACTAACCAGGTAACTCTACTTAAATCTAGACTTATTTTTCCTAAATTTTGTGTGAATGTCACCATTAATCAGACACTATTGACCATAGTCATATTATTTACTAAATGGGGGAAAAGGGTCCAGCTGATAAAATATGAGAACATAGGATTGTATTTCCAAAATTATGGTTGCTTTAGACATGTTCTATTGGCTTGCTCTTCCATTTATATGAAGGACAAACAAAAGGTGGGATTTTCAGGCATTATTGAGGACTCCATCTTGGTTACGGAACCTTTGTTCTCTTTTGAGAAAGTAGAAGCTGAAATTATGGAAGACTATCCTAGTAGTAAGAAATTTGAGGAGGACAAGAGGGAAGGTAAGGTGGAAGAGACTATTAAGATGCATTTGATGACTACTATGGAAGCTAAGGAAGGAGTAGAGATGGAGGAATATGTATTTAGGAGAGAGATAGATGACCTTTTGAAATCCCTAGTTGTGGGAGAAATTAACACTAACCAGGTACTAGAGGAGGGTGAAATTGGTCCCCTAGAGGTGGCCACCCAGGGAGTGACACCTTCAGGTAAGGATCATTCAAGAGGCTAAATAATTTCAATAGTGATACCATTGATTTCCTCAAGCTCAACCTCTAGGAGATAGACCATGGTGTTGGTAACAATTGTAAATAACCCATTACCAAATATGGGGGTAGGGGGGAGTTCTAAAATAGAGAAACTTGATAAGTTGGGTCAATGGGGGATATTTATCCTAAAAAGGCTAAAATTACTGTCTCTGGAGGAGGTTGTGGCCAAGGCCATGAGAAGCTTAAAGGAGGTTGAGGGAATTTTGTCCCTCTTAGCCCCATCCTCCCCTCAAAGGATTTTTATGAGAGAATGGGAGTATCCCATGAGGAAAACTAGGGAGGGCAAGAAACTAGATGTGGGGGTGACAACTATTGTGGGCCGCCCAAATAGTAGAAAAACTAGCACTAAACATGTAGCAAGGGAAGTGGCTAGGGGAAGACAACTTACACTGGAGATAATCAAGAAAGGTAAAAAATGAAATTCCTCTTGTCGAATGTTAGGGAGCTGAACAACACCCAGAAACAGTGTGCTCTTAGACAATGTATTCTGGTGGAAAAGATTGACTCTATCCTCATCTAGGAACCAAAGACAATAGACCAAAATTTTACTCAGATGGCTAAGAAGCCCTGACCTAGGGTGGATTTCTTCCATTCAAAAGTTGATGGGGCCTCAGGGGGCCTTGCAATCATTTGAAACCCCAGTGTCCTAATAGGTAGGGAAGTCCTTAAAGAGAAGAACTTCATGATATATGAGTTTAGTATTGGTAGAATGGTGTGGAATCTAGTAAACATTTATGCTCTGAATACCAAGGTGGGAAGAGGTGAACTATGGGATAGAGAAATGGGAGTTCTAAAGAAAAAAAAAATTATGGATATGGGAGACTTTAACACCCCCTTATACCCCTCGAAAAAGCTTGGGGGGATCACTGACTTCTCAGAAAGTATGTAGGACTTCTTGGAGTTCAAAAACACTAATGACCTGATGGATGTGGACCTATAGGGAAATTATTTTACTTGGTCCAACAATAGGAAGGGTGAAGACTTGATTTAGTTTAGTTTGGACTAACTACTTGTCTTGGGAGATTTGCCCCACATCATCCCCTTCTCCCTGGTGAATCTCTCAAGGACTATTTCAAACCACTCCCCAATCTTGTTCAACTGAGTGAATGATCTAGTGAGTGGACCTAAACCATTTTGGTATGAAATTATGTGGCAATCTCACCTAGACTTTGAAAATAAAGTGGAAGAATAGTGGAATATAAGAGTGGATGGGATGGCTATGGTTTGCCTGATACAAAAATTGGATAATGTAAGAAATAATGCTAGGGAATGGGCTAAAATATCCTTTGGGGATGTGTTTAAAATAAAGTAGGATGTTGAGGAGGAGCTCGAAAGGCTACAAACTTCCATGGTAGTAGGGGATGATAGTGAAGCAACCACACTAGAGGAAGAGATCTGTAGGAGGAAGTGGAAGGAAGCTAATCTCAAGGAGGAGATTTTCTGGAAGCAAAGGTCATATATTTCTTGGTTGACTAAAGGTGAAAAAAACACCTCTTTCTTCCATAGATTTTCTTTGAATCATAAAAAATGCAACATTATCACCTCCCTAGTGGAGGATGGTGGAAGGACTTTGTTGGAGCAAGAGGAAATGGGTAGGCATGCTATGGACTTATTCATGAATTCTTATGAAAAATAGGACAAAAGGTGCAACAACATAATAAGAATTATGCTCAATATTATGCCAAAAGTTCTGGGGACAAAGGAAAATGATAAGTTAAAGGAGAAAGTATCAAAATAGGAAGTGAAGAATACAGTTTTCTCTATGAAATCCTTCAAGGCCCCAGGCCCAGATGGATTCCTGCCAGCATTCTTCTAGCATTTTTGGGAGGTGATAAAAAAATGAGCTAATTTGGGCCACTAGA
Organism: Cupressus sempervirens; assembly: GCA_028749045.1. Classification (NCBI taxonomy): domain Eukaryota; kingdom Viridiplantae; phylum Streptophyta; class Pinopsida; order Cupressales; family Cupressaceae; genus Cupressus; species Cupressus sempervirens. The sequence goes on along the minus strand of CM053786.1, from coordinate 441,611,839 downwards.
GACATCATTAGAACTAGGAAATTGCTAAAAAGGATCAATAAAATCTTCTTAGTTCTTGTGCCTAAAATTCAATCCCCAAAAACTTTAAGTTATTTTAGGTTGATCCGCCTATGTAACACCATTTATAAAGTGTTTTCCAAGGTGTTGGTCAATAGGATTAAACCCTTTCTAGATAAGGTTATTGGGAGCCCCTAGAAGGGGTTCATCCTCGGTCAACAAATTCTGGATGTTATGATTTCCACCCATGAGATCATCCACTCTATGGAGAAAAGTAAAATTCTAAGCATGGCTTTAAAACTAGACATATCCAAAGCTTATGAAAGAGTCAATTGGACCTTCCTTTATGAATTTTTGGAACAAGTTGGGTTTAGAAGAGATAATGAGAACCTAATAAAAAATATGGTGTAAACCACTCAATTTTAGGTTCTCCTCAATGGGACCCCTCGGGGAAACTTTTAGGCTGGTAGAGATTTAAGACAACGGGACCCTCTTTCCCCTTACCTCTTTATCATGGTGGCTAAAGTGTTAAGGAGAGTGGTCTGTAGATTGGCTATGTCAGGTAACTTAAAAGGTATTCAACCTACTACCACACTAATGCCTGAGGTAATCTAGCAATTTTTGGATGATACCTTCCTCAATATAGGAAGCTAAAGCATGGAGGAACCTCCTCTCCAACTACGAGAATTTCTTAAGTCAGAAAATTAATCTAGCTAAAAGCAAGAATTTTTTTTTTAATACCCCTAAGGTATTGCAGGTGAAGGTTAAAAATATCCTTGGTTTTAAATTGGAGAACCTCCCAAGCTCATATCTCAGGCTCCCTCTAACTATGAAAGAGGTCTCAACCAACTATTTTAAGAATTTCCTAGAGAGAATACAAAAGAACCTTATTGGGTGGAAGGGAAAGTTGCTTAGCAATGCAGGAAAACTATAACTCCTAGGTACAATGGTTTAGGGAATTCCCAATGAATTTCTCTCAATTTTCAAGATTGAGTAGCACATGACAAACAAACTAGAAAGAGTGCAAAGGAAATTCCTTTGGTCTTGCATGGAGGAGAAGAATAAATGGAGTTAGGTGAATTGGGAGACTATGTGCAAACCAAAGGATAAAGGAGGCCTAGGTACAAGAAGACTAGCTAATATGAATAAGGCTCTACTCATAAAAGTGGGGTGGAGACTGGTGGAAAATGAGACCGGTTGGGGAAGAATTATGAAAGCTAAGTACCCTTCCAACACTCTGTTTAGATATAACCTCCTCAATAATGATCTTCGTAGTGGGTCTAAGATCTAAAATAACATCCTCAAAAATAGGGTCCTTCTAAGAAAAGGTGTGAGATGGCTGGTTGGGAATGGGAACAGAATCAAATTCTAGGAGGATAACTAGATATGGGGGAAACCTCTCAGTTAAAGAAAATTTAGTGGCCTTGAGGAACCTCTAAAAAGAATGATGGGGATAAGGGTGGTGGACTATATTAATGACCGTGGGAAATGGGAATACTTATCCACTTTGGATATACCAAATAGTGAGGACACCCTAATCAAAGAGCTAGAGGATCTAATCAACCACTATGTACTTCCAATGCATGATCAGAACAATGAGGTGGTGTGGGACATGTAGACAAATAGTCAGTTCTCCATCAAGTCTTCCTACCAGCTCATCTTCAAAAATGATCAAACTATGAAGAGCTTGATAAAGATTTGGATTAGTTAGTTACTGCCAAAGGTGAACTTCTTTTGGTGGATGGTGATGCATGGAAAAATCCTCACAACTGATAACCTTCAAAAGCAAGGCTTACCAATCACCAATAGATGTTATCTATGCAAGAAGGAAGAGGAATACATAACCCACCTCTTTCTGCAATGCCCCTAACCCTTAAGGTCTAGTCCTACATCTAGAAAAAATTCCTGATTGATTGGGTCATAAATAGTGGAATGAAGTAATTCATGGAGAACTGGAGTTTCCCATTCTACCATCCCCACCACAGAATCCTTTGGATTCTCCACCCCCCAGATGCTTTCTGGGGAATTTGAAAGGAGAGAAACAACTGGGTCTTTCATGAAGAGGAAAGGGGTGAGAGATTGTGGGAGAGATTCTAGAAAAGATCATTACTAAGAATGTTATGGCAGCTAAAGTCAAATTGCCACAGGGACCCCAGAGTAGGAAAGAGGAGGATATTATTGAGAGATGGAATATTCTTCCCAATTTCCATAATTTTGAAACCTCAAGGGTGGTTTCTAGAAGAAATACATGTTGGAACCCCCCACTAGCCCTACTGTCAAACCAAATTTTGATTTGGCAATACATAAAGGGCTTATAGTAGTGAGTGGTGTGCTACGGGAAAAAAAAGGTGATGTGTTGGTTACCTACTCGGGAAGTTTGGGTCAAGGAACCAACAATGTGGTAGAAGCCACCACCTTAATATGGGACCTAAAAATTGTTGTGGAAATGAAGGTTAGAAGACTTACCATTGAGGGGGACTCTAAACTCATCATTGATTTGGTTATGGGTCATGTGCAACCTAGTTGGACACTGAGACACATCCTTGTTGAAAACATGAATGTTGATCATATTACCATTGGGGAGTATTGTAGAAACACAATTAAATCATTATCATGATGATATGTTACATTAATGACTGTGTTTGTTATTGATGTCAACATAGAAATTTTTTGTTGTATCTAACAGAAGAATAATGAAAAGATCAAGTTGGGAGAAATAGATCGTTAAGTGAGGTTAAAGGGAGATACTACTAAGTGTCTAGTATATCCAACTAACCATTTTAGCATAAGATATTAAGTCTAGAATAAGTCATGTAAGTTTTAGTGAAGATTTTTCTAAGATAGAGTTTACAGAGACATGTTCTGGTAAACTTGTTATATCTATTAGTAGTTTGTTATTATAAGAAGTTGAAGTTAACGATGTGATGAAGACATTTTGGAGATGACATAGCTAATCTCACTCATCATAAGGTTACATGTACAAAAATTTATTCAAGTTACAAGGAAAAATATTAATGTTATCACTAAGTGTAATGTGCTCGTAATGAGGTCCTATAATAATTAATTGAGAAGGTGTAATATCTGACTCAAGAATTATTTTATGGATTTGGTATAAAGGAAGGACATTTTTCTTTATCATGTATGGAAGTAAGTGAATAATTATAAGAAGCACAAAAGCAGAATGCAAAGATAATAAAAGTAGAGCGAGGCTGATGGGAACTTCATTGCTGAAGTTTTATTGTGTGATCCAAAGTTTGATACTTGGATCCAAGGTTTGTGACCTAGTCTACAAGGTTTGACAGTGATTGGTCCGATTGACAAGATAGAGGAAAGAAGTTACAGAATAGTACAAAAAATTATTCTACAAGAAATAGTTGAGAGATTAGTTGGATAGTGAATTCAGTGGTCTTGCCCTAGAAGTTGTTTGGACAGTGGGTCCTTCTGTCTTCTACAACTCCTAACAGGGTTGGAATCTTCTAACAAGGATTCAAAGTCTCCTAACAAGGACTCATATGTACTAAATGTTAATAGACTCCTAACAGGGTCCATCCTCTAACAAGGAATATTTATATTAGTACATCTTCTTATGGGCATCATTTCCATTGGGGTTTTCCCTTTGATCAAGGGTCTCCCTAGTTAACATATCTAGTGTAATTGTGTATGTGCATCTTGTTATGGTTGATGTTTACTTTGGTTGAATGGTTAAGATTATTTAAGCTGGATAAATGTTTTAATTATTGGATAAATGATTTACCCCCCCTCTCAATTATCTTGGTGGACTATTGTTTCTAACAATTGGTATCAAAGCATTATAAAAAGATACATTATAACAACTTTGGGAGATCCATGGCAAACATATCCAAAAAGGGTAGTCCAAATTTTGATGGAACAAATTATGACAGCTAGAAGGAAAAAATGAAGACACGTTTATTGTGTATGGGTCCAGGATATTGGATCTTGACAAAATCATAAAAGGCAATCATTGCTGAAAAATATTTTTTACGTTGTATCGAGGAAGAAAGGGAAATTTTCATGTGTGACATGAGAGCTAGAGAAGCACTATTGTCTACACTTCCTAAAATTGAGTACAACCAAGTAAAGTCACTTATTACTTCTCATATGATTTGGAAAGCTTTGGAAAAATAGTTTTGAAGGAGATGAACATTCTAAGAAATTGAGGCTACAAAGATGGATTTGTGTAGTTCAAGATGCTAAAATGATGGAAGATGAATCTATAAGAACATATGTAGGCAAGATTTCAAAAATTAGTGAAGTTATTAGATCTCAAGGAGCAACCAAGCAAGATGATGAGGTGATATGGAAGATATTGAAAAGCTTAACACCACCATTCAAGCAAGCAATTCAAATGATACAGTTGTTGATCTCTTATACCAAATATTTAACAAAGGAAACATTACTTGGAAGACTTGAAGTAGTAGAGAATGAGCTTAGATAGTCTAGAAAATTGACTAGAATAGAAAACAATTGTTTAGTGCCCTAAATATTCAACCTAGTTTATCGAGGAGGAAAAGTGCTAGAGGAGACTTTGCTAGCAGTAGTAGATTTGATGAGGAAAGAACTATAGAAGGAGTAGCCTTTCTAGTAAGAAGAGAAAAGGATGGTAAGAAAATCTTTAAATGTTGGACTTGTAATGAATTTGGTCATTATGCATCTAAGTGTTCTAAAAGAGAGAAAAAGTGTAGAGGAAATGATTCTATGCAAATGAAGAAAATGATTCTAATGAACAAGCAGTAAGTGATAGTGATGATGAAATAGGATTTGTAGCTATTAAAGAAGAAAGTCCAAAGAAAATCGCTTTGGTATCATAGGTTGAAAAGAAATCTAATTGGGTAATTGACAATGGTTGTTCACATCATATGACTAGTTATATGAACAAGTTTGTTGATGTCAAAAGTCATGATGAAAGCATTGTCAGAGTTGGAAACAATATAGTATGCCATGTTAAAGGTATTGGATCTATAACTCTTCATGGTAAGACTAACACTGAGGATGTATATTTTTTTGATGGGTTGAAACACAATCTTCTGAGTGTTGGAAAACTAGTGGATAAATCTTATCAATTACAATTCACAGAGAAGATACCCATGATCAGAGACAAATATAGAAAGGTAATTGGAATAGGAACCAAATCTAGAAGTAATGTATTTTAGATGAATCCTACTAAAATGACATGTTTGGTTATGAAGGTAGATGACACTTGGTTATGGCATATTAGATTTTTTCATATAAAATTTGATAGCATTATGAAGACTAGTAGTATGTTTGTAGTTAGAGATTTGCCTAAGATTGTAAAGCCTACTAACACAATTTGCAAGGAGTGTGTATTAGGAAAGCATAACATAACTTATTTTCCTAGCAACAAGTTTATTACTATAGAAAAATTAGAGATTATACATACAGATCTTAGTGATCATACAAAGACTAAAGGATTCTATGGTGAAAGGTATTTCATGGTTTTAGTTAATGACTTTTCCATAATGATGTGGGTTGCATTTCTTAATGAAAAAATTGAGGCATTTGATAAGTTCAAGATATTCAAGAATAGAGTCGAGAATGAATCAGGTAGAAGATTAAATGTTTAAGATCATATAAAGGAGGATAATTTACTTCAAATCATTTTAACATATTTTGTGAAGCTAATAGAGTCAAAAAATAGTTGTCAGCTCTAAGAACCCCTAAACAAAATGGCATTGTAGAGAGAAGAAATGGGTGAGTAACAAAAGCAGCAAGAGCTATGTTAGTTGAGAATGATGTATCCAAAATGTTTTACAGAGAAGCTATGAATACAACTTTGTACACTATGAATAGAGTGCAAGTCAAGAAAGAGACAAACAAGACCCCTTATGAACTATGGTTTGGTCACTCACCTATAGTTAAGTATTTCAAAATTTTTGGTAGTAAATGTTATATCAAAAGAGATGATGTCACTAGTAAGTTTGATGCTAGAAGTGATGAAGGTATATTTCTTTGTTATTCATTAAAAAGAAAGGCCTATAGATATTATAATTTGAGAACTAAGACTATTGTGGAAAGTGCAAATGTAAGAGTTGATGAGAAATCTAGGATACAAGAAATAATAGTTGACTACAATTTAGATGATGAGAATGTTGTTACTAGACCGAGGAATGATGAAGTATTCTTTGAGACTAACAATGATTTACAGAGTGAAGGAGAGCTAACACAAGAAAAAAGCTTGGAACCATCAATAGAGCTAAGAGTTGAGATAATAACTCCTACTTTTGGTAAGAATATGACAAAGAATCATCCACCTGAGTAGATCATTGGAAGCTAAGATAAAGATGTGATGAAAAGAAGAAGAATCAATGAAGAACTATGTTTGATAGCTCAAGTTAAACCAAAGAATGCAAATGAAACATGTAAAGATGACTATTGGCAGTAAGATATAAAAGAAGAATTGGATCAAATAGTGAAGAATGAGACATGGGAATTGGTTCCCACACCAGTAGACAAGAATGTGATAGGAACAAAATGGGTATTCAGAAACAAGATGAATGAACAAGGTGAAGTGGTGAGGAACAAAGCAAGATTAGTATGTAAAGGTTACTCATAGCAAGAAGGAATAGACTATGATGAAAGCTATGATCCTATGGAAAGAATAGAAGCAGTAAGGTTATTCTTAGCATATGCAACATATAAGAAATTCAAAGTGTATTAGATGGATGTCAAGTCAGCATTTCTGAATGGAGAAATTGAAGAAGAGGTATGCATAGAACAACTTGAAGGTTTTCCTTTAGCAAATGACAAGGACATAGTATGCAGACTGAAGAAAGCATTGTATGGCTTGAAGCAAGCACCCAGAACTTGGTATGCAAGGTTGGACAAGCATTTGACAAAGCTTAGATATAGAAAAGGTATGGAAGATAGTAATCTATATTGGAAAGAAATTCATGATGGATTTGATGATTTGGTAATATTTGTTGATGATATCATATTTGGAGGAAATGATGATGAAAGTGACAAGTTTGCAAAAGAAATTAAGAAGGAATTTGAAATAAGCATGATAGGAGAAATGAAATATTTTCCAAGATTACAGATTATGCAAGACAAAGAAGGAATCTTTATTTCTTAGACTAAGTATTTGAAAGATCTACTAAAAAGGTTTGGTTTGGAAACATGTAAACCTATTGGAATGCCTATGGTAACTGGACACAAATTATCTACAAAGGATGAGACACCTCCTATTGAGTAGAAGAAGAATAGATCTATGATCAAAGCATTGCAATATTTGACTCACATAAGGCCGAATATAGAAAATGTAGTTGGACTTGTTGCAAGATTTAAAGCTGGCCCTAGGGAAGCACATTATGTAGTAGTCAAAAGAATATTTAGATACCTGAAAGGAACACCAGATTTCAAATTATGGTATGATAGATCTAAATATTTTACTTTATATACTTATATTGATGCTGATTGGGTAGGTAGTATGGATGATGGAAAGAGCGCTAGTGGTAGAGCCTTCTTTCTTGGAGGAAGATTGATTTCTTGGATAAGCAAGAAGAAGGACTATACCTCATAAAGTACTGTAGAAGAAGAATATGTTGCAACAACAAACAATTGTAATCAAGTTGTTTGGATGAAGTAGATGCTCAAGGATATATGCATAGAATTCAATGAATCTATTGTCATACAATGTAATAACACAAGCACATGTAATATGTTGAAGAATCTAGTGTTTCATTCTAAGACTAAGAAAATTTCTATCAAGTATCAAATGTTGAGAGAGAAAGTTGCAAAAAAGAAATTAGATTGGAGTATATAAGTGCCAAGGAGAAAATTGTAGATATTTTCACTAAACCTTTTCCCAAAGATACTTTTGAGTATTTGTGAGGTATGCTAGGGGTTATACCCCTTCCCACATTAGAATAAATGATGTAAGAGTGCATAAGTCCAGTGTAACAGAGCACTATTGTTTGTCTAGACTAGATGTTGATGCTTCATGTATGGGGGAGTATCTATGATGGACAAAGTCATCTAAGACTCTTTTTGTATGTTGTTTTGAATAGTATCTTTGGACACTTGAGGAGGTCAGAAATAGTTTTTAGAGAGATTGATGGTTGTTGAAACCTTTGACCTTGATGTCAATGGGGGAGAAGTACAACATGAAAATAGTTTGGGAGAAGTAATAGTTTGGAAGAAGTATAGAAAATAGTTTGGGAGAAGAAAAATAGTTTAGGAGAAGAAAAACAATTTGGGAGAAGTACAACATGGAAAAAAAGTTTGATGTATAGCACATTGAGGTATATCAATGGGGAAGAATGATTGATGAAGAGTATTTGAAAAGAAAGGATAACAGTCTTTTACAATTGGTATTTCTAGAACTAGATGTTTTTCATCTATGTTGCCATCAATGTCAAAGGTGGAGAATGTTGAAAACATGAATACTGATGATATTCCTATGCAGGAGTATTGTACAAACATGATTAGATCATTATCATGATGATATGTTACATTCATGACTACATTTGTCATTGATGTCAACATAGCATTTTTCTGTGGTATCTAACAGAAGAACAATAGAAAGATCAAGTTGGTACAGACAGATCATTAAGCAAGGTTAAAGGGAGATACTACTAAGTGTCTAGTATATGTAGCTAACTTCAAAAGCATAAGATCTTAATTTTGGAAGAAGTTGTGTAAGTTTCAATGAAGACTATTCTAAGATAGAGTCTATAGACACATGTTCTTGTAAAAAATTTATAACTCTTAGAAAATTTGTTATTCTAGGAAGCCAAAGTTAAAGATGTGAAGAAGACATTCTAGAGATGACATAGCTAAGCTTGTTCATCATAATGTTACATGTACATAAATTTATTCAAGTTACAAGGTGAAAGATTAATGTTATTGTTAAGTGTAATGTGTTTTGAATGAGGTCCTATAATAATTAATTGAGAAGGTGTAAATCCTAACTCATGAATTATTGTATGGATTTGGTATAAAGAAAGGACATTTTCCTTTATCATGTATAGAAGTAAGTGAATGATTATAAGTAGCACAAGAGCATAATGTGAAGATAAGTAGAGCTAAGTGAAGGTGAAGGAAACTTTTTTGTTGAGGTTTTATTGTCTGATCCAAAGTTTGATACTTGGATCCAAGGTTCATGACCTAGTCTATAAGGTTTGACAGTGATTGGTCTAATTGATAGGACAAAGGAAAGAAGTTAAAGAATAGTAAAGACAATTATTCTACAAGGAACAGTTGAGAGATCATTTGGATAGTGAGTTCAATGGTCTTTCCCCGGAATCTATTTAGGCAATGGGTCCTTCTTTCTTCTACAACTCCTAATAGGGTTGGCATAACTCCTAATAGGGTTGGAATCTTCTAACAAGGATTCAAAGTCTCCTAATAGGGGCTCATATGTACTAAATGTTATAATAGACTCCTAATAGGGTCCATCCTCTAACAAGGAATATTTATATTAGTACATAATCTTGTGGGCATCATTCCCACCAAGGTTTTTCCTCTGATTAAGGGTTTTCCTAGTTAACATATCTAGTGTAATAGTGTATGTGCACCTTGTTATGGTTTTTTTTTACTTTGGTTGAATGGTTAAGATTATTTAAGGTGAATAAATGTTTTAATTATTCGATAACTAATTCACACCCCCTCTCTGAGTTATCTTGGTGGACTATGTTTCTAACAATCTTGGGGGACATATGGCATTATCTTACGAAATTGGATCATTATGATTTACAACACACTTACAAGGAAGGAAATGTGATGGAAAATGCCTTGTCTCAGTGTGGTTTTGATTTTGTGAACATTAAAATTGGAGGAGTGTGGAAACACTACCCAAGAATGTTCATTCCCTTGTTTAGAGGGAAAATACCTCGCTAAATCAAGTTAGATGACTCTTCAACTTTGGAAAATGGACAGTTTTGGTGGGATTGCTATTAATATGATAGATAAGGTTGCTAAAATATTGACAAGACATCTTGGAAAGATAAATTATACTAATTACATCATTATAAGGCATGCAAAAGGTGAATTAATAAACAATATGGGCATTAAAATTAATGTCATTATTGTGTGGTGTTATGGCATGACTAAGGGAAAAGTTCACATTAGTACGAGGGATAGATCATTATAGTACTTGTGGTCTCACAACACACATCCCATTCCCCTTTAGGAATGGGGAACCCCTACTTTTATTCGACTCCTAGACCCACAGTTCAAGAGTCAGGAGAAAATATTAGAAGTTAAAAGTATTAGAATCAAAAAATTAAAAAAACAAAAAAAAATTAGAAAATCAAAAAATCAAGAAATTTCAAAAAAAATTTTATCATAATATCATGCGCACAAATGTGTGAATGGGAGAAGTACCCACCGCACACTAGCACATGCACCAAGGCATGTCATGCAACCTGCCCGACGCAGGGTGAGGGGTTATAGAACCCCTTCTCCCTTTCCCCCACTTCATTCATTTTACTTGGAATTTTTTTTAAAGAAGCAGCGACACAAGGTAATCTATGCCCCTCCTTGCTTTGGCGTCGAAGAACTCTCCAAACCCCTAGCACTATGGGTTGCACACCATTGGCACTGCACATCACAGGTCGCAGGCTGCTGGCCATACGCCCTTGGTGCCATAGGCTAAGTGCCCATGGCACCATGCACCACAAGCTACGAGCTTCACTACGCGCGCCCCTTTTCCCTGTCACGCCATTTTGGTGCCGTGAGAACCCATCATGTCACACGCCATTGCACCGCGTGCCATCACGTCATGCACCTCTGCACCAAGGGCCACCTCTTGGCGCTGCGCATCACACACTCATTTATTTATTTTTATTTATTTTTAAAGCTAGAAAATATATATAATGTTAAAAAAATAATAATAAATAAATAAATTTATATATATATAATGTTAAAAAATATAAAATATAAAATATTTAAAAGATTTTTAAAAAATGATAGAATAAAATGATCTGACAAAAAATAAAAGTATAAAAATACCCAAATTGGGCGTTCTTTTCTTCTTTTATGTTTTTTTTTCAATTCATAGTTTTTATGTTTTATGTTTGGACTAATAAACCTTTTCTCTCATGACATGTAGGTGATCAAATGGTTTCCACATCTGGAATAGCACCTAAACCTATGGTTTTCAAATTCTAAGGTGTTCCCTCGAAGTCCAAATTTCATGATGATCACGTAGAAATCTAAGATACTGATTTAGGGCACATGAATCTAGGAGATTTCCTTAGAATTTGTAACAAACCAATAGAGAGATCAGCCTTGGTATCTACATTGATCCGTTCCAAATTGGTAAATGTAGCATCACACCCCGTCTCAGTACAATCGACTGAATTAATCATGGCCCTATCACAACATTTTTTTCTTGATGAAAGAACAGTCAAGAGTGTCACCGGAGAGGTTGTGTTGGACCTATGACCCAAAAATATTGAGAGGGTCTTCCACCTCCCAAAAGTGGATCAGTTTCTTTAGAATTTCATGTGAAATAGTGGAAAGATGGTATAAGGAGCACCAATAAGAGGCCATTGACATCATACAATCTTCATACCTCATTGAGAAGCCTCTGAGGAGAAAGATAATAGGAAAAGTGGATATGACCCAAGGATATATGAAGGAAGAAATTAGATACTCTATCATTATCCTGATTAAATTCATGGGCTTACCTATAGCAGGCCACCTCAGCACCTTCATGGTAAACTTCATTGAGACCATCAGACAGGTGAAGATACCATTGGACTAGGCCACCACACTAAGTGAGAACTTGTGTGAGCTGCTAAGGACGATGAAGGATAAGAAAAAGTTTTACATGACTTCTTACATAGTATACCTACTTGCAACAAGGGCAAAAAACTATCCCAGTTTGTATAGAAGAGGCATTATGCAAGATTCCAATGCCTGGCCATACATAGTTTACTCTCAGCTAGTGAAGAAGAAGCTCTCAGCATAGAGCAAGGAGTACAGAATCGTGAATGATGTGTTCATCTTTGCGATCATTCAATTCATTGAGGGAGACTATGGGAAGAGGTTATTTGATGAAGCCAAAGCACAAGTCACAACTCTCGTAGCCTACTTCATCTAGTTCAAGACATCCACATATGTGTGAGTGGCTAGTACATCCATCAATCCTAAGAAGCTCCCGAGGTATCCTAGTGACAAGTTGGTGCTATTGGAGATTTCTCAACAAATTGAGTCAGCCTATGAGAAGATAAAGAGACAATGAATACCTTGTTGGGCATGGCCATTGGTCATTAGACCATATTAGGTGAAGCAAAAGCAAGACATTCCATCCTTCGAGTGGGAGTGGGAGAATTATCCCCTAGAAGAATACAACTCTCCCCAGCCCAATTTTGATAATGTCAGGAGAGTGGAGAGTTTGGTAGGAAAGGACTTCCATCATGAGGATGTTGTTGAAGATCATTGGATGAATGCCACAAATGACTATGATGTTCACGTTAGGGACTATTGTAGGATGACTTTGTATCTAGCAAAAAAGGCTCTCTAGTTTAACATCTCGGAGGAGATAAAGTGATAGGATTCTAAGGAGTTACTGGACCCCCTGTTCAATGCTGAAAAAATTGGTGAAAGATCCATTATGAATGTTGAGGTTGACAAGGAGGAGGCTGATGATATTAATCATCGAGTGAGGCATGTCATCAGAATGACAAAGGATTGGATCAAGAAACCTTTTCCACTTGATCCAATTCTTGACACAGTGATCTTCCATGCACATGCTCACTTAGAAAGAGGTAGAGGAAAGAAAATAACAATTCCTATCTTTGCAGCTCAGTCTCCTATCAGACTAAAAATAGTGTACTAGCTTGATCGCCCGATTGGACATTATCACCCTCCTAAAAGGAAAGGAAAGAATAAAAGAAAGAGGACCTCCCCTTAAAGGATTCAAACATAATAGGTGCCTCCTTGACAACAAGAACAGAGTCCACAAGGGTCCCAAGGTACTAGAGCTACTCAAGTCTAGGATGAACTACAGTTGCCTCTTGTTGTGTCCAACCAACTAGAAGAGGGAGAGATTCCACAAGTCTCTATTCCTCCTATGCAAGATGAGCTAGCTTCTCCTTCTATTTTCAAGAAACATAAGAAAAGGATTAAGATTCAGATGAAGAAAAAGAAAAGGATTAGTAGAAGATTAGTGCCCAATCCATATATTCCTAAAAGTATCCTAGAAGGAGATAAAGAGGAGGAGGAGGAAGAATTTGAAGAGGAAGAGGAATAAGTACCCTTATAGGGAAGAACCCAACTAGCTAGAGCCACAGAGTTGCAAAGGAGAAAGAGTGCCACGGGTACCCCACCATCCACTCAAGTAGAACCCTTAGAACTCTCTTCTTCAAAGATGAAGTATAGAAATGGGTGGATGAGGAGAGTGGAGAGAGCGATGATGTTTTCTCAATGTCAAATTTTGATTTCATGCCCGTAGGTACAGAGTTGATTGGGGATAAGATCAGGGACACCCCTACAAGTGAACCTCAACAAGAAGATTGGACACAAATGCTGCCAGATACACAGGGTCCTGATCATACTCCTCCATCTCCACCTCAAGTTATAGTGGTAGAACAGGGCTCAATAACTCCTCCACCTTAGAGTTCAAAGGAAGAGAAAGTTCAAGAGTTATCATCAAAGGAGCAACCAGAACAAAGGGTGACTAATGAAGTATCAAAGGAGGGACAAATAGTGGAGTATTCCCAACCACTTTCCCAAGAAACTAAGGTTCAAGCTATAGGGTCTACTAAGACTAAGGCTACACAAGGGGGGCCCTCCTAGCAAGAGATGACTCCAAGTAGGAGCAATAAGGGGAAGGAGATAGAAAAACACATCCATTTTTCATCAAGAGCTAGGTCCTTAGTAGGACGCATCCCTAGATTGATTTGAAAGGAAATAATGAGGAGCACTAAGCCTTAATTTTGTGCTTCAGAGGAAGACATTTGTGACATTGCATAGATCTTGAATAAACCTAAGTCTCCATCACATGAGGCAATGCCATTGGCATTTTTCACCATCATAAGGAACCAAGATTTATTTGCACAAGTGTCTCTCCCTCCTGAAGGCACAAATACAGAGGGCCTTAGCCTCAAGTAATATGAATTAAAGGATGCTATGTTGGGAAGGCCTACATAGGATTCAGCCTAAAAAATGATGACTATGGGAGTAAAAGAGGTTCTTAAGCACATGGAGAAAGATGAGATTGGACTCAAAGCACTTTGAAGGCAAGTTGAGATCCTAAAAAGATATCTAACTAAAGTTGTTGGTCCTCTTGATCCTGAGCACCCCGAGAAAACTCTAAATACCATACTTAGAGAATGGGGAGGTATGCAACTTGACCCATTTTTGAAGGCTTGTCAGGAGTGGAGACAATTTTTTTAGGATAAATTTGTTACAATTATCATAGGGAATTTGAAGTTATGAGAACGTCAATAAGATCGTAACAATTTTGAAATAGGACTTTAGTATCATGGATGAGGTAGGTGCCTGGAGTAAGGATTTGTAGACTCTACAAGCCATATAGGGCCAAAGATATTGAGTTTTGATTGATGTATATACCAGAGAAGAATTAGACATGATTGATGATTGGATAGAGAAAATAGTATTAATGGAGACATTACATGAGGAGATTTATCGGCTCAAGGACCAAGCCTGAAAGAAAATTTTGGAAGTAGAGAGACACTAGAGTGATGCATGCTTGGATATTTTTGAAGATGAGGAATGAGAAAAGTTGTTACCTATAGAGACAGTAGTGAAAAATTTTAGGAAGATTTTTGTGTTGGTTGTTGATGATGAGGACATCTGACAAGCCTCCAAGATAGATGAAGCCTTGTTAGAATTGGATACCAAACTCAAGGATTTTGCTAACACCCGAATTGAGGTAGACAATTATAGATAGAAGGAAAAAAACAAGTTGAGGCTTTAGATCTTCCAGATGTGGCTAAGATTACTAAGATAATAGAGAAATTCAAGGGAAAACATCCAAACATAGCTTTGGGATGAAGAAGAACAAAACCAAATGCCAAATTTTCACTTTTAACACTCAATAAAATTTTGAGATTTTTTACCCTATCAAGGTACGCAGCTCCAAATTTTTGTTGCTGATAGTTAACTGCCAGTTCCAACAATAGAGTTTTCCATGCATCAGAAATGCATTTTGATGGATGTTTAACTCCTACAAATTCCCTATGAAGCATCAGCTTCCAATTTTGGCACTTCCAATTACTTCCACTTCAACTCGGAGCTTGCTCCTGTACACTTGAAAAGGTGCACTTCTCTAAATCATTCTATTCGAGGTTCTCCATAGATTGGAAAGCTCGAATGCCGACTTAGAGCTCCCTAGTCATGGAGTGCAAGGGGCATACAAATGAACACATAAGACCTCTAAACTGAGCTTTAGAAACACAGCCCTTGCTAGTAAACCACAAAATGGGAGATTCTTTAGACAAGAACAAGAGTGCTAGTGTCAAAGAACTCTTGGATCATGCAATGAAAAAATGAAACTATATTAGGATGAGATGCACAATGCAAGTTGTACTAAAATGAGATGAGAATGTTACAAATCCAACTATTAAGCTATGTGATCTAATTATTTGCAAAGAAAAAACTACACTAACATGCAATATGATCTTAAGACTAATATGATGGAATGAGAGAATGAGACAAGAAATAAGAAGTTCTCCACAAAGCTCCAAAGAAACCTGTTAGAAAACCTACAGCATAACAATATTCAAAAGATGGATGGATTAAGGGGGAAAGCTCTCTCCCTTTTAAAGTTGTACAAATGGTAGAGATCAAGATGAAGATGGTGGATGATCAATGGTGGAATTCGAAAATAGGAGTGATCCATGTGCACACACAAGTCAACCAATAGAATATAAGTTGACTTGTCATATAAGACAAAAGTCACAAAGCCTTTTCTTTTAATTACAAAATAGAAAAAGGACTTTATGTGTGCACTTTAAGTGGGTTAGAAGAATGGGGTCTTTTATTTAATTAAAAGGGGACATGTTCTTTTAATCAAATAATGAACTTAGGATAGCATAGTCAAACTATAGGTTATAATCAAATAAATTGATTATTAGCAATTTGGTCTAGGTAAATGATTAAATTAATTTAGCCAAAATGCTAAAAAGGGGGCTAATAGTCTAGATGACCATTTTTAGGTGATTACATTTGCCCCTCTTTGACTAATGTGTGATCGATCTGGGAACATATTATGTCAAAGAAAATTAGATCCAAGTAGGCGGTGATAGATATAGATATCTGATTCCAAAGAATGAAATGCAGAAATAGATAGCATGTCCTGAATGCACAGCCTAATAGCGATAGTACTGAACATTAGGAATATGATGTTAGGATCCGAAAAGAATTCTAACATCTAGCAAGGTGAATAGATCGAGAGCAAGTGATTAGGTCAAAAAAATGCTCCTAAGAAATAGATAGCTGTAACAATCAGCAATAGAGTATTTTTGCCCCCTCGGGATCAAAATTGAAATGAGGTAAGAGAAAGCAGAAACTAGCTAGACATGAAAAATTTGAGATATAGCAATGTCTAATATGAAAGATAAATGATTAGAACCCAAGAAGGACTATAAGAAACTAATGAAATGCCCCAGTTTGACTAGAGTTGACCTTGAAGTATATAGCATAAAAATTAGGTCAAATATAGTAGAAAGATGATTTTAGACATGAAATAGTGAATTGAAGTAGATATGAAGTATGGAAATGATGAACAAATGAAGATGCCCTAGTGATGATTCGAAGATTAGACCTCAAAAGGTCAGCTAACTGCTTAGAAGAAAGTAGAATTTTAAAAGACAATTTTTACCATTAAGATGAACTTAGATTTCGATTTCAATCTCGAAAATGGATCCAGGACATCGAAATTAGCTAGGGGTGCAATTTTTGCGCAATTCTGAGGAGTTTTAAAAATTAGGTCAAAATGAGGTTGGAGGCTATAAAAGGGGTCCAAGTGTCATTTTCACTATTCATTTGTCTTTTTGTGATTTGAGAGATTTTGTGTGGTCCACATAGCATCATGGCTCAGGCAAACATTCCTCTTCATCGACACTGTTTCGAGCGTAGCCGGTTGCACAACCGGCCAGAGCGATATGGGGCGCTGGTAAGTGACTATCTTTTTGTTGCTTTTTTGAGCTTTTTGTGAGTTTTTTGCACATTTTTAAGTTTTTTGAAAAAAAGTTGCGCTATACTTTTTAAAGTATCGCACGGCTTCAAAAATATTATCGCGCGACACTTTTTTTTGAAAAAAGTGTCGCACCATTTAGGAAAATGTATCGGGCGAGCCACACCCAAATGTCGCACGTCATGGTGCGAAATGTCACACGATATAAAAATGTTGCACTCTTATTTAAAAAAGTGTCGCGCAACACTATTTCAAAAATGTGTCGCACTCTCTTTGTAAAAAGTGTCGTACAGATTGTTTTGTTGTTTTTCTGAATGCTTTTTTTCATCATGTGACTATTACTGATGATTTCTTGTTTTACCTGGATAGGAGGTATTCCTGGCATTACAGATTAGAGCTCCCAGGGTGGTTGGTTTGCGCATTGTGTAGCATTTGAGCGATGAGGAGCAGACTGCGCTAGTGGCTATGGGCTTGCACTGGGCTGTACGGATGCCCCATATTTGAGCAAACCATGGTTTGTTGTCTGCGCTGGTAGAGAGTGGTATAGCAAGCATAACACCTTTCACTTATCGACTAGCGAGGCATTGATTACCTTGGAGGATGTATATCGCATTCTGTGAGTGCCATGCCACGACGAGCTGGTAAGTTACTTGGTTAGTAGTTTGTTGATTTAGCCATTTCAATGTTGGATGCCAGTGTATTGATGTTAAGTTTTCATGATGGCACAGGTGTACTATGATACGACCCCGACAGAGGGGCAAGCGCGAGTGCAGGAACTTTTCCAGGATGTGACCATCCTGGATCGTCACCTGAGTTGGGAGAGATTGATGACTGAGTATGGATATGATTATCCTTTTCCCAACTTGTTATGTTCTTTGGTAGCCCAGGCCCTGGTGACAGACCGAGGCCAGAAGGGCTTCCCACTAGGATGGGGTCGGCTGGTATATGATCTGATCTCCCGACCACGTAGGATGGCATGGGGGCCTGTGATATTGGCAGAGATGTACCACAAGCTTCATGAGATAGTATATCAAGAGGGTGGATCATGGGCATGCGAAGCAGTGTTAGTGTAGATCTGGGCTTGGGAGCACATCGTTGTGATCCAACCATGGGTGCAGCCACGAGAGCACAGCCAGTCGTACATTTTTTGTTATAGAGGTTTCATCCCACAGAGGCATAGTGGAGATGTGACCTATTACCGAAATGTGTTTGATGAGCTGACAAAATTCACATGGCAACCATACCGAGAGTGTAAGCGGTGGTCAAATTCAGGGGAGTTAGATTACATGCAGTATAGCAGACTGCTGGTGGGTCAAAGCACAGACATTGTGGAGCAGTTTGTGATTAGTTGCGTATGGCAGCAATTTGCAGAACGATAGGTGGTGTCAGTGGTAGATGAGGAATTGGGATGGTTGCCGATTCTGGACTATCATACAGCAGTTCGGGATACCGTAGCACTAGTGACGACTCCCTGGGATTATCGCCCAGATGAGGCAGATGCAGGGGCTGATCCGGGGTATCTTTATGAGATTCAGAGACACCAGTTCCCTCGATTCACACATCCAGATGCAACACCTGTAGGAATGGGAGGTGGAGGTGGCAGTGGAGGAGGAGGAGGCGGAGTGGGAGGGAGAGGGGGGAGGCAGATGGAGAGGGAGAGTTCTCGAGAAGGGTGGAGGAGGATGCGAGCACAGGCGAGGCATGCGGAAGAGGAGTCCTCGTAGTCTGAGGAGGAGGAGGTGCCCTTGAGGAGATGGCAGTCGGTGAGGGTAGAGGCACCTGCAGAGCAGCCAGCAGGAGGAGAGGAGGAGGTGCCCTTGAGGAGGCGACGAGCGGTGAGAGTAGAGGCACTTGCAGAGTAGCCAGCAGGAGGAGAGGAGCAGGGTGCGAGGATTCGTGCCTTGGAGGTAGAGATGCAGGCACTTCGGGTGACTATTGCAGTATGGGATCAGCAGCTGATGGATGAGCGAGCACGAGTAGATGAGTTACGCCGAGAGCAGGATGCTGCGAGACAAGAGGCAACGCATCATGGTTCCTGAGCTGCATACTATCATGCCGCCTATAGGAGTGTGGTACCACTAGGATAGGGTCTTCCTGATTATTCAGAGTGAGCGGGCAGATTAGAGGGTGTAGTGTAGGCACCAGATAGGAGACAGGCTCCTCCACCAGGGCCAGCACCAGCTGTAGAGGGTGGCAGTCAGACATGACATTGTGTTTTGATTTGTACCTTATGTATTTTTGAGACATGTATCCAGATTTTGGATCTCACATTTGTATATGTACCATGACACATTTGATATATATATGAGATACTGGGTTTATCGATATTCTTGTGTACTTGTCTCAAAATATATGTTTCAGCTTTCATGTGATGTTTCAATTTTTTGTTTTCAGCTCATGTATGTGTATATGCTTATGTGTATTATTTTTTATCTCTCATATGGGTGGTATAGATTTAAATGTTTTTGTGAAAATGTGACACTTGGATAGATCGTATGTGATGATTTTTTGGATTAACCCCTTGTGATGACAGGTTAGAAAAGAAATGTAGTGAAAGATTAAGAAGGTGAAAAATAAGTAGAAGCAAAAGATAAAACTAGCTAACTGATATGTCCATGAAAAAGATGAAGAGAGAGAGCTCTTCCCACATGTAGGAATGTGCAACCTAAAATGTAAGCTACTATGCAAATTGGTTTACCAGCAAGAAGCGCATAACATTTAGACTCTTAATTTCATCATTGAGCATTTATTAGGGACATCATGAGATCATACAACCATCACTAGTATAACTATGAGGATATGAATATGATCGATATCAGATAGGTATGTGGAAATCTAATCTAAGCATCAGAGACATGTAAGTCAAGATAACTATGTGATTAGATTCCCTAAGTTTAATTTAGCAAGATTACACCTGTATCAAGGCATAAGCACCAGGATAAACCCTGAGTGCGGTCTTGCAAAATAGTCAAGGATGATACATTTATAAGTTAAAGTGTTGAATAGGACAAGCACAAATGCTTACAACACTATAGACAAACAAAGTATACCCACAAGCAAAAATCAAGAAGACATGCCCCATGCCCCCAGTCTTCTAGTCAATGACATCCTCGAAAGACTATTAGGGAGGGAACACATGGCAAAGAAATCATCATAGACAGGACACAAAGTAGATAAATATCAGCATAGCTCAGTCGTTTAAGTGTTAAAGTGTGTGTGTGTGTGTAAGTCACTTGGCCATTTCTTCAAGACTTGATTTTGATAGTGATAAATATAGCGACATCGGACACCGTAGGTAACTATCTGAAAGGTGTTGAAAAACACTTGATGTCAAGGTGGGGGAAGTGTTGAGAAACACTATTTTGTGATTTTTCCAAGAAACCCTAATGTACAAGAATACCTCAATAGGCTAAGCAGTTGTGCCCCCAAGACGAGGACAAGAAACAATTCCAAGCTAGGAAATGTGTAGCGAAGTGGATGATTGAGATTGATAGACATAGGTGCAAGGGTTTCAAGTAGCGCCTATTTCCAGGTTTTCACCACTTGAAATATTTTTTATTTATTTATTTTTTTTCGTGATACATCAAAGCACCTATTGCTAGGTTTTCACTAAGATGGTCATTTTTTCAGGACATTTTTTGATTTTTTAAGATTTTTTTTGGATCATAGATATATACAAGATAGTTGAGCAACAAACCTCTAAGTATAGAACTTCTTCAAGTGTAGGATGTTGATACGCTCTACAAGTTCTTCACCCTCTAAAGTAGACAATTAGTAAGCATCAGACCCAAATGCTGCTATGATAATGTAAGGACCCAACCAGTTAGGTTCAAATTTCCCTTTCTGTTCTCAATTTTTTTGATTTTTGGGCTTCTCTCTAAGCACGAGTTCACCAACTTGGAACTCACGGGGGTGAACTTTTTTGTTATATTGTGTAGACATGCACTTCTGATAAGCTCTCATGTGATCAAAAGCAGCCTTGCGTTGTTCATCCAAAGTCTCTAATTCATGTACTCTCATAGCTCTATGATCTTCATTGGTTATTAACCCATGTAAGGAGAGCGCAAAGAAGGTATCTCGACTTCTAATGGGAGAACAACCTCAGAGCCATAGACTAGAGAAAAGGGTGTAGCCCTTGTAGGAGTATGAATAGAGGTTCTATAGGCCCAAAGTGCCAAATTTATTTGCAAGTGCCAATCTTTCCTAGACTTGTGAATTGTGCGATGTAGGATTTTCAGCAGTGTTTTATTAGAGGCCTTAGCTTGGCCATTCCTTTGGGGATAGTAAATGGAGGACCAGTGTTGTTTAATTCAAAACTTTTTGCATAGCTGTTTTAACTCCTTATTCTTGAACTACCCTCCATTATCCGTAACAATAGAGGATGGGATACCATATCGGCAAATGATGTGATTCAGTATAAAGAGGGCAACATGTTTGCCTATAGCAGCAGATAATGGTACAGCTTCAACCCATTTAGTGAAATACTTTTTTTTTGTGATGATGAATTTATGACTGCTGGATGAGCTTGGATGAATCTTTCCTACCAAGTCAAAGGCCCATTGCTGAAATGGCCAATATGTCACAGAAGGGATTAACACTCGCCGGGGAGCATGTATCAAGTTGCCATGGAGCTGACGTTTCTGACAGGACTTTGCATAGCGCACAGCATCAGCTTGCATGGTGAGCCAGTAATAACCCGTCCTAAGTAGTTTTTGGGCAAGTGCAAGGCCATTAGAATGCACCCCACAAATGCCATTGTGGACTTTAGCAAGTTCCTTCTCAGACTCTTCTAGTTCTACACACTTAAGCAACGTTCCGTCTAGACCCTTCCTATACAAGTCACTAGAGACCAAAGTGTAGTGTGAGGTATTACGAAGGAGTTGGCATTTTTGGTTGTGCATGAGGGTCTCGAGAATAACCTGATCACATAGGTAGGAGAAAATAGCTACATAGCGAGAGGAATCGTGACCCACAATAGTGTAGATCACCTAGTTATCTGAGGAATCATAGGCTGGATGACGCAATTCTTTCACCAGGAACTCAAATCGCGATTCATGTTCTTGTAATTGGAGGATAGATGCTAAGGTGGCCATAGCATCAGCAACCTTTTTTTCTGCTCTAGGAATTTGTTGGAATGTTACAAAGGTAAAATAATTCCTTAGAGCATCTATCAAATTTTTATAAGGGATCAACTTGTCATCCTTTGTTTGATATTCATTATTCACTTGGTTCACAATCAGTTGAGAATCCCCATAGATGTGTAGCTCAGTTATTCGCCATTCAAGGGCCATTTTGATCCCATTTGTTAATGCTTCATACTCTGCAATATTGTTTGTACATGGGAACAATAATTTGTAGGACTTTGGGATCGTATAACCATGAGGGGAAACAAAAAACACCCCTGCTCCTGCTCTATTCTGTGTATGGGATCCATCAAAAAACATCTTCCATGTTCTGTCAGTAATGTTCATGATTGAGGCATCTGGAAACTCAATTTGCATAGGTGCTACATCTTCAAGTGGGAAGTCAGCCAACTGGTCAGCTATGGCATGTCCTTTGATTGCCTTACATTCAACATATTGAATGTCAAATTCGGAAAGAATCATCATCCATTTAGAAAGGTGACCAGTAAGTGCAACTTTACTTAATAAATATTTCAAAGGGTCTATCTTGGCAATCAAGTGAACTATATGGGCCAACATATAATGCCAAAGTTTTTGGGAGGCAAAAACTACAGCAAGGCATGCCTTCTCTATACTTGTATAATTTAGTTCATAAGCCACCAATGTTTGACTGATATAGTATATGGCTCTTTCTTTACCCGTCTCATCACTTTGGGCTAAGAGTGCTCCCAGAGAAGAATCCATAGCTGAAATGTACAGAATCAAAGGTTTTCCCAGAATGGGTGGCATCAAAACTGGCGGTTTTGCCAAGTAGCCTTTGATTTGGTCTAAGCTTTGTTGACAGTCACTGTTCCAAATGTGGGTAGATCCTTTATGCAGATTTTTATTGAAAGGTTGAGCCTTATCAGCTAATTGAGAGATAAATCTTCTTATGGATTGTAGCCATCCTTGAAGACCTCTAAGCTAACTGATAGTCTTTGGTGGAGGCATATCCATGATAGCTTGGACTTTTTTAGGGTCAACCTCAATGCCTTTTGCTGAAATGATATAACCTAGCAATTTTCCAGAAGTGACACCAAAGGCACATTTTTTTGGATTCAACCTAAGTTGGAATTGTTCCATACGGTCCAATATCAAACTAAGGTCTTTGAGATGTGTGTCTCATTTCTTTGATTTTTCCAATGTGTCATTAACATAGTCTTCCATGTTTTTATGCATCATATCATGAAAGATGGTTGTCATTGCTCTTTGATATGTAGCGCCAGCATTTTTGAGCCCAAAAGGCATGACATTCCAGCAAAAGGTACCCCATGCACATGTAAAGGTTGTCTTTTCTTGGTCTGCTGGAGCTATCTTTATTTGGTTGTACCCAAAAAATCCATCCATGAGCGAGTACATCTCATAACCCGTAGTCATGTCCACTATCATATCGATGTTTGGTAGTGGAAATTCATCCTTGGGGCATGCTTTATTGAGATCTCTAAAATCAGTACAAACTCGTATGGATTTTTCATGCTTGGAGACAGGTACAATGTTGGAAATCCACTCAGCATAATCAATGGCCCTAATGAAGTTTGCATTCAATAGTTTTTCTAACTCTGTCTTGACCAGTAGAGCCACATGTGGATGCATTTTTCTCAACTTCTGTTTGACAGGCTTGACATCTGGTGAGATTGATAAGTGATGCATAATGAGATCTATATCAAGCCCTGGCATGTTAGAGTATGTCCATGCAAAGTTGACCTTCTTGTCTTGAAAGAATTGAGCAAACTATGTCTTTTCTTTGTCTAACAAAGATTGAGCTACATGGATAATCTGAGGACATTCTTCTATTCCCAAGTTGATAGGCTGTGTAGGTTCGACTAGAACCAAAGATCTATCCTGGAAATAGCTTGGCAGACTACCAAGTACCTCATCCGTAGGTGCCTCAGAGAGGTTTTCACCATTAGATACGTCTTTATTTTTACTTTTTTGAGGGTCAGACACCACCACAATGTGGTTTTCACCGTCTGATCGCTTATTTTTTCTTTTAATTTTTACTTTTTTGAGGGTCAGACATCGCCAAAGGTTTATTGTGTTTTTTTTGGTTGTGTAATCTTTTAGTTTTGGTGTTTGCTATAGATTTATGAATTCCACTGACATATTGAGCTTGAGAAGAGATCATCAAATTGTGCCCGCATAACTTTTTGTCTCACATGAGCGCACTTTTCATGGCCTTACGATTTGATGAAAGGTGAAATATCATATGATTGTTAAAGTTTCTCATCGACAATTGCATCAATGGATTCTAGGAAGTGTTGCTCCTATTTTCATTGGTTTCCTACTGATTTGGTCAAAAGCATAGCTCATAGCATGTTGTTTTCTATAGCTTATGTCTGTTAGGATTTCAATTTCATGTTATTTGCTTTCAGTTTTGGTATTTTCTTTGCTAACCCATTGTTAGAATAAGAACTCATTTTAGATGCATTGTTACATTGCATTCATTAGAAAACCAAAAAATACAAAAATATTGTTCTTTTGTGTATTATTTTGAGACAATGAATAGATTTACCTCATTCTGAGATCATAATAGAACCAGCAAAGGCCTCCTCATGAACAATCACATTTATCTTCAACTAAGCTGATTTTGGTATGTCACGAGACAAATATTGAACCTCGGAGTTGATCCCAAAAGATTAGATTTTCAAGAGAGGAATTGCGCAATGGATCCCTGTCGTTGACCTCGTGCAAAATGACTACCCAATAGTATTACATGCAGAATCCTCATACTCCCCGTAATGATACCACTAACTAGCCTATACGTTGTATTCATAAGCTTGTGAAGAACACAAAATGAAAGATTTTATCCACTGGTTATTCTATTTTTAGGCCTGCCTGGGCAATTTTCTAGGTGTAAATGAGAATTACTAAGAGATAGTGGAAGGAGATTTGGTTGAGGAGAAATCTGCCATGGGTGGGGACCTAAATAGATTAGAGCACAAAAAGTTGGAGGACTTCTACAAGAGGCAAGCCACTTGGATTATGCTTAAGGAAGGAAGGTTTGTCCCCTACACGTAGGCCATGGTGAGGTATGATAAAAAAAAATTCACAATAGTTCATCGCTACCTGGAAGGATAGGTAGGTGACCATTAATGGTATTTGTTTTCAAGTGAATGAAGAATCTATTCCTATGATGATGAGTTTAGATATGAAGGGTAGGAAAGGGTAGAAAATCACAAAGGTAGAAGATGAGCTAAGCGTTTCTAGTTTTTTCAGAGAGAATGAGGCTTCTGACTGGTACCAGGGAGGATTTAGGAGAGACAAACTTTTGGAGCCCTAGGTTTATGTCTATTTGATGATAATGAAGTATTTGATGCTGGAGGGTAGGAATAGTGTGTATTATTTTTATCATTTCCCTCTTCTTAACCATTTTCACAATAGAGAATTTTTTAGTATTCCTTTCTTCCTATTGCATACCCTTGAGGAAACTATCATTGATGTTAAAGAAAAGAAGAAAAAAGGGGCCGATTTCACAATTCTCCACCAAGGGCTCATGTTCCACCTCTTCCAGTTTCATCTGGCCCTCTTCCCTCCTTGTGTGATTTCCATTGATAACATCCTCCCCTCTAGGGCCCCTCAGCATTTGGAATTTACTAGTGGTAGGCAAGGCCCCACTCCTCAGTCCTCTCCTAGCCAAACTCTTGCTAAGGGAAGGTAAAAATAGAACTTTGACCCTTAAGACAGAGCGCAATAAAAGAATTAAAATGGACAAGAAGGTTGAGGTTGAAATTGGTGACTTAGATGAGGAAATTTGTGGGAGTAGAAGAAGTCTAAGAAGAATTACTAAGACCTAGGGTCAATACAAACAAATGGTCACTTGCTCTCAAGAAGAGGAGAAGGATACCAACTCTAATGAGAGTGACAAGAATTTAGGGGATAGTATGGATAAGGTGAAAGAGGAGACCGATAAACATGTGGAGAAATGGGATGATACCCTTGATTGTACATGGGACTTTGAGGTGGAAAACACTACTAAGGACCCCTCCCCTAACCCCTAACATGTCTCTACCACTATCACCCTGCCTTCTACTATCAACTAGGAGCACCCCAATATCACTAATGCCTCCCTCGGCACTATTTCCTCCCCAATTAGTAAAGAGGGCTAGGAGAACTTGAAAGGCCATGCTAACATTTTTTATGTGCAGGTTAAGTGGAATGCCTTGGAGAATTGTAGCAGGACCCTAAAGCTAGAAACCAAGGAGAATGAACTTGTTACCCACAAGGAACACAACGAGGTGATGGACAGGTGCATGGTGGTGGAAGAGTGATACAACCTTTTATCCAAGTTCACTCTCAAAGTGATGCACATAATAGCTACCACTCTTTAATCATTGGCTAATAATTTAGAGGAGGAGAACTTTAGAAATGAGGACATGAAGCTTCTTTATAGCTTCCTCGCTAATGATTGGGCCAAGGTTCTCATGGCAAGGAAGGGAAAGAAAAAGTAGGCTAGTTAATGGCTTTTTGGTTTTAGTTGTTTCTTGGTACTCTTCTAGTCTCTCCCCATCTGTTGTTAATGGTTTTGTTTTTTATGTTGAACTTGTTTTTGGGTTGTAGGTAGTATGATGCGATGACCACCTACATGCAGTTTGTTAATTTGTTAAACTCTACTAGTTTTTAAAGTAAGAATACTAGTAACTCTATATAATGGTATACTATTTATGATGTTTTTTATATGAGCTATTAGGGGGACTATTTGGATGTGTGTTGGTTGTCAGTTGGTCTTGTGCTAGTTGCCATGAGGTTTTTGTGTTTGTTCCATCACTTTTGTCAAGGGCCAACCCCCTAGGTTTTGACTACTTTTTATCAAAAATACTTTTTTAAATGCCTTTTATTTAAACTCCTTGGGGTATGGTGCTGCCATAGCAATAGCCCTGCTATCACAATAGCATGATACTACATAAGCAGTACTTGTTGCTATGGTAGTAGGCATGCCCTATGCAGCCTCCAAAGACCACCAGTAGGAGAAAAATGAGAGGTAGGGAGATGGTGGCCTTTGTCCCACCATTATATATATATATATATATATAATTTAAAATAAAAATGTCCTCCCATGTCCAAATTGATAATCAATAAAAAATTACCACAGTAATATTTTGTTACTGTGGTAATTTATATATATTTTTTAAAACTTTATCAATATAAATTTGATAGGGAAATTAGAGGAAATCAAATTGAATTTAATTAATAAGAATCTTTTCTAATTTTCAAACCCTACCCACAAATTTATTTTATAAATTCTAACTTCTCTAATATGGATTTGAATCTTGTTTTCTTTATAGATGTTTCAATAATGAAAAACAAACATTTTTCAATCAAGCGTTTCATTTTGCAACAAGTTTCTCTTAATCAATATTGATATAACAAGTATGAAGAATGCAAAAGTTTTTGAGAGATTTCCTTTAATGGTTCTATAAAACCCTACCTCAATCTGATGTTATAAACATGGTAATTATTCTGAACTTGCAAAAGTCTTGCCTCCCAAAACCTTCAGTAAATTCTTGTCTTTCAATTCCAAAGTTGCTCTTCCAAACCTGTGTGTGGAGAAATGAGCTTGAATCTCTTAATGAAAGATTGTAACCCTACCTAAGGTTTTCAGTTTCACAAACATACAACAACCTCTCATTAAACTAATCTTTTATTATTCTAATTCAATCAATTATTTGTGCATGCTTAGTGCTTTTAAATTAGAATAATGTTTTATTTAAATTAGTTCCCACTTCGTTTTAATCAGAAAGATGTTTTTAGAAAACATATTTATTATTTTAACCAATAATAATATTTAAAGCCCATAATTTTTATGTAACTTCTAAATTTATTATTGTTAACTTAAATAAATATAATTATGCAAAATTTAGCCTTAATAATTTTAAATTGGTTTAATTTCTGAAATTAGACTTTTAATTAAATCTTTTAAATTTAACTGTTTTATCTAATTAATTTCTTAATTAATTAAGTATACAAAATAATACTTTCTCTCTTGAAAATCATTTTTAATTAAATCATTTAATAACTTCCTTGGTCAGTTTAATTACACTTTAGAAACCACAAAAGATACTACATACTAAAAGACAAAGAAAGAAATCAAACTCAAAGGTTAAGATCTTGAATTCATGTCTCTTTGATGAATTCAAAAGTGTAAAGAAATCATATACTTTTTCTTTATGTTAGGAAAAAATAGCTCGGGTTTAGAATTTGGACTTGAGAACTATTGCCCCTCTTTTACCATTGAGATACTATAATAGGGAATGCTCATCTAGGAAATTCAGGGAAGCTGATGCATGACACCTACAATCTGCATAAAAGTCAAACATATATGTATGCATATATATCTAAACTAAAAATAACATGGTGGGCAGTGGTAAATTCTGCAGATCCCAACTAGAAGGTGACTATGACTCCCTCCCTCAACCACATCAGACACATTAATCTTAAAGTAAAACACACAGTACACATGCAAGTATGGGCTAAGTAACTAGAATCTATAAATGATCATCATCATGGACTTTTTTTGGATTATGATAAAATTAGGTATTGAGGGGACCCAAAACCCTATACAAAAAAAAAAAAATCAAAACATTATTAGCAAAATAAAACTCCAAACAAGTTTTACAAGGACGCAGAATCACAGTTACAGTTGAAAACCAAAAAAATCAAATTTTACAAGGACCTAGAACCTAAGTACAAACCAGGGTAATCTTTAAGAAACCCTTGTCCAAAAAAAGATATAAATATTGGCAAATCTTTCATTATTTTAAAAAAACAAATTTATTTCTATTCACAAATCTTTCAATTTTTTTATTTTAAATATTATTTATATTGGCAATTATTTTCGAATCATAAATTATGTATAGAGAATATTGGTGAATCTTAATACTAATAGAAATTTCATTAATCACCAAACAATATTACAAATGAAAACTGAATTTTTTTAACTCGTAGATTACTATAAGGATCATTACATTATCTTTTAAATCAATAGTGAAAATTAAATATTGGTGATATATCCCTTAAGTAACTAATAATTATGATAATTATTGGTGAATTAATTTTAATTTCTCCAATAATATATAATATTTAGGTGAATCAATTTTAATCATATATTGAATTTTTTTTTTTTAAATTGGTAAATGGCCAAAGCTTAGATTAATTATTGTTATTTATTGTAATTAATTATTTTTATGTGTAAGCAAATTGAAACCCAAGACCTCCCACATGAGAGGCTCACAAGTTACCATAGTGTTGTAGGCTCTTGCCTAATCATATATCAAATATTATGGCGAATCTTTGAACATAAATTTTTTAATAAAATAAATTACTGAGCAATTTTAAATATTTTGAAGCTAAAATCTATAAAAATATGGTAATTTAGATTGAATAGAATCTTAAATTATTAGCCAAATTACTAGCCAAAATTTTCTAAAATTAGCCAATTTATGAATATTATCCACTAAAAAATATCTTGGTACAGAAAAGTAGAGAGCTACAAAAGAGGAAATAAAACTGATACAAGACTAGCAAAAAAAACCAAAACAAGAAACCACTACTAGTAAGTAGGACCAACAAAAGAACAAAGATGCCCTACACCATCTCCTTTGTTTCATTGGTAATATCTTTTCCAATGTTTGTTGCTTCCTGAATAAAGTCTTTCACATTTGATTTGGGAGCAACTTCAATGAACTTTTTTTCACTCTTCCTCATTCACTTACTAGGACCAGTGATCATCTGGGCAAAAAAAGGAGATATAATCTCCTCATTGCTTCTTCTACCAATTCTTACCATGACCACACACAAACTATAAGTCACCATGTCTATATATTGACCACTTCCTTCAACCAATTTCCTTAATTCAGCTTTATAAGCCATGAGCTTTCTAGGGATATTCTCAACTCTTCCTTCTAGCTCCATTCTTTTTATTTTTTCATTGTCAAGGTTACCCTATTGGTCTCTAACATTTTTCTTCAAATCCATAATCTCATTATGTAGCCAATAATCAACCTAGAGGGTAATAGGTGCTTTCACTTTAGCTTTATGGAGAAACCTCACTCTCCCACTAACCTTCTCATTTTCTTCCACCTCAATAACATTATTAGAGTCAAGGAGATCAAGATTATAGTGAGCATCATCAAACATACGATTATCCTCCCCAACAATAAGCATGAACATATTGCAATCATTATATGAAGGCATTAATAATAACATCATCAATGGGATAATCAGAAGAACAATCAATGATAATATAAGAAATATATGAGTACAAAGTATCTCATCAAATATATAATTCTAAATACGTAAATAGTATCAACTAATTAGGTAACCAAGTACCTCTAAATCTAATCACATAATCATTAAAATAGGCCTAAAAGAATTTGGCAATATAACATAAATAAAACTAGGGTTAGACACTACATGTAGGGTGGTAGATTTGGTTTCTGACCTATAACTTGTAGAGAGTTATGATTCTTGCAAGAACTATTGTCAAGATGGTTTGAAGTTGAGGAAATGCAAATAATGTTATTATGGACATTTTGAGAAAAATTGTAACTAGACTTGAAGCTATTGAAACATCCTAGAGAAGAGAAGTACATCTTTAAGGTGTTACAAGCGAAGAAGAAACAACACCTAATCCTAAACCTAAAGAAGAGAAAGATGAGGAAAGACTCTTTAACACTTTTCCAAGAGAAATTTAAAGACCTATTTTGGAGCTTTCTACTTATAATGGAAGACTTGATATTGATGATTTTTTTGATTAGATATTTGAGATTGAGAAAATAATAGATAGCACATAAGAGAACACAAGACACAAAAATTTAACATTGTTCACCCAATTCCTAGACTACATCCAACAACAACAAGTCACATATTGTTATTATCCATTGATTATAATCTGCAATCCGTTACAGATTAATACCACCACAAGAAGCTGCAATATCACCATAAATTATGAAATCCCTAACCCTAAGCTATTTTATACAAGATTTTTTCCACTTTCAAAATTAAGGGTAGAATAAGTCATCCACAGAAATAGTAGCTAACACCTTTTATAGTATAAGGTCATTTTTTACTTCATTGCCCCTTGACCCCACCTTGTACTATGACAAGGAGAGCACTTGGGGTGCTACCCCTTGACTCCCTCTTGGGGGCATTGCTCTCAAACCCCCATAGAAATAATCTAGGGGGAAATCACACCTAATAAACCTCTGAGTCTGATTAGGATCCACATCACAAAAGAAATTTATTCCTACTGATTATCAATTTTATTTGTTGAGAAGAATGCAAAATTTGAGAAATAAAAATATGCATGTGAAAGATTATACCAAGGAGTTCTTTAAGTTGGACATAGATATGGACATGTTGATGATGATGTTAAGAAAGTTTCTAGATATTTGAATGGTTTGAGGACTTCTATAGAAGGTGAAATATTTTTTGTAGAAATAGAAAGTGTTAAGGAAGCATATTTGTATGCCTTGAAACATGAATAAAAACTAACAAAGAAACAAGAGGATAGACAAAGAGCTAGAGGTGGAAGATTTCAACGAAGCAGAGGAAGATCTTACGGAGAGAATAGTAGATTTGACAACACATCTTATGATAAAGGAAAATCTAAATAGAAAGAGAGTACGAAAAGAAGAGGAAGAGGTAATTATACTTAATACTCTAGGAATAACAATAATAGAAAGAGGAAAGATAGACTTTGGTTTAAAGGTACTTGTTTTAACTGTGGTGAAGAAGGATAAAAATCTTTTAAATGTAGGTTTTTTGGTTAAAGATGGGAAGTAGTAGCAGAAATGCTTTGATTTAGGAAGAAGTTATTGATGCACATAATGAACCTAAGAAGGGAGAGAATATGATGAGGAGAAGAACCATATGTAATACTTAAGATAAATATTGCAAAGTGATTATTGATTGTAAATGTTCTAATAATTTGAAATATAAAGAGTTCATATCCAACCCATAAATGCTTACAATAATTATCATGGATTGTGGAAATCTTATCTCATTGAGTTTGTATCTAAGTTGAAATTGTAAGGATTAAAGATCCCTAACGCTTATCTCATTCCTTAGATCAAGATGAGCATAGATTACTGGTAAGTGAGTAATATCTTGTGAAATTCAAGATTCAAGATTCAAAACTATTTTGATGAAGTTTTGTGTGATATCATACCTATGGATTGTTCTCATATACTTTTGGGATGACATTGAAAACATGATATTGTTGTGGTTTCACAATGCACACCGCATTTATCTTAGAAATGGGGACCCCTTAGTATTTTTTTTATCTTTCCAGATCCCTAGTCTAGGTTCTAGGTCTTTTTTAGGTTTCTAACTAGTATTTATGTCTAGTCTAGCTCTCTACCTGAAAACCCATTTTCTAGAACTTGGATTTTTAAGATAAAAAGATGAACTTTGTATGTAAAGGGGTACACTAGCACATCTAGCACTAATAGCGTAGCTCTCAAGGTGTGCTAGTTTGCTAAGTCCCCTAGTGCAAAGAACTTCCCTTTGGAAGTGCACACATGTGCATATGCGCAAGTGCGCACCCCCAAAGGGTGCGCTCCATCTCAAGCCTATAAAAGCCTAGGATGGCCCCATCTTCTCTGTTCACTTGTTCTCCTTCATTCAAGAAAGTGCACCTCCACACTTTATGAGGTGTGCCAATATTATTTCAACCTACACACATACAAACACTTTGTTAGAAGGTGCACACATTATGCACCTATCTAAGTTGCGCAAGGTGTGCACTTTTTTCCTCAAAACACAATAAAATTTTGAAAAAACTTAAAAAAAATAATGCAATCACCTAAGTAAAAGGTGCATATGTGTGCACCTATCCAAGGTGTACACATGTGCACCTTTCATGCACTAAACTTGCTACTAAGTATTGTTAGGGTGCGCACATAGCGCACCCCACAAGGTGCACTATCTGTGCACCCTTTTTTAACATTTTAATTAATCTTTTGCATTATAAGGATGTGCACCTAGCACACCCCTAAAGGTATGCTATGTGCACACCCTTAAGCTTTGAGTGTTTTCTTAGGAGGTAAGGCAGACCTAGTGCACCCTCAATGTGTGCAAGGTGAACCAAATTCTGTCTAACAAGGTGTAAAATAGGGTTTTTGAGTTTTTTAATATTTTTTGTAGTTTTGGGTCATAATTTTTGGTAATTGATGCAAGACCATCCAAGGTTGCACTGCTATCTTGATTGTTTTTAGTTCTTATCCTATTGTTGAAACTACATTTTCTAGTTTTTGGGTGCTTGTTGCAAACCATGTAACTAATTTTCCATAATGAATTAAGAGTTTTGGACTTCAAGGGTTGAAGAGGGCCTAGAGTAATATCTATGTTCTAGAGAAAAATTTCTAACTCCTTATAGGTTAGGAGTTATGGCAATTCTCCCATAACATCATTTTCTGGCAGTTCTGCGTGACAATTTTTTGTGCTCAAATTTTGAGGTGGATGTGCACTTTTCCTTGATGAATAAAAATTTGTACACTTAAGTGGTTGTAGAGGATCTAGATATATACCCATAATTCTAAGTTTGAATTCTAACTCAATCAGAGCTAGGAGATATCGCGATTTTACTTGGACATCGATTTTAGGATAGTTAATTATTGATCCAAGCCGACTTATATATTTAATGTTAGGTTTATTTTCATTTAATATTTTTTGAGACTTGACTTGTGGCTTCTCCATGTTCTAGAATGATGTATAAGGAATTTTGGGTAGTATAAATAGAGTGTTTAGGATAGGAGCTAGGACAGAAAAAAGAGATTTTGGAAGGGCATTGCAGAGCAGAACTAGAAAGAGTGAATTTGCTACTGATCTTTATGTATGAATGTATTTTGTATCTAGCCGTAACCTAGAAGGCCTTATAGTTGGGCATGTATGTTGAATATTTGAACAATCAATGAAAGTATTTAACTCTTCTTCCACCTTTGGTTGTTGTTCTTTGTGTTTGCTTCTGTTGTGTTAACTTTTGCAGGGTGGTTCAAAGAGTTGGGTGTGCCATTGGCCCTAGTTTTCCCTATCCTTCCTTGAATCAGGTGGTATTAGAGCTTGAGGTTCATCCTTATGGATATTGGATTATATAGAACCCTATTTTGGATATTGGTTGTAGGATGGTAGATTTTTGGATTTGACCTATAACTTGTAGAGGGTTATGATCTTGCAAGAACCTAATTTGTAAAGATGGTTCGTGGTAGAGGAAATAATGTTGATAATGTTATATTGGATCAATTGAGATGAATTGTAGCTAGACTAGATGTTGTTGAGACAACCCAGAGGAGAGGAGTGCATCTTGATGATGTAAGTGATGATGAAGCAACAACACCAAATCATAATCCAGAACTTGAGAAAAATCAAGATGAGGAAAGATTGTTGCAAGTGTTGTCTAGGGAAAATTCAAAACTTGTTGTAGAAGTTGTTCCTAATAATAGAAAGGTGAATATTGTAGTTGCTAGGTTGAAAGGTCATGCATCACTATGGTGGGAACAATTACAAACTGATAGATAAAGGAGAGGAAAGGAGAAGATCAAAACTTGGTCAAAGATGGTGAACAAGGTAAAGAACAAATTCCTTCTTGTTGATTACCAAGTTAGCTTGTTGAGAAAGATGCAAAATTTGAAATGAAAGGACATGATTGTGAAAGAGTATACCGAGGAATTCTATAGATTGGACATCAGATCTGGACATGTGGATGATGATGTTGAGAAAATTGCAAGGTACATAAATGGATTGAGATTTGGAATTCAAGATGAAATAAGTTTTGTGAAGTTGGAAAGTGCTGAAAAACCATATCAATATGCCTTGAAAGCTAAGGAGATCTTAGCAACAAAGCATGAACAAAGACAAAGAGGTAGAGGTGGTAGATTTTAGAGAGGTAGAGGTATATCTTATGGTTAAGGTGGTAGATTTGACAATTTTGTGCAGGATAAAGAAAAATCTAAATGGAAGAATGATGACAAAGACAAGACTGAGTAGAAATGCGGTAGCTCATATCGAGGAGGTACTAGATCTTACTGAGGAAAAGATAATTCTTATCCTAGAGGTGGTAAATAAGGACATAGATCTTTTGAATGTAGAT
Source organism: Cupressus sempervirens (assembly GCA_028749045.1). Lineage (NCBI taxonomy): Eukaryota > Viridiplantae > Streptophyta > Pinopsida > Cupressales > Cupressaceae > Cupressus > Cupressus sempervirens. The sequence continues at coordinate 441,576,450 of CM053786.1, read as the reverse complement.
CATTTGGAAGTAGGTAGAATAATAGAAATATTGTGATTCAAGAAGACATTGAGAGTTCACCAACTGGGCCTGAGGCTAAAGAAAATTTGATGGTCAGAAGAACCTTATGTAATAAGAGAAGCGATGAGGAACCTATCCTTAGAAGGATTCTTTTCAAGACCAGAAGTAAGATGAATGGGAAATATTGCAATGTGATTATTGATAGTGGAAGTTCTACAAATTTGGCATCAGAAGGGTTGGTTACAAAGTTGTAGTTACAAAGGCTGAAACATCCCAAATCTTATCATGTTTCATGGATCAAAGATGAGCATAAGATATTGGTAAGTGAACAATGTCTTGTGAAGTTCAAAATTGGACATTACTTTGATGAAGTTTTGTGTGATATTATGCCCGTGGATTGTTGTCATATTTTTTTGGGTAGACCTTGGCAATATGATAGATATGTTGTGCACGATGGAAGATTGAATCAATGTACTCTTAGGGTAAATGGGAAGAAACAAATATTGTTTCCTTTGATTGAAAGTCTAGATGAGGTCAGTTTTACTACAATAAAAGTTTGCATGATTAGTGGAAAGTAATTTGAAAAGGAAGTAAAGAAGAACCAAGTTTTTTTTGCTATAGTTCCTAGAGGATTGAGTGTTGGTAGTAATGACCAAGTAATAGAAGTTGGTAATGACAGAGTGACATCAAAAATTGTAGAATTGTTGAATGAGTATAGAGATATTATTGCTGATGATATTCTTGATGGTTTACCTCTAGTAAGAAGTATTAGTCATTTTATGGATCTGATTCCTAGAGGTAGTTTACTAAATAAAGCACCATATAGATTGACACCTACAAAGAATGAAGAACTTAATAGACAAGTGCATGAGTTTTTGTAGAGAGGTTTGATTAGAGAAAGTTTGAGTCCATGTGGTGTACCTATTGTATTAGCACCTAAAAAGAATGGAGAATGGAGAATGTGTACTAATTCCAGAGCTATTAACAAAATCATAGTGAAATATAGGTTTCCTATGCTAAGGCTGGATTGTTAGTGTAGTTTTTTGTTTTTCCTATTTTGCTAGGTTTTTCCTACACTTTTAATAATCTCGCTTAGGTTAATAAAGCATGTCTTATTAGGTGAATGGTTGCTAGGTGTCACATTCCTACATGTGAGCATCCATTAGCTATCTTGGGAAGATACTTTGCTATCTTTAGTCCAATAGATGGTTGCTCCTCATTGGTTGGTGTTGCCACCTCCTCCCTCTTCCTAGCCTATATAAACATGCTACCTGGCTTGTATTTGTATCTCTTGTTTTGCATCCTCTTAATGCTATTTTGCTTCCAGCATTTGCATTACTCTCTTGGAGACTAACTCTATGATGCTATTTTGATTTTGTATCATTTGCATTTATAGTTTGGATATTTATTCTTTGCCCTAGTTTTCTGGGTTATTAATCTTATCAGATTCTAACATGGTATTAGAGTTTTTCTATGTGCAAGAGTAGATTTTAGTTTTCTTAATTGAGAGATTCGGGGGGGGCTAATAAATTTTATTGTAGTTTTTTGAAAAATAAAGTATGCTCTTCTCTTGCATCTTTGGATGATCCTGAGAATCAAATTTTTTTTGATAAAAACAGTTTTTCTCTAGGTTTTCAATCTCAAATCTGACAACAAACTTGCATATTTGGAGTTTTTAATCAGTTTTGCAGGTTCCAACATGCCATTGATGGACTTAGGAAGCCGATCTAGCATTTGCATGTCATATTCTGGTTGCTGGGGTCATTTTTTGATTTTTGGACCCTTTTTTACTATTAAAGGCATTTAATTTACACTATAGCAACATCTTCTGTACATCAACAAGAAAAACGCTTTCTAGGTTTTGTTTGCAGCCCCAAAAAACCATCTAGGTATCTTTTAGATTTTGCATGCAAACTATAAATTTTGTAGAATTGAGCATAAAAAGCTACAACCGTACCCCTCTCCATTGGCAGTCGTAAATTTGAACGCAGTTTTAAAATGTCTCATTCTTGCTCATCTGGACTCCAATTTTGATGATTCTTGTTATGACCTCAGTTTATTTTTTGTGCTCTATCCACTAGTGGAGCTATTTTTTGATTTTCATGCATAAATTTTCCAAAAATTTCAGATTCTTGGCTGTAACTATGCACAGTTCTCATTTTGGAAACTTCGGAGGATCATAACTTTCTCATACGACCTCATATCGAGGAAATTTTTTTTGAAATTACATGATTTTTTGAGTAGATCATAGTGGTGCTATTTTTTTCCTTGATTATTGTGCTTAAATTTTACGTTCAACATATGCTCTTCATGAGGGTTTGTAATGCATTGAAATTAAGACCACTAAGTATTCCTTTCTAGTGGTAGTTGTAAATGCACTAAAATAAAGTGCCAAATTATATTTCTTTGGGGGGGTTCTTTGATTGAGTAAAAACGGGGGGGGCATTGTCGTGGTTGGGTTCTCTTCTTTTTAGCATTTCTTCTCTGCATTTCTTCATCATGGATCAAACAAATATGCCCATCCTAACTCCATACAATTACTTTGAATGGAAATCACGCATGACAATTCACTTAAGGAAAGCTGGATTAAATAGGATAACTATGAGACTTGAAACTGAACCTACTAAAGATGAAGATAAGCCTAAGTGGTTTAAGAAATGTGATGAGGCATATGGAACATTGTGTTTGTCTATTTCTCCTGACTTGTTATTTCACATTGAGTCTTTGGATACACCAAATGAAGTATGGACAAAGCTAGAAACGCTATTTGGCACACAAGATTCAATGAGGGGTCATATGTTGGAAAATGAATTAATTAGTTTAAGTCTAGGCAATTTCAACACAATCCAAGATTTCTTCACCAAATTGAAATCACTAAGGCTGCAGTTAAAACAATGTGGAATTGAAAAGAAAGATGAACAACCAATTCTTAGCATTCTCTCTAAGCTAAGTTCAGAATATTCTGTGTATGTCTCTACCTTCTATGCTACTAAGGGTGCATTTGGTACTCAATTCACCATGTCATATTTAGATGATTTTGCTATCAATCTCACTCGAGAATAGGACAAGCTAATCCAGATGGGCATTCTTAAGTCCTCTAAGTCACATGCCTTGGCTGCCAACCAAGGCACAAAAGAACAACAAGGACAAAGTAGTAACAACAATAGTAAGGACAAGAAACAAAAGAATAGCAAGGAGAAGAAGGATCAAATACTAGTTTCTTCAAAAGCAACTATTGATACACCATCTTCCAAGGGTGATAAGCCTAAGAAAGAAAAGGTCAAATGTGCCTATTGTAAAAGACCTGGTCATGATGAACATAAATGTTTGCAAAACCAACTTGATCACTTGACATACATTCTTGAGAAGAATAATACCAGTGTTCCTAAGTCTATCAAACAAAGTTCTAATGAAGGGTCTAATAAGGAAAAAGAAAATAGCAAGGGGAAAGGAAAGGGCAAGGCCCTTTTTGCAGTTGCTTCCTCACCATCCACTTGGGTTCTTGATTCGGGTACTTCACACCACATGGCTTCATCTAAGGAAGAACTTGCATCCTTGGAGTCGTGTACTATGCCTTCTATGTTGATGGGTGATAACACTCCTGTTGAGGTGTGTGGGAGAGGGTTTGTTGATGTGGGGGATGGCACATTCCATGATGTTCCTTGTGTACCCTCATTGTCAACTAATCTCCTACCGGTATACCAGATCACTCACACAAGTTTAGGCAAGCAGGTTGAGTTCACTCCTAGTTCAGTGGAGATATGTGAGTTGCACAATGATTCTATAGTTGTAGTTGGGAGAGTAGATCATCAGTCATGACTCTATATGTTTTCTCACTTTGTTCCTAATCCTCCTTTGATTGTTTTTCTTACTCACTCTAATGATGTGAGCAAATTATGGCATGAGCGATATGGCCATCTTAACTTCCACTACTTGCATCAGCTTAACCAGCAAAGTATGGTCACAAGGTTGCCTTCTACTTTGACATTGGAGTCACTTGCAATACATCATAGATCTTTTGCTGGGTGAGATTCACTTGAGCAGTCTTCTACCTCCACTTTTGATGCGAAGAGTGATTCAGAGGACTAACCTCCTTCCTCTCCTAGTCATCATTCACAGGTTGACGATTCTCCTCTATATTCTCCATCTTCTAGTCCACTTTGGGCTAGATAGACCTTGCAGTTTGTAGGTGATTGGGTTGGGGATCCATCAGACACCAAGTAGACTCGTTCACAATTCCAAGATGCTCTACATATCTTCATTGCTACTACCTCAAATCCACAGTCCTTTCATGAGGCTTCTAGTATTTCTGAGTGGGATACAACTATGCAGGAAGAGTATAGTTCCTTGATGAGGAACCACACTTGGGATCTTGTCCCTTTTCCTAAGGGAAAAAAAATTGTTCGATGTAAGTAGATCTACTGGACAAAATTTGCAAGCTTTGGGGGGTGGGGGGGGGGGGGGGGGCTTCCTCTCAATTGGAGTCTTTATTTTCTTTGGAGAGTCTCTTTTCTCTCTCTTTTGGGGGAATTTTATGTACATAGGTACCTCATCAGGCTTGACTTGTCGGGACCCATTTTTACATCCACCTAAGCTTCACTTATGGGGGGGTGTTAGTGTATTTTTTTGTTTTTCCTATTTTGCTAGGTTTTTCCTACACTTTTAATAATCTCGCTTAGGTTAATAAAGCATGTCTTATTAGGTGAATGGTTGTGAGGTGTCACCTTCCTTCATGTGAGCATCCATTAGCTATCTTGGGAAGATACTTTGCTATCTTTAGTCTAATAGATGGTTGGTCCTCATTGGTTGGTGTTGCCACCTCCTCCCTCTTCCTAGCCTATATAAACATGCTACCTAGCTCATATTTGTATCTCTTGTTTTGCATCCTCTTAATGCTATTTTACTTCTAGCATTTGCATTACTGTCTTGGAGACTAACTCTATCATGCTATTTTGATTTTGTATCATTTGCATTCATAGTTTGGATATTTATTCTTTGCATTAGTTTTCTGGGTTATTAATCTTATCAGATTCTAACATGGATGACATAATGGATTTTTTGAGTGAAACAAAGTATTTTACCAAGATTGATTTGAAGAGTGGCTATCATTAGATCAGAATCAGAGAAGGTGATGAGTGGAAGACTACTTTCAAGATAAAAGATGGTTTGTATGAATGGTTGGTTATGCCTTTTGGTTTGACCAATGTACTTGTAATTTCATGAGGTTGATGAATGATGTTTTAAAAAGATTCTTGGGTACATTTGTGATTTTTTGTTTGGACAACATTCTAATATTTAGTAAGACTAAGGAAGAACATTTTGAGCATATTAGACAAGTATTGTAGAGGTTGAAAGAGGAAAAGTTGTTGATTAATCTGAAAAAGTGTTCTTTTATGCAAGAGGAGATTGTGTATTTGGGATTTGTGATTTCAGCCGATGGGTTGAAGATGGATCCTAAGAAGGTTAAAGCAATTTTGGAGTGGCCTACACCTAAGAATGTGGGTGAGGTAAGATCATTTCATGGTTTTTCTAGTTTTTACAAAAAAATTATAAAGAATTTCAGTTTTGTTTGTAATGCTATAACTGAGACAATGAGGGGAGATAAAAATGAATTCAAGTGGACACATAGAGCTGATAAGAGTTTTGAGACTTTGAAACAAAAGGTTGTTGAATTACCTATATTGGCTTTGCCTGATTTCAACAAAGTATTTCAAGTTGAATGTGATGCAAGTGGTAATGCAATCTAAGCTGTATTAAGTCAAGAAGGTAAACCTATTGCTTCCTTTAGTGAAAATTTGAATGATGCTAAAAGGAAGTATTCTATGTATATGATCAAGAATTCTATGCTATTGTTCAAGCATTGAAGAAGTGGAGACATTATTTGATTCCTAAGGATTTTGTGTTGTATATTGATCATAAAGCTTTACAATACTTGGGAAGTCAACATAAATTGAATCAGAGACATATGAAGTGGGTTGAGTACTTGCAAAATTTTACATTTGTAATTAAGCACAAAAGTGGAGTTACTAATAGAGTTTCTTATGCATTGAGTAGAAGACATTTTTTGTTGACTACAATGAAGGTTGAAGTTCTTGGTTTTGATGAAATGAAAGAGTTGTATAATGTTGATCCTGATTTTTCTAAGGCATAGAGAGAGTGCAGAGCACCAAATCTGACAAATCATGTAAGTAAATATGATTAGTGTTTCATTCAAGAAGGTATGTTGTTCAAAGGTATTCAGTTGTGTATTCTTAGAATTTCTATGAGTTTGAATTTGATTAAGGAAAAACATAGTGGTGGATTGGCTGGACATTTTGGAATTGATAAGACATTGAGTTTACTGAAAGAGAAGTATTATTGGCCACAAATGTATGAGGATGTTTAGAAATTTTTAAAGAGTTGTGAACTATATCAAGTTGCAAAAGAAGTGAGTCTAAATACAGGATTGTATACACCTATTACTGTTCCTAATAAACCTTGGAGTGACATCAATATGGATTTGGTTATTTGATTGCCTAAAACAATGAAGGGATATGATTCCATATTTGTTGTAGTGGAAATATTTTCTAAGATGGCTCATTTCATACCATGTAAGAAGACATCATATGCTAAGCATGTTGTTGAACTTTTCTTCAAAGAGATTGTGAGATTGCATGGATTACCAAGAAGCATTATTTCTGACAAAGACAATAAGTTTGTTGGTTATTTTTAGAAGATTTTGTTGAAGAAGATGGGTACTGAGTTGAAATTTAGTTCTACATTCCATAAACAAATAGATGGACACATAGACATTGTGAATAGAAGCTTGGGTAATTTGTTGAGTTGTTTAGTTGGGAATAAGCCAAGTAATTGAGAAATGGTATTGGCACAAGCTGAATTTTTATATAATAATTTTGTGAATAAAAGTATAGGGAAGACACCTTTTGAATTTATTACTAGAATGAAGCCTAGAGAAGTATCAAATTTGAGGGATATTGGTGGTGAAGAAAAGAGAAATGCTCCAAGAGAAGAATTTGTTGATTTTATGGAGTCTTTACGTGAAGTTGAGGATAGAACAAAGTAATCAAAAGCATAAGGAGAATGTTGATCTATCTAGGAGACATCATGATTTTCAAGTTAGTGATGAGGTGATGGTTCATTTAAAGAAAGGAAGATTTCTAGTTGCAACATATAGTAAGCTAAAGATGAATAAGTTTGGACCATGTAAGATCTTGGAGAAATTTGATAGTGAAAATGCTTATGAAGTTGAGTTTCTTGATGTCATGGATATATCTCCTATATTCAATATTTTTAATTTATACAAGTATCATGAATTTATTGTATTAGAAGACTATCCTAAGAAGAAAATTGAAGAAGTTGAATAGATATTGGATCAGAGAATTGGTAAGAGAAAAAGAGGAGAGGATTATAATGAATATCTGGTGAAGTGGAAGAACAGACCTATGGAAGATGCTTCATGGATTTCTCAATTTCAGTTGGATTCAATTTAGTTGTGACATTCAATGATTTAGGAGAATCATTTCTTCCAATCCTAGTTGTCTGATGTAGGAGCATCCTAGGTTGCATTGCTATCCTACATGTTTTCAGTTCTTATCCTGTTGTTGAAACTGTGTTCTGCTAAAATTGCATTTTATGGTTTTTGGGTTCCTATTGCAGACTGTGTAACTAATTTTCCATATGAATTAAGGGCTTTAAAATTCAAGATTGAAGAGGGCCTACAATACTATCTATTTTCTAGAGTGCAAGTTCTAACTCACTATAGGTTAGTAGTTATGGCAATTCTCCTTGAACATCAATTTAAGGTAGTTCTATGCGACAGTTTTTTGTGCTTAACTTTTGAGGTGGATGTGCACTTTTCCTTGATGAATCAAACTTTTTTCACCTAAGGGGTTGTAGAGGACATAGATATTTACCCATAATTCAAAGCATAAGTTCTAACTCAATCGGAGCTAGGAGATATCACTATTTTTCTCAGACATCGATTTCAGGAGAGTTAATTATTTATGCAGGCTGACTTATGTATTTAATATTAGGTTTATTTTCATTTAATATTTGTTGAGAGCCAATTTGTGGATTCTCCATGTTCTAGAATGATTTTTAAGACATTTTGGGTAGTATACATAGAGTGTTTAGGATAGGAGCTAGGATTTTTTTTAAAAATAATTTTGGAAGGGGATTACAAAGCAGAACTAGAAAGTAAGAATTTTCTTCTTCTTTTTTTGTGTACGAATGTATTTTGTATCTAGACATAACCCAGAAGGCCTTACATCTGATCATGTATGTTGAATATTTGAAAAATCAATGAAATTATTTTACTCTTCTTCCTCCTTTTTTTGTTGTTCTTTGTGTTTGCTTCAGTTGTGTTAACTCGTGCAAGGTAGTTCGGAGAGCTGGGTGTGCGATTGGCCTTAGTTTTCCCTATCCTTCCTTTCGTTAGTAATTAGGGTTTATTTAAATTAATTTTTTCCACCTTCTAGACTAATGGATGTCTATTTTGGGTAGATTAAATGGCTTCCTCCTCATCTTCCCTCGTTGCAAAGATGGCTCTAAAATTGGTGGTCTTCAAATTTTAAGGTGTTTCACCAAAATCATGTTTCTAGGATGCTCATTCAGAGATTCAAGACACTAAGCTAGGCCATATTGATTGGAATTCATTCTTGGTCCTATGCAACAAACCAAATGAGAGGCCCCCAATGCTATTTTCACTTATTAGATCAGGGTTAGTAAATGCAGCTTCACACCTAGTTTTAGTACAATCTTCTAAGAGTATCATGACATTAGGAAAGAATTATGTTTCAAAAGAAAGGGTGGTAAAAAGTATAATAGGGTAGATCATCCTAGATCTAAGGCCTAAGAATATAGAGAAATTTTTCCATCTTCCAAGGGCAGATCTATACATTAGGTTGATATACCATCAAGAAAAAAGGTGGTATAGAGAGCATGAACAAGTAGCCATAGAAATTATTCAATCCTCATATCTCATTGATAGGAGTCCTGTTTGGGAGAAAAGAAGGGAAAGTAGATATGACAAGAGGTTATATGAAAGATGATATCAGACATTCCATAGTGCTCCTAAGTAGGATCATGGGATTACCAACAACAAGATACTTAAACATATGGATGGTACACTTCATTGAAAACATCATAGCAACAAAGATGCCAATTGATTGGGCCTCAATTCTTAGTGAGAATTTAGATGAATAGTTGGTGGCAGTCAAAAATGACCTAAGGTTCTATATGACATCTTATTTGGTGTATTTGTTAGAAGCAAGAGCTATAGATTACCTAGGGTTGTTTAAAAAGGGTAACTTGCAAGATGCTAATGCATGGCATTATGTGGTATATGCCTAGTTGGTGAAGAAAAAGTTCTCAGATCACAACAAGGAATATAGAATAGTGAATTATGCTTTCATTTTTGTAGTCATATAGTTAATTGATGGAGACTATGCAAAAAGGATGTCAGAAGGGGCAGCAGAAAAGATTACAGAAATAGGTGCATACTACATCCAATTCAAGGCATTCACCTATTCAAGGGTAGCAGGTACAACTATAAATGCAAATAAGCTCCCTAGGTATCCATGTGATAGACTCATATTTCTAGAGATTGCATGATGACTATTGTCTACATACGATAGAGTAAGGAAGCATCATAAGAAGACCTATGTATGGCCCATCAGTATAGGTCCATTTGGTGTCAAATAAAAGTAGGATATCACAACTTTTGAGTTAGAATGGGATCAATATCCCTTGGAGGATTATAAATCCCCTCATCCATGTTTTGATAATATTGGTAGAGTTTAGTACTTGGTAGGAAAATAGTTCAAACACGAAGATGCCATAAAGGATCATTGGATGAATGCAGTAGATGACTACAAGATGTGAATAAGGGATTATTGTAGAATGACTCTTTATTTGGTAGGAAGTGCATTGAAAATGAATGTCCCATTTAAGGTTGTGCAACAAGACACTGAAGAGGTCTTAGATCCCTTATATAACTAGGATAAGATATATGAGTGACCTATCATGAATGCAAAGATTGATAGAGAAGAAAATGCATATATCAATCATAGAGCGAGGCATATCATCTAGCTAACCAAGAAATGGATTAAGAGACCATTCAAGTTAAATATGCTTCCACAAACAGTAGTTTTCCAAGCTACAGCCTACCTAGTGAAAGGTAGACAAGCAAAAGTGATAGTGCCAACATTCATAGCTCAGTCTCCAATAAGGCTGAAAATGGTGCATCATCTTGATAGAGAAGTTGGATACTTTAGGGCACAGAAGGGTAAGAACAAAAGGAAAAGAACTTCTCCTCAAAAATTTGAGCTTGAAGAGGAGGCAACTCAAGCACCTGAGAGCCAAGGGGAAAAAATTGTAGAATTCATCTAGACTCGGGATAATCTATCAGTGCCACCACCAGAATAAGGGCAAGAAGTTGAAGTAGAAGCATAGGAAGTGTCTCTACCTACCCAAGAGGAATAAGCCTCTCCATCAGCCCCCAAGAAAAGAAAGATGAAATCTCCAGTTAAAAGGACAAGGAGACAAAAGGTGATAAGAAAGTTTATTCCTTTTATATCAATCTTAGAAGTTATTCCAGAGGAAGAAGAATAGGAAGACAAAGATAAAGAGGATAACCTTCCCTTGAGTCAAAGGACTCATCTTGCTAGGGCTATTGAGGTAGAACAGAGAAGGAGCTCCACTATAATTCCACCATCTATTCCTACACAACCTATTTAGGTTACAACTTTGGAGGATAAGTTACAATAATGGATTGATGAGCAAGAGGACCAAGGGGCTGATGTGTTTAAGATGTCATATTTTTATTTCATGCCTATAGGCATTGAACATGTAGGAGATCAGATAAGGGATACACTGATGAATCAACCTCCACAAGATGATTGGAGTCAATTTTTTCCTCAGCCACAAGGACCTTTAATTGCTCCATCATCACCAAGTCAAGATTTATCTTGCTTGGATAAAGGTTCAGTTACTCCTCTCCCTCTGGATAATGAAGAACAGATACAAGCTAAACCAAATGGAAGAGCCACAACAAAGACCTATCGATGAAGTATCAGAGGAGGGGAAAATAGATGAGTAACCTCAACAGACTTCCCAAGATACTTAGGTGAGGACTATGGATTCAACATATATAGAGATGCCTGATATGGATCTCTCACAAAAGGAGAAGACTCCAGAGAGGAGTGATAAAGGAAAGGCCCTAGTAGTACAAGATTCCTCTTCATCTAATAATAAGTCTCTGATGGAAGATACTCCAAGATGGTTGAGAAAAGAGGTGATGGCTAGACACAAAAGGCAATTGTATTGTATTGAGAAAGAAGAAATGAGAGAATTAATTGAAGCTCTCAAGAAACCCAAGCCACCTATGGGTGACGCACGAACATTGACCTTCATTATGAGTGATCAAAATTAGAACTTGTCTTCCCATGTTGGTATCCCTCCTCTACATGCAGATATTGAGGATTTGACTCCAAAAGATTATCAAATCAAAGAAGTCTTACATAGAAAACCCATAGTGGATACTGCCAAATTGATGGTCACTATGGGAATTAAAGAAGTGTTTAGGAACTTAGAATAGGATCAGTTTGAGGTGTTAAAGCTCCAAAAGAAGAATTAACTCCTAAGAGGTTATTTGAATGAAGTAGTTGGTCCATTGGATCATGAAAATATTGAGGAGACTCTAGGTTTGACACTCGATAAGAGGGATAAGGAGAATGTACAATTAGATCCATTTTTGAAGGCTTGTCAACAATGGAGGGAAATTTTTGAAGAAAAAGGTGTGCAGATGATTCAAGGAAAAACTTAAGTTATTGCATCATATGCAAGATAATGCAAACATGCTAGTTGTTAGATAGAACTAGGATTTTGGGTTGATGGATGAGATAAATACCTGGGGTAAAGACCTAAAAGTGTTACAATCAATAAAGGGTCATACGTATCAAATGTTGATGGATGTATATATGGGGTATGAGTTAGATAAAATAGATGATTCAATTGAAAATATTGTAGATGGTAATAAAGTAATAGAGACATTACACATAAATATTCACAGGCTCAAGGATCAAACCCAAGAGAAAATTTTGGAAGTAGAGAAATATTACAGTGATGCTTGCTTGAACATTTTAAAACATGATTCAAGGGATAAACTCATGACTGTGCAAGAAATTGTTGAACAATTTTGGAAGATATTTGAAGAAGCTTCCACTGATGAGGATATTAGACAAGCATTTAAGACCAAAGAGGCATTGCTAGAATTGGATGTGAAGTTGGGAGATTTTGCAGAGACTCACATAGAAGTGGGAAACTATCAACAAAAAGTAAAAGATAAATATGATGCTTTATATTTTCTAGATGCAACCCAAGTGACAGATATTATAGAGAAATTCAAGAACAAATACCCAGACATAGCTTTGGTCTAAAGTGGAACAAAACCTAGAAGTTAGAACCTTAATTTTGACACATGGTAAAATTTTGCATTTTTTGGACCTATCTTCCAAGGTGCAAAAGGTGCACAAGGTGCACTTATCCTAAGGTGTGCTTCTCCAAAGGTGTGCCAGAAGTTTTTTAAGAATTCAGAGGTGCACTGACATCTACATTATCTAATGGTTTTCTTCTTCTTATTTTCTCATGCTTCCTTTGTTTTAAGACATGTAAAGGCTCATGCACCCATCAAATGATATAAATAAGGGTGGAGTCCTACTTAGCACCAGTTAGAGAGTTAGTTTGTACATAATTAGATTTGTTTTATTAGTTTTAAGCATATATTTGCATGAAGGAATCTCTCACTCTCAACACAAATTGAGCAGAATATTTCCTATAACTTCAGGAATGTAATATGTATTCCAAGTCATTATTTTGATGCAAAAATATATGCTATTGGTGATCTCATTCAGAGTGTAGTTATTCTTACTTGAGTGTGTTATATTTTATGAATGCATGTTCATGGAGTGTAATGGAGCCAATTTTTTATTGTGTTATTTTGATTGAGTCATATTTTAATTCTAGTGTTTTCTATGTGTTTACAAATTTTGATTATGTTCCAAGTTAGAGAGGAGATCATATATTGTTCCTGCATATCCTTTTGTCTCATACAAGTACACTTTTTGTGGCCTAGCAATCTAATGAAAAGTGAAACATCTTACAGTTATTGAATTTCCATTAACGATTGCATCAGTGAAATTAAGGAAGTGTTGCTCCTATTTTCATTGGTTACCTACTGATCTTTTCAAAGGCTTAACGCGCAGGCATATTATTTCCCTGGCTTATGTCTATTAGGTATTTACTTTTCAAGTCATTTGCTTAAACTTCTTGCTACCCTATCTTCATTATTTTCTTTTAAAAACACTTGGTTAATTTAGGAATTCATATAGTTGTATAGTTAAAATTGCATTCATTATAAACAAAAAAATACAAAATATATATTTCTTTTTGTGTGGTTACTTTTTTGAGATAGCAAGCAAATTCAAAATTTTATCCAAAATTGGTCACAAATAGCAAAGGCCTCCTCGTGAATACTCACATTTATCTTCTACTAAGCGGATTCTAGTAGGTTGCAAGATTGCTCGAAACCTTAGAGTTGATCCCAGATCAGATTTTCAAGAGAGGAGTTTGAAAGGATTCCTACCATTAAGCATCATGCAAAATGACAACTCAACAAATATGAAAGCTTTACATGATAGTATATTGAAATAGTATACTATTCGAGCTAATGAGAAGAAATAAGTATTGTTTCCTTTGATTGAGAAACTTGAGGAGAATCATCACTATTGTAAGATTTTTATTGGTTGAAGGAAACAAGTTGGTTAAATAGATGAAGAAATGTAATGTTTTCTTTTCTTTGATTCCTAGAAAGATTAAAAATCAAGATGAACTTAAGCATGCACCTAAGGTTAGATCTTTATTGACTGAATGTCAATATATTATCTCTAATAAGGTATCTGATGGATTGCCCCCTGAGAGAAGTATAATTAATTGCATAGATTTAATACCTAGATTTAGTTTTCCTTATAAAGCACCATATAGATTACCACCTATAAAGAATGAAGAATTGTACAACCAAGTGCAATAATTTACTAAAAAGCTTTGATTAGAGATTTTTTCTTTCCTTGTGCAGGTGTTGTTGTATTGGCACCTAAGATTAATGGAGAATGGAAAATGTGCACTAATTCTAGAGATATTAACAACATAATAGTGGAGTATAGGTTTCATTTTCCTAGGATGGATGAGATTATGGATAGATTGAGTAGAGAAAGGTATTTTATAAAGATTGATCTGAAGAGTGGATATCATCACATTAGGATCAAAGAATGGGGTGAATGGAAGTCTAATTTTAAAGACTAATGAAGGTTTGTATAAGTGGTTGGTTATGCCTTTTGGTTTACTAATGCACCTAGTTCTTTAATAAGATTGATGAATGAGGTTTTGAATAATTTTTTAAGTTTGTGATTGTATACCTTGATGACATGCTAATCTATAGTAAGACAAAAGAGAAAGACTTAAACATATCAAGGAAGTTTTGCAAAGGTTGAAAGAGGAGGAGTTGATCAATTTGAAGAAATGTTATTTATGCAGGAGGAAATTGTGTATCTTGGTTATTTGATCTTTTTTGATGGATTTAATGTGGATCTTGAAAAGGTAAAAGCTATTCTTGATTGGCCTACACTTGAGAATATTGGAGAAGTTAGATTATTTCATGGATTGGCAAGTTTCTCTAGGAAGTTTTGTAATGCTATGATAGAGACTATGATAGGTGATAAAAAGGAATTCAAATGGACACATGAAACAAATAGAAGATGTGAAACATTGAAGGAAAAAGCTATAAAGTTACATGTACTTTTTACCTAATTTAAACACAATTTTTCAAGTTGATCGTGATGCTAGTTGGAATGCCAGTGGCATTATTTTGAGTCAAGAAGGTAAGCCTATAACTTTATATAGTGAGAAATTGAATAATTCCAAGAGGAAATATTTAGTCTATGATCAAAACACTTATGTAATCACTCAAGCCTTGAAGATATAAAGACATTATTTTATGTCTAGAGAACTTATGTTGAGCACTAATCATAAAGCTTTACAATATTTTGGAAGTCAAAATAAGTTGAATCAAAGACATATGAAGTGGATTGAATACATACAAAACTTTTATTTTATGGTTAAACATAGGAGTGGATAATAAAATAATGTAGTAGATGCATTGAGAAGAAGAAATTTTTTGTTAACAAATCTACGAGAGTTGAAGTACTTGGATTTGAATATTTGAAGAAACATGTATGAAATTGGTCCCAATTTTTGAGAACCATGGAAAGCTTGTAAGAATGTTGTATCTAATGCATAGCATAAGTGGGTTGATTATTTCATTTAGGAAGATGTGATATTTAAGGGAATTCAATTATGCATACATAGGGGATCTATGAGGGAGAATATCATTAAAGGGAAATGTAGTGGTGGATTTGCTGGACATTTTGGATTGATAAGACAATAAAGTTGATTTTAGAGAGATACTTTTGGCTAGAAATATATAAGGATGTATAGAAGATGGTAAGAAGTTGCAGAATATGTCAAGTTGCTAAAGGAAGTAGTCAGAATATTGGGTTCAATACATCCTTTCTTATTCCTTCCATACCTTGGGAAGATATTAGTATGGATTTTATACTGGGATAATGTAGAACTCAAACAAGTAATGATTCTATATTTGTGGTAGTAGAAATTTTTTCTAAAATGGCACATTTCATACATTGCAAGAAGACATTAGTTGCAATTACATAGAAAATTTATTTATTAGAGAGATAATGAGACTTGATTGATTTCCTAGAACTATTATTTCAAATAGAGATACTAAGTTTACTAGTTATTTTTGGAGGAGACTTTGAAAAAAGTCGAATAGTGAGCTTAAGTTTAGTTCTACATTTCATCCACATACTACTAGACAAAATGAAGTTATAAACACAACCTTTGATATCTTTTTGATAGATTAGATTGGAGATAAGCCTTCTACTTGGGACTTGGTCTTGGCACAAGTAAAGTTTGTTAGAATATATAGTCCACCAATACAACTAAGAGGGTGGGGGGTTTAATCAGTTATCCAACTATTATAACAATTATCAACCTTAATAAAAATTAACCATATGAGAAATATAACAAGATACTCATGCACAATAATACCAAATATGTTAACTAGGAAAACCATTGATTAGAGGGAAAACCCCAGTGGGGATTATACCCACAAGATAATGTACTAATATAAATATTCCTTGTTAGAGGATAGACCCTATTAGGAGTCATTAATAACATTCAATAAATACTAGTCCTTGTTAGGAGAATTTGAATCCCTATTAGTTGATTCTAACCTTATTAGGAGTTGTGAAAGGTAGATGGACCCACTATCCAAACAGCATCAGGGGAAAGACTAATGAACCCACTATCCAAATGATCTTTGTATTATTCCTTGTAGAATAGTAGAATTGAATTGTACTTCCTTCCTCTTTCTCTGTCCTATCAACCAGACCTTTGTTTCTTCTAATCTTTATACCAGATCATAAACTTTGCATCCAATGATCCCTTGGATCACTTACTCACATTTACCACAACACTCTACTCTAGTTCAGACTTTCTTGATCACTTCGCATGTTGACCTTATGGTCAAATCATTTATGTATTAGTGACTCAAAACTTAGTTGTTTACATTTCTACCAAGCTCTGCAATTGCTACAGAGCTTATCATATTTCTAGTATTGTAAGCCAAGTGTTTTAGTTGCTACAAAGCCAATCAGTCAGATTGCACTTCATCTCAAGGTTCACAGTATCTACCAAGCATCTAAAATAGAGTATAGTTTTAACCAAGCTCTATAGTGTAAGCCAAGCTTATCAATTTCTATCAATATTGCAATGTTAACAAATTGAATGAAGGTAGTGTTGACCAAGTCATGTAGTGTCAACCGAGTAACTCACTATCTATCGCGTTCTTCAGTATTCACTGAGTCATCTAGTGCTGACTGAGTTCTTGACACTCCAAGTGATTAGTATGGATTGAGATTTGATATCATAAGAGTTATAGAGTTTGATAAGTGTTGAAAATGTTTGTTGAGTGTTAGAACATCATAGAGTGGTCTTTAGAACCTGAGTTATAGCAAGTGAGCTGACTTTGTGAAGATTGTCAGATTTTTGTATTGTAACTTATTCCAGCAGGTAACTAAGTGGATTGGTATTTATGTAATGCATTGTATCATATCAAAATAAGAGTGTGAATAATTAGAAGAAGAATTGTATCATATCATTGTTATTAAAAGGAATCTAATTCAAAAAATTGAGTTACAGATCAAAGATCAGTCATTGATTCATCCTAACAGGTGCATTAGTCAAATCCTTTCACAAGGTGGACTTAATAGTCTCATTCCAAATATCCTAATAGAGTTCATACTTCATTTTATGTTGTAAATATTTTCATAAGGTGGACCTAACAATATTTAATGCTCCTAACAAGGAAGATCCTCAGAAGTCATCAATTGTAAGCTTTAACAGGCTAACTTTATGTTGTAGTAATAAAGATTGTAGGTATCATCCCTACCCTACTTTTACTTTCTACTTGGAAGGTTTTTGAGTTACCAAATATTGTGCTAGGTGTTATGAGTGTTTTATTGCTTTCAGTCTTTCATGCATGCAAATGGATTTGAGAATCTTAAACTAGTGAATTAATATATGTTTTATTGGTTCCTGATATGCCCCCCCTTCTTAGTTACCTAGTCTATATTACATTTCCAATCATTGGTATAAGGGCTTTGGTTCTCGCATCAAAAGTTTAGAAGCTTGAGAAAAGATGAGAGGTAATAGAAACATATAGGCTAGAGAAAGGTATTGAAAGTGAGAAGTTGGATTTTCAATTGTCCATGAATCAATTAAAGAAGATGAAGGAGAAACTCTATCAATCCCTAAAAGGAAGAAAAGATCTTGTAGAATAAATGTATCACAATCTCTACATTGAAGAAAGAATTGAAGACATTTTCTAAGATAGAAGTTCAGTTGAAGATGATGCAACAATCAAAGATCTACTTGAGAAGAATCTTACTCTTCATGAAGAAGTTAGAAAACTGAAAAGAGAATAATAAATTCAATTAGTTAGAATATGTGCAGACATGGAAAAAATAGACAAAGTCAAAGAAGAGAAAAGATTGCTAACTAAAAGGATAGAAGAAAAGGATAATGAAGCTCATCAATTATCTCTTCCACAACAATATATGATTGATCAAATCAATGATGTATATCAAAAACTCATCAACTTATGGATAGAGAATGAAAGATTGTAGAATGACCTCAGCATAGAGAAGCAAACCAATGAGAGAATGGTGAAATCTAATGAAAGGATGAATCAATTGAATGAGAAAAATAAATTTATATAGAATGGTAAATAAGGATTACGATACAAAGAAGAAGGTGACTCATCTCAACAAGGAGCTCAAAAGAATAAAAGGCCTACTTGTAATCATTGTAGAAAGATGGGACATACATCAAACAAGTGTTGGAGCAATGGTAAATCAAATTTTAGTGGAAAGTGTTATAATTGCAACAAACTAGGACATAGAAAAAATGAATGCACAAAGAAACCTAAGTTTGAAAGAAAGTATTTTAACTACAATAAACAAGGGCACAAATATTCATAGTGCAAGACCAAGAAATGGAACCCAATAGAACAAATTGTCAAACCTATATTTGGTTGGGACTACAATAGATAATGCAGATGTCACTACTGTGATGAGTTTGGGCACATTGGATGAAATTGCATAAAACATCACACAAGGAAGAGAGACACTACAAAGAGATGTTTTGTATGTACAAAGCTTGGACATCTTGCCAAAAACTACATGAATTGAGGAAGAGTTGAAGATAAAAAGAAGGTAAAGGATGATGATATCATAAGTTAGATGAGGCGGCAATAAGTAAGGAAATTTCTAGAGAATGAAAGCCAAAGTAATGAAAATATTGACACCCAAGTCAATGAGTTGGATGACTCAACTATCTCAAACTAGTTACCTATAGAGATTAGTAGAACTATGATTTAGAAGGAAACATTTCACATAAGTTCCAGTCAGCAAGAAGAAGATCCATATCAGCATTCTAGATGCACAAGGATCATGGATTTGAGATTACAGTTGAAGACCTTACCAAGAAAGGTCAGGCCACAAGACCTTATTGAGCAAGGTCAGGTTGCATAACATTACCAAGTTTCAAATGTAGATGTTGAATTGGTAACTCTACCAAGTATCAAACTCAAACCAAGTGATGATAGTTCCTACCAAGTTTGAGGTTTTTTTTGTGTTGAAATTTAGACCGAGTGAAGAGTTCTTACTAAGCCAAAGGTGCCTCCTGAGTGATCAAAGACATAACCAAGTTGAATCCAACCATCATAGAGGAACTTGATCCTGTTGGAGTGTAGTCACAGATTCCTCTAAAGGTACCTTTATTCCACAACAGTGATCATTTTATCACTATTCAATTCAAGAGCTAAGAACCCTAGAGATGAACCATTCATTCAATGAATAGTGTATGGATGGGAACTTGAAACCTAAGCACAAGTATTTGGAAACCAAAGGATTAACACATATCTTGAATATGCCAAGGGATTTTCAAGGAAAATGGATTAGATTCATCTTGAGCCAATTCCATGACATGCATTTGTGGTTAGATCACCCTATTTAAGTTAGATCACCCTATTTAATTTATAAAGAAGATGATACATAGGATAACAAGGTTGTCAATCCTGAACAAAGAAAAGACTACAAAAACCCTAGGTTGGGTTGAATTTACTAAGAAAACTCTTGTCGAATGGGATGGAAGAGGCATGAAACTGAATGGAGTTACAGAAATGGAGATAAAGTTCAATATCCATGTGATTTCTCATAAGATATACAACTTGAGCAGGTTAAACAACATTCCTTGTGAAGCTATTGACCAAGCACTTAAGGTGGTAAAGAACAACCTATCCTTCAACCTTTCTGAGCTACTACTGAACTAGTTCAACAAGAACATAGAGATCATTTGAGTCTTGAAGAAAAAATCATGTAAGTTTGGTTCCTTATTGACTTGTTTATTCGTTTATGTGCAAAAGTTCTTTCCTTCCAAAGGAACTATGGTGTGGAAGAAATATTCACTAGTGCTATATTAGATTAATGAATTTATAGCATAAATTGGTGATAACTTTGAAAGTATAATGGGTGCTTATTTTGAAACTTTCAAAGAGAAAATGCAAAGCAAATATAGAATTCCTAAGAAATTAGTGGAAGACTATGAACAAGATATTTTTTTTTGGTTGACTGTGATAAAGTCCAGATCCAAGCAGTCAGGCCAAGGGATATGAAGTAAACATATATGATACATGGTACATAATTGAAGCTCTCTTGAATGAGCCTTTTGACCCCAAGACACCTTATTTTAGCACTTATGAGGAAGCCAAGGCCAGAATTACTCTTAAAATTAAGCTTCCCCAAGCAGGGAAAAGAGGAAGAAAGAAGGTGGAAAAGATACTTAAGGCCACCAAATCCTCTAGTTCCCTTCTCTTGTTAACTGAAGGAAAAGGAGATGATCTTGATGAAAAAGAAGGAGAAGAAGAGCTCGTAGAGGAAGAAGAATATGAAGAAGAGGAACCTCCCAAGAAGAAAGGGAAGGTCATAATAATTAAACCTACAAAGTCATCCCCTATTGTGCTCACCAAAACAAAAACAAAATGAAGGAAGAAACTAAAGTTAGGTGATGATGATGAAGAATATGAAGTAGAGAAAATCATATTTCAAAAGTATGCCCCTACCTTTGCAGAAAGATTGAAAAGATTGGAAGGAGGAGGAGATATAGGATCTTTCAAAACTCTTAAGTACGACACTAGGAGTGCAAAGGAGAATAAATAGATATAAGATGACCTAGTGGAAAAATTGCCAAAATGGAGATACTGTCTTGATGAACTAGTCAAGAAAGTTCCTAACAATATTTCAAAGGCAATTACAATTGTATGGGAGAATGCACTTAATGTTGCAAAAGACATTAGAGAACAGACTTTGAGACAATTTATGCCTAATCTTCCAAACAAGGAAGTAAAGGAATCATTGAAGAAAAATGAGTAGAAGTGTACACAAAAATTCAATACATTATTGATCATGCCAAAGGGCATAGAATCTGTTCTGAAATCCAACACTATAGCATGGAAGAATATCTATGGGCTGCAAAAGCCTAGTGATTAGATTGTGCAAATTGATGACAAGGATGATGAAGTAGAAAATGTGGAAAAAGATAATGACAATATATATAATGAGGAAGTAGAAAATATGGAAGGAGATGATGTTGAAGCTCAAGAAACTATAGGAGGAAATCTTCCTGAGATATATATTATCAAAGACTCAAATCCTGAAAAGATAGTAGTAGAGATAGTGGCCTCTCTTCCTAACTCTCTAAGAAAAGCCCTAGTGTCATCTAGCTCATAGAAAGATGCTATCAAATTATTTGAGGTAAACACTACTTAACCAAGAACTCAGCTAACCATTAGAGTAATATTACCAAGTGCATTGATGAGTGAAGTTTCCATCACTTCATCTGTTGAGAAAAAAACTCAAATAACTCCAACATCAAGCCTATCCAAGTCATAGTAAGGTATTGCAAACATTCCTATTGTTAGTTATATTTCTCCCGCATTTGTTACTATTCCTACCATTTCTACTACTATTTCTACTATTGTTACTACCATGGAAAGTGAAATGATAGTTGATGTTAAGTCCAACCGAGCATTGATGTATTGAGTAAAGGAAAGGAAATTGTTCCTTCCATTCAGAAAGAAAAGGGTAGAGAGGTAGAAGCCTCTAATGAAGAGATTGATCCAGAAGAGGACATTGTGATACTAGATTGGGATCTTTCCAATCTGAATCTTGATCAAATGGATACCCTTGGTGAGCTTTGGAAAAAGAGGGCCAAACAATAGAAGCTCAGAGAAGAGAATAAGAAGAAAAACTAGGTACTTGAAGACATCAAAAGCATATTTGTGGAAGCTATAAATATTGAGGTTGATGAGAAACAACTTATTTTGGATCAATTGGTTGAAATTGTTCACAATTACAATGAAGACATCAATGGGCAAGATAAAATTCTATAGAGGGTAGAAATAAAATTTGAGAAAAAAGTTTTGGAAAAGGTAGCACAAAAGATAGCCATTGACCAAGTAGATTTGTCTACTGTTCTTGCTACATTTGAAGTATTTGTAAATAATGTTGTTGCTTTTTTTGTAAATTTAAATGATATATCTAACTTTACAAAGGAAATAAAAGATAAGCTATCCAAGATAGATACTGATATGAAGGCAAGTGCACATCAATTGTCACTTGACCCTAGCTGCAGTTCTACACATTTTGAAAAGATAAGATATCTGATAGATCTTTAGGCTGAATTGTCAAGGGAAGAAGCCAGGATAAGAGCCACACTTGTATAAATTCAAGGCATGATCCTTCCCAACGTGGATTCAATGAAAAAACATTGATCCATGATAACAACTTCTCCATAGCTAATCATATGATGGAAATTTCAGTGTAAGTGTAGATAGCCTTGCATGCATCAAAAGTTTTGCAAGAGAATTAGGATAGAAAATGACCATCATTTTGAAGGTACACACTGATTTCTTGTCACATTTTTGTGTTACCTTGTAAATTTTGTATTTTTGTCATTTGCGTCAAAAGGAGGAGTTATATATACATTGGATATATTTATGGGGGAGTTGTAATAAGAAAGGAAACCCATGTATAGTATGTACAAAGCATAAAATGTGTTTACAAAAGAAAATTTGAAAAATAAAATAAAAAATTAAGAAGTTATTGAGCTACAGTAGTAGACACGATCAAAACCGAGTTGAAGATCTAGATTTAGCATCAATGACAAAGAAATAGCTAGGGCTTGCCATGACAAAAACTTCAAACTTTTGCCAGACCAAAAAATTGTCAAATTTAATCCACACTTGGAGGGACCTAAGTCCAAACATCAAACCAACCCAAGACTTGAAAGCATACAACCCATGATCAATTTGGACTTGGATAAGGGAAAACAACCTTTGGAGTTTTCAAACACAATGATGACACCTATAAGATCCCATCAAGAATCAACCATTGAAATCCTCAAAAGTACATTTGAACACATCAACATCAATCCCTTGTTTAACAAACCTCTATTAATAAATGGCAACAAGACTCTTCCTAAATATCCCAAAAGGATGTTAAGACTTGATCTCAATCACATATGCAACAACAAGTTGTGCCTAAAGGGACTTACACTCTAGGGATGCCAAACATACCTCCTTTGGAAGAAAATCAACAAAGCGCAACCTTGCTCCTAACTTTACCAAATGTTATGACATCAATGTTAGAATATTCAAATGGGAAGAATGCTTCTGAGAGGGGAGGTGAATAAGAAGTACTAGCCTTTATCCTATTTTGAATCCTTAATAACATATAACTAAAATTAACATGCATGCATATAAACATTAAACAATCATGAGAAACAAACATGCATCACCACATAACACTTGAGATTTTGGTAACCCAAAAACCCTCCAAGAATAAGAAGGTAAAATTGGGGTAGGGATGATACCCACAAAATTACTACAGCAATAATGTTTAACCACTTCTGATGGTCTGCCTTGTTAAAGGCCTACCCTATTAAAGGCTTTACACTATGTCAATAGTGACTTGGTTAAAGGATTTACAAACACTTCACATGAAATGTTACCCTATTTAAGGATTTAATCACCTTTTCAAAGGATCTACAAAATAGTTGTTAAGCTAACCTATCAACATAGGGTTTCATTTCTAATACAATGGCTAAAGAGTATTAGGTATAATAAACTTGATAGCTTACAATCCTTGATTGCTAAATATAGGCACTTGATCTACTTTCTCTGATCATGACCCTCTAAGATCTTATATTTGTTCATATCCCTTACTTTTTTTTTATCAACTGAATGTCTAACTGTTGCTCTCTTCCTCTAAGTCTTTTTACTCTTCACTTTGAACTCCATTATAGTTTCCCCATACACTCCTTCATCCATTCATAATACAATGAGATTTTGTCTTCCTTATAAAGACATTTGAAGAATTAGGGTTAGGTGTGGATCTACGATCCATATTGAATCTTTATTTCCTGCTCATTTCTTGTACTTTTTATATTGGTTGAATGCCTTCTTCATTTTTTTAATTGGCTCCATATAGTTTGCATAGGAAAAATAAAAGATTCAATTTTATCTATTTGATCCTTCTAGATCCTTCAATGTTGGCCATAAAAATGGTTTACATCTAAATTAGTGAAGTTACAAACTCATATGTGCATTTTGTATTACTTGGCACTTACTAATTTCTGATGCTCAACACATGTAACAAAACTATCTCACTCGACTCCTATTGCATTTTTTTTTTGCTCAGCATCATCCATGAATTGGCACTTAAATATCACTCAGATCCTATATCATACTCGACACTTGAAGTCACTTGGCACTTGATCTTCACTTGGCACCTGAAGATCACTCGGCACCTGAAGGTTGCTCGGCTTCAATGTAGAAAGTGGTTAAGTGTGTTGACACTCAAATGTCAAAACCATTCTGAGACTAACAATCTCCCCCTTTGACATGAGTGTCAAAAACACTTAACTAAGCATTATTTACTAACCTTATGAGTACATTCACTAATCTGCTCAGTATATATACAGAGGTTTAAAAAAAACTAGATCAAAATTTTGTAAAAAACAATATATACCGTAAAATTATTGTAACTCCCCCTGAGTTGATTGTGCCATTATCTGTTATGTCTTGGTAACCAAAATTGTTGTGCTGAAAATGTCTCATGCTAAATGTTGATATAACATTATATCTCCCCCTTTATCTCATCTCCCCCATTCTCTTTATCTCCCCCTTTTTGACACTTATGTCAAAGGGTTCTAAGGGTTAAGACCATATTTTGCCAAAAATGTACTATTTACCTCCATAATCATCCTGAGAGAAGCATCCCAATTACTCAAAGCAATTTCAAGAGATTTTTACTGGATGGCAGTCTCTATAGCAAGATGAACAAGACCATCTAAAGTAGACAAATTAGGGTCTTTCTTTAGAACATTTTCTACATAGGCTTGTTCCTTATGGAGGATTTCCAAGTTTGGGGTGATGGAAGATTGAAGCTGTAGCAATTTGGCTTTGATGGTGCTCTCTTATGTTGTCAATTCAGTCAATTCCTTCTGAGTACGAAGTGTTTGAGAAAAATGCTTCTTACTTTGAGTTGGATCCTTAGGTAACTACATGCTTGAAATATTCAAATTCCTCTCCAAGCTCATTATCCTCTGGTTGGTCTCTTGTGTGAAATATGAGAAGTCACAACTTTTTGTACAATGAGAATATATTCTCAAGTACCTGTTTGACCTTTTCAATATTCTTGGCCAGTTCAACTTGTGATAGTACTATTTCATTTACAATTTTCTTGTTTTCTTTCCCTTAAAATTTCTTTTCAGACCATTCCATTAGTTTTACATTGGTCTCTTGGTCTTCACTTTGTACCTAGTCCACTATATTGGCTAGTTGCTCCATTATGGGCTTTTTTTCATCAGGTACCTGTAAATTGAAAGCATCTAGAAATATATCCTTAATTTCTACTAATGCTTGCCTCTATTTGTACTCATACCTAAGTACCTCTTGCTTCTTCTTCCTTTCAAGTGCCTCTTGCACTTTAGTCATTTGGGCAATGGTCATGGTGTCAAAGTCATACCTGGGAATTACTATCTCTTCATCAAGAGTAGGGTCTCCATAGTGAAGTACCCTCAGAACCTTGGTAGAACTCAATCCTAGTACAGATATCTACAATGGTACTATAGAGGTCGACTGTTGTGAAGTTTCAGTGGGAGTCCCTATTCTAGGCAAGTTGGTCAATGTTTGAATTGCCTATTGCTCCTTCTCCTTAGGGCTCTCCCCTTCCTTGTCGTATTCTTTTCTACCTTGATCAATGACAGTTATCTTAGGCAATGCACCTTGTGTTTGTGCTGTAGATACAGAGGTATCTCTCTATCTAGTTTTCTCTTTTGTTGTCTCCCTTGTAGTTATACTTACTGAAGTATCAACCTTAGCAATTGTATATTTGACTTCATGCTCTTTAGGTTGAGTAATAGTAGCTGTAGGAAGTTGTGAAGGTGGTTCTTGTGGATTCACCTTTTCCTTGTTAATTTCAGCTACTGCCTTTTGCAATTCCTCTTCACTCACCAAAACAGGGTTAGTGCACAACTATGATTGCAATGTTGTTTGGTGAAGAATCTTCTTGAGATCCTCTACAGTGAGTGGATTGATGTTCTAACAAGAGGTTTCAGGAACATCCTTTATTGTTATAGATTTTGCAGGTGTAGTTGCAATATGTAGAGGACTAGGTGGTGGCAATTGGGTGTCTTGGAAACTTTATTCTTGTTGTTGCTCCTCAGCTATTCCCTATTCACCTTCTTGGGCATCTTTCTCCACATCTTCCTCTTTTTCACTTTCATCAATATCTTCTTCTTCATTTCTCCCTTCAAAAGGGTCCTCTTCTCCCTCCCTTCTTATAGTCATTCCATAGATTACCTTCCATATTTGTGTTGACTTTTTGACAACATCTTCAATTTGATTCTACAAGATACTAAAGGCTCGATATTTAGGTACAAATTTTCTTGCATATTTCTTGCTTGCCTTACTGATTTGACCTTTTGTAAGGTCTAGCATTACATGAGCCAAAGTTGACTCTCTTATATCCTTTTCCATTTTGAGGCAGTAATGCCACTTATTCTCAATTAATGTGCTTAGCTCCTTGGGTATTGAGTCATCAAGTTCAAGTGGAGTAGTCTTGAACTTTGCCATCATAGTGTAGATGGACTCCTCAACTATTTTTTGTTGTTCTATAGACAACTTATTGAACTTTATGGTCTTAAGACCAGACAAATCTACATTATCTCTAATATTATTACAAATGATTTCTAATCTGGATGAAGTGGAGCGTCTTACTATTCTAAATTGTTCTTCATCAAATTTTGTTTCTTCTTCCTCTAACTCCTATGGTGCAATAAACTTTCTTCTCTTCTGCTCTGTAGACCCACCTTGCTCTATTGCCTTCTTCTTTTCTTGTTCCTTTTTTGCTTTGGTTGTCCCCCTTGTATCTGCCCTTGTAGTTGGCTTTACTGGGCTAGGTTTTGTCATAGTTTTATGTGTCTTTGGCTGTGCAACTAGTAGCTTCTTTACTTTCCTTTTCTTGGGCTCAACCTTAGGTACATCCTTCTCTACACTTTCCTCTTCTTCAACATCTTCACTCATGCCTTGGGTTAATGTAGGTGGTCCTTGCTCTTGCTCTTCTTCATCTCCTTCTACTTCTTCATCTTCTTCATCCCCTTTTGTTGTGCCTTCACCAAGTTTTGCCTTTAGATTTTTAACCAATTTATCCTTTTTCTTGAGTGTGGAGGCAGTCTTTAACTCTATATTCACCTTTGACCTTACCATATCATAACTGCCAAAGTGTGGGGCACTCTTGTCTATCTCTTATGCCAATAATGCAGTTATTTTTGTAGATGCTTCATCTATGTTGATCTCATAACTAAGAGGCCTTAACCATCTCACTCTTGGTATGATATCTTATACATAGGTATAGTCAATATCTACAAGAAAACAAACATCATTTACATGTTTCTCCACTAAAGAAACTAGAATCCTGAGTCTTTGCTTCATTGATTTCTTAAAATCTTCAAAATAACTTGTCATCAATGTGTCAAAATTGTCTCCCATTTGTTCTATATATTCATTAATTTGGGCTATGATAGTTCTATCATTTCTCCATGAAACTTTTCCAAAAGAAGGAAATTCATTCTAAACATAGAAGAATACACAAACCAAATTTGCATTGGGCACCCTTTGTCCTTCTTATAGTTGCTAAGTTTTCATTAATCTATTGTAGTTGTAGCTCTGCAAGATCATAAGTATGATCCTTTTTCACCAATTTGTAGCATACATCTACTACAATACAAGGCACACTATTGAGTCTACTAGATTGATAGAATTTATAGGCAATAACTCTAATAGAAAATTTAATGAGAGGATCTTGAATGGTGTCAATTAGCATTCCTCTTTTATTCCACTTTGCACCTGTGTTTTTCTCAATAACCTCCTTGAACTCACTTCTCAAGGTCTTGTACCAATCTAGGGTAGGGTATCCAGTTACCCTATGAATGATTCTTTTCGTGATCTTTATGGGAACATCTTCTAACCACAGACTACCATCATGAATTCTATTAAACACAAGTCTAATCCATTCTGTCTTAAATACAGTGGGAAAACCCAAAGCTCATGTTAAACCCTTCCTCTTAGCAATTTTATATTCATCCTTCAAAACTCCATTGACACACAACTTCTCATAGGCTTCCCTTATTTCCATATCTCCTATGGCTCCTATCTTATAGTTATAGCATCTCCTTATGTCATGAACCATTACAACTTTTAGGGGTATGCAGGAATGGGCTCCGACTGGATCATTCTTATATGCAACTTTAGGGATGGGATGAAAATCAGGCTACTTAACATCATTAGATACTAGCTAGACCTCAAACAACTCTTTGTCATGGGTTTTCTTAGAACTCGAAGCCATTTGTGCAAACTAGGGTTTCCTTTACAAAGAAATATGAAACTGTGTAGCTCGACACAAATGAAAATACCTCAAGATTGATGAAAACACATTATAAGAGGTTGGAATCTACTTGGAACACTGGATTCTCTGCTATGAAGTCACTCCACTCTCGTTCTCTTCTTTGCTTCTCATTTATGATGGAGAAAAATGATCAAAATTGCGATAATATACCCTATTTCCATTGCATTAAATGCTCAACTACCCACTCAACTTCTAAAGGATTTTTAACATTACTCAGCTTGCATTACATTTCCACTTCACTCAGCTTCCATTGGAGTTACTCAACTCGGCATTAGTCATCAACTTGGTCATTTTTAGGAACTCGACACCCACTAGAGTTTTACTCGGCCTCTGAGGACAACTTGGCAATTTTGTAAGAATCTTCATATTATGACTTGGCATCTTTGCTTATGCTGATTTCTTCATTTTAGTACTTCTTTATCTTGGGATTGGTGTATGATATAACTTTGTATATCAGTCCCATGCATCTATTCATGTTTAGTTTGATAAAGTGTGATCACTTGACCCATTGGGTGAAGTGATCCCTTCACTTGATGTGTTGCACTCATCTTTCTTCTTCCAAGTCTTATTCATTTGCCCTCTTTTTTTTGACATCAATCTTTTCTTTTCCTTTGTTGGCTTCAGTTTTTGGTGCATTAGAGCTTGTAGGACAGTTTCTGCTGATATGACCAATTTTCAAGTAGCTGAAACAAGTGGTTTGATTTAGCCACCTGCTATAATTCCCTCTGAAGTGTGTCCTTATACAATTTTCAAGGATATGTCCATATTCCTGACAATAATGATAGCTATAGCTAGTGTTGTAATCCCAATGGTAGTGATTTTCATTTCCTTTTGTTTTTGTTGGCTGATTTGATGTCCACATAGACTTTGATCTGCATTCAAAGGCTCTATGTCCATACTTCTTGCAGTTGTAGCAGTGACCTTCAAATCTTGGTGTCTTGATAGTCCTAGTTTTGCATTCATGTGCTTGATGTCCTTGCTTCTTGCACTTATGAAAATAGTTTGCACTCTTAGGTTTATCATGCTGATGGACATTCTTGCTTCTGCATACATTAGAGGTATGTCCTTTCTTACGATAGAAATGATAGGTAGGTTTGGTGTTCTTACTTTTGTTGCTTCTTTCTTCTACAGTCTTGGATGACTCTCCTTCTTCAGTGCTGGTATATCCTAATCCTTGAGTGTCATGGCTAGACCTTGGGGATTTTAGTAACTACTCAAAATACTTGATGGCCTCATTGGGTTTGTTGAAGCTCTTTGAAATTTCCTTTTCTCTTTTCAAGTCATTCTGCAATTGCTCATTTTGCATTTTCAGTGTAGAGATCTCAATGTCCTTCATATTCAGCTCATGATGAAGGTTCATCATTTGGACAAGTGTATCCATCTACATGTTTGAGATTCTTGTTAATTCAGTACATTTTTCTTCAAGTCTGTTTGCAAGATTCCTTTTGTCATCTTCCATCATGACTCTATCCTCAACTACTCTTTTCTTTTTTTTAGTGATTTGACATAACATTATGGTCTGTGATTCATGTTCCATATTGAGATATCTTATCTCTTCTGCTTGAACTCTATCTTTCTCCATTAGTTCTGCTATTGCTGCGTCAAACTCTTTAGTGTCTCTATTGGAAAATACTTTTGTGGTATCAATCTCCCTGTAGTTTATATCATTTTCAGCTATAGCTATCTCCTTCCTTCTTTTCAAGGATTTTCTTAATTCCTCTCTAGCTTCCTCTACCTTGTGTAGAGCGAGATGCACATCTATCACCTAGCTCTCAATGATCTTTCCAAGTTTGAAAACTTCCATCTCTAGATCTTTTCCTCCAAGCTATTAGGCTTCTTTTTGAGAGAACCAAAAGCTCTGATACCAACTGTTGGAATATTAAAATGGGAAGAATGCTTCTGAGAGGGGGGGTGAATTAGAAGTACTAGCCTTTAGCCTATTTTAAATCCTTAATAACATGTAACTGAAATTAACATGCATGCATATAAACATTAAACAATCATGAGAAATAAACATGCATCACCATATAACACTTGAGATTTTGGTAACCCAAAGACCCTCCAGGAATAAGAAGGTAAAATTAGGGTGGGGATGATACCCACAAAATTACTACATCAATAATGTTTAACCACTTCTGATGGTCTACCCTGTTAAATGCTTTACACTATGTCAATAGTGACCTAGTTAAGGGATTTACAAACTCTTCACATGAAATGTTACCTTGTTAAAGGATTTAATCACCTTTTCAAAGGATCTACAAAATAGCTATTAAGCTAACCTATCAACATAGGGTTTCATTTCTAATACAAAGGCTAGAGAGTATTAGGTATAATAAACTTGATAGCTTACAATCCTTTATTTCTAAATACAAGCACTTGATCTACTTTCTCTGATCGTGATCCTCTGAGATCTAATATTTGTTCATATCCCTTGCTTTGTTCTAATCAATTGAATGTCTAACTACTACTCTCTTCATCTAAGTCTTTTTACTCTTCACTTTGAACTCCACTATAGTTTCCCCATACACTCCTTCATCCATTCATAATACAATGAGATTTCATCTTCCTTATAAAGACATTCGAAGACTTAGGGTTAGGTGTGGATCTATGATCCATATTGAATCTCTGTTTCCCACTCATTCCTTGCACTTTTGTTATTGTTTGCATGCCTTCTTCATTTTTTTAATTGGCTGCATGTAGTTTTCATAGGAAAAATAAAAGATTCGATCTTATCTGTTTGATCCTTCTAGATCCTTCAATGTCAGCCATAAAAATGGTTTACATCTGAATTAGTGAAGTTACAAACTCATATGTGCATTTTGTGTTACTCGGCACTTACTAATTTCCGATGTTCGACACATGTAACAAAACTATCTCACTTGGCTCCTGTTGCATTTCTATTTTGCTCAGCATCGTCTACGACTCGACACTTAAATATCACTTGGCTCCTATATCATGATTGGCACCTGAAGTCACTTGGCACTTGATCTTCACTTGGTACCTGAAGATCACTCAACACCTAAAGGTTGCTCGGCTTCAATGTAGAAAGTGGTTAAGTGTTGGCACTCAAATGTCAAAACCATTTTGAGACTAACAATCAAATGTTATGGAGCCTCTCATGAGCATACCATGTAAGACATCAATTGCAACAACCCCTATTGACATACAAAGGAAGAGCCTTCTTGACATTTCACCCATTCCCAAAAAACATACATCTCATTGCCAAATCAATATGATGCCCCAAGGAGAAACATCTAAAACAAAAAAGTATCAAAATCCCAACATGATGTTCAATTCTCAAGGACATAATCAACTTCTAAGACAACGATAACCTACAGTGGTACAAGGACTTAACATTTCTAGTACACAACCAAGTCAAAATCCACTTAACACATTCAACATATCAACAGCAACATCAACCACGACAAAAACCTCAAGTGGTGCAAGCATCTAATGTCCCCAACACACACCCCAATGTAAATCCACTTAACTTACATGAAATGTACCAACAAAAATTCCAACAAAAAAAAGCCATGTTCACTAAACAACAAGAGCAACTAAAGAAAAAATTGGAATACCAAAGATGCCTTGAGTAACAAATTACCTATCAACAACATATACCATGACAACATCAATAGATACCTCTAAAACAACAATCACACACATGGTCTCACATACAACCAATAAAGGTATCTCAACAACAACCACAATAAATGGCGCAACAACAACCACAACAAGTGATGCAACAACAACACATGGTACAACAATTGCAATCAATACCATAACAAATACCACACCATGTACCACAACAAGGACCCTTTTTCCTTTTTGGTACTAACATACCTCCACCACCTAGTGACACATCACCTGACTCTTCAAACACAAAAATTTTAGAACCGAGTAGACATAGTTCTCACCATAGCAAATGATCTACTCATAGACACAAAAGACTTGAAGATAAGACTATCATGCACAACCCTAATAAAGAGTTATTAAAACAATTCAAACAACTTTCCAAACAAGTTGAGGCATTGGGAGTCTAGGAGAAATAGACTCTATATATAGAAAGGGACTTACATCCTAATCCATTTGATAAAAGTCTATATATGTCTCCTTTCCCAAAATATTTTGAGGCACCTAGATTCAAAAAATATCGAGGAAAAGGAAACCCCATTGATCACATTAAGAAATTATGTGCCTCTTGTATCGAACTCAGTGATGAGCCCACCTATCTGATGAGACTATTACTTCATTCTCTAGGTGGGCCCACACTTGAATGGTACTCCAAACTTCCTAGTACCATAAAATCTTGGTTGGAATCGGTAGACAAATTCATCTCCCACTTTGTCTTCAATATTACAAATGAGGTGACACTTTTTTATTTGTGCTCAATTAAACAAAAGATGGAAGAACCATTTATCACATTCTTATTACACTAAAGAAAATTAGTCAGTCAATGCTCACTAAACATTCATTAAGAACAATAAGTTAATTTGTGCATTGAAAACCTAGTCCCCGAGTTAATGTACAAACTCAAGATAATTTGTGCATTGAAAACCTAGTCCCCGAGTTAATGTACAAACTCAAGATCAAAAGTCCAAGCACCATTTCCAAGTTGATGAAAAAGGGGGCTAGTATTGAAGATGCCCTCATCTATAAGGGAATCCTTAAAACAAAAAAGGAAAACATAAACACCAACTTGTCTAATGACGAGGCAAAAATTTTCTCCAAAAAAAATAATGTAACCAATGATGGCAATATAGATGCATGAATAATCAACATAGAACAACCTCAACTGACTCTAAAAGGTGCAAACTCTACAAATTCACAAACTCCCAATCAAAAACCACTTCAACAAAAAGAAACTGAGAGTTGCACATAGGATAGACCTCAAATACATCCTACAACCAAAGGTAGGAAATTCACACCCTTGGGGATACCTCTTGAGATTGTACTACAACAATTACTCAATAATAACTTCCTACAGTTACCCCCAATCAAAGACAAACCATCAACTAAGGCCTCTTGGTGGGATGATAACAAATTCTATGATTACCACTACACTAAAGGACATAAGACCTCATCAAAATTTCCAGCTAAAACATGCAATACAAGAACTTATTGATTATGGTATAATTACTTTTGATCCTTGCTTACTAGCATCCAATGCTGATCATACCATCTTTAAAGATCCTCTAGGTAATCATGACAAAGAAAAGACCTCCATTTCAAACTCAAACTCACCAGCCAATGTGAATTACACCCACATTGGATATGACTACACCATAAATTTCTTCAATGAGTCTGACTCCTACATATCCACATTCACCTTAAAGATTGAAGACCCTTGTTGCACTATCACTACGCATCATACCAAGATCACACTACCTAGACCTCCTTCTAGAACTACTACCTCTGTTAGACTTGCACCCCCTAGTAGACTTAATGCTCCTACTTCATCTAATTATATCCATGTTGAATAGCTTGGCAAGACCCCTACACAAATATCTATCTTGGACCTACTGTGTGGATTCCCCCAACATTAGAAGATCTTGGATCAAGCCCTTAAAGAGCTACTAGTCCCAAATAACATTGATGTTGCCCAGTTCTAGGCCATGGTTGGGAACCTATCTGCATCACATTTTATCACCTCTTCCCCTCAAGATATTCCTACATACAGACACAACCACAATGATCCCCTTCATCTCGAAGTCTTTATCTG
Organism: Cupressus sempervirens; assembly: GCA_028749045.1. Taxonomy (NCBI): domain Eukaryota; kingdom Viridiplantae; phylum Streptophyta; class Pinopsida; order Cupressales; family Cupressaceae; genus Cupressus; species Cupressus sempervirens. The sequence continues at coordinate 441,542,010 of CM053786.1, read as the reverse complement.
TAATGCCAAGGTCAAATGTGTCTTGATAGATGGAGGAACAGGACTGAACATTTGTACCCTTAAAGTTGTCAAGAGTTTGGATTACTTTGAAGAAGGTGTAGATCCCTCTCGCATAATCTCAATAAAGGCCTATGATGATGGTGAGTGTTTCTCCAAGGGCATCATCATATTACCCATAAGAGTTGGTCTAGCTACTTAGAATACTTTATTCCAGGTCCTAGATATCGAAATGAATTACAACATGATACTAGGACACCCTTGGATCCATGCTATGCAAGTGGTTCCTTCTACATATCATTAATGTCTAAATTTTTCCTACAACAATGAGGAGGCTACCATTCCTGGCGATCCAGACCCATTCCAATTCTATGCCAGTCCCAACAAACAATGAAGCACAACCTACAAATTCCTTTAAATATATGGAGGCTGATATACTCCTCAGTAAGGCCAACAAAAAGCTAAAGATTGAAGATAATGGGTGTGGAGAATACTTTATGTCTCAAGTATCCCACATTAGGGAGTCACCAGTTTCTCCATAATCTTTTGATTAATCACAACTATTGCAAGCACAACATTCTGAGATCATTACAAAAAATGCCACTTCTATCAATTTCATTAGTGGAGGTGGCCTACTTAAAGAATATCTCTATGATAATACATTCATCTGTATTGAGAAAGAAAAAGCAGAACAAGAACCCACTTTGATATCTCCTAGCAAGTATGGACTTGGGTTCATTATCAAGCAGAAACAAGGCTATGATGGATGTAGTGGTCTTGGATCCTAGAAAAAAGGAATCATTGAACCTATCACTACAAAAGGATGACCTCCTAGCTTTGGGCTTGGATTCAAACCATTGTGAATAGGTCCTCCTAGTACTAAGGTACCCATGTATGAGACCGTGAATGTTTCAAACAATGAAAAGGCATATGAGGACACCCAACCTAAAATTAATAATCCTTATGTACTTGACCATATCTTTGTTGACCCCAATAGTACAACTGAATCTGATATCCATATATATACCTTCAACTAGAGCCCATTCAACACTGATGATGACATCTCCTCAAGCTATCCTAAACTATTGGATTGGGACCAGAGTGGACCACCAATTTTTGACCAATTTGGCAGTGATGGCACTCTTGTAACAGACTTTGAAATCTATGAAGGCATTATGATTGACAATCATAAGGAAGTAATTTCTCTTGAAGGGAACATATTGGCATATTTTTTGGGATTCAACTCCATCTTCTAGTTACAAAATTGAAAGCAAATAAAAAAAATAACAAGCATAGTTTTCTTGGTGAAAACCAAAAGGTGCCATTAGACTGTGAAAAAAAAAAGCTAAGCATCTCCCAAGGATACAAAATGAAAATGATGATGCCATGAATATGTGTTCCAATGGTCAACATGCCATGAAGGTCAGTCTTCATTAAAATGAACATAACTTACACAAATATGAATGAAAATGAATAAAACTAATTGGAAATAAAACCTAGCTCACATATCTTTCTAATTAATATAAATAGAGTTCTTGTTTCATCCAAATGTGTCTGTACCAAATATTTCAATCCAACCAATCTTTCCTTATATCCATCTACTTATACCCAAATACTACTATCTAACTTATCCAACACCCAAAGTCAAATCTCTCTCCACCAAGTCTTTAGGAACATCATCATCATTGACAACCTATACAAAATATCCTTTGACCCATTTATCCTCAGATGCCTTGATTTGCGAGAAGCACACACTATCTTACATACGGTACATGATGGTATATCTCGAGGCCTTTCCAATGGTTTAATTTTAGCTACAAAATCACAACAAATCTTGCACACTTTTGGTTAGTCATGGATCCATAGATTTTTAGCTAGTAGCACCAAAAACATAATTTTTCTCAGTATTCATCAGTAACATTTGTGATTTTGTCTAAAAAGTCCTTAAAAATATCAAAAAATTAGCAAAAAGTCATGAAAACAAAAAAACAAAAAATTGAAAAATGTCATGAAAATGGATGCCTCGATGAAAACCTGGCAAATAGGTGTTAGGATTAACCTCAAACAAAAATAATAGTTAAATGCAAATATAACCAATACCATAAAATAATAGATCGCATAAAAGAGAACACAAGATACCAAGATTTAACATGGTTCACCCAATCCCCGGGCAACATCCACCAATAGCAAGTCCAATATTATTATTATATAGTGATTACAATCCACAATCCCTTATAGCTCAATACCACCACAAGAAGCTACAGTATCACCATTGCATTTTGAAATCCCTAACACTAAGCCTTTTTATACAAGATTTTTGTCGCTTACAAAAGTAGGGCTAGAATAAGTCATCCAATAGGAAAAATAGTAGTTGACAACTTTTAAAATATAATGTCATTTTTGGCTTCAGCCAAAAACCCCTACGGGGGCATTGCAATCCCACCCTATACTCCAATAGGGAGCGCAATTGGGACATTGCCTGAGGACCCCACAGGGGTGCTGCCTTGAAGCCCCCATAGAATAATATGAGGAGAAAATAGCACCAAATAAAACTCTAAGTATGATTAGGATCCACATCACAACAATCTCCCACTTGGAGACTAATCATGCTCCACAACAATAACCTCCCACTTGGACACTGATCAAAGCATTGCAAAACATGTAGCTTCCACTAGAATATCAAACCACCCTAGACTTCATTGTTCTTTTATTTTGTTTAGTCTAGAAGACCAACCGAAGCTAAAGAGGATTTCAAATTCTCCCTTATTATTTCCTTTGTAAACATATCCATTAGATTTTCATCTGTATGTATCTTCTCCATCTTTAACTATCCATCATCCAAAACTGACCAAATGAAATGGTATCACAACTAAATGTGTTTGTCTTTGAATGCAAAGCTGAATTCTTGGCAAGATAAATGGCACTCTAACTATTTATAAACAAATAATTATCCTTATGAGGGTGTCCCAATTCTTCCAAGAAGATTGGCTGCCTCTGTAGCAAAAACATACTCTACCTCTATAGTGGATAAATCATTAACCTTCTACAACCTAGGAACCCAGCTCATGGTTGCCCCACCAATAGTAAATACATAAGCTATAGTACTTCGCCCAATATCAATATCCCCTACCAAATCTAAGTCAACGTATCCTTGTAAATTAGTAGTAGAGGCCCCAAAATGTAAACACTTACTAGGTGTTCCTCTCAAATATCTAATAATCCAGTTAACTGCATCCCAATGCTCAATTCCTAGATGACTTATATACCTGCTAACAACTGCCACTACATATGCAATATCTGGCATAATACATACCATAGCATACATCAAGCTTCCTACAACTAAAGCATAAGGTACTTTAGACATCTTATCCTCCTCTTCTTGTGTCTTGGGACACATCTCCTTAGTCAACTTCAAATGATCAGGTAAAGGTGTGTTGATAGCTTTAACATTCTCCATAGAGAAGCATTGCGACACCTTTGCAATATAATCAGCCTGAGATAATGTCAATTTATTGTTCTTCCTATCTCTAAAAAATATTCATACTAAGGATTTGTTTTGCTTCCCCCAAATCCTTCATAGCAAATGAATGTGCTAACTGTTCCTTAAACCCCTTAAGGTGATCCATGTTAGACCTAGCTACAAGCATATCATCAACATATAAACATAAAATATTGTAGTTTTCATCATCCAAACTCTTAAAATAAACACAATGATCTAAATGACACCTATTGTATCCATGCTCATGCATAAACTTGTCAAGCCATATAAACTTTTCTTCAATTTGCACACTAACTTCTCTTTACCTTTGACCTCAAATCCCTATGGCTATGACATATATATCTCTTCATCCAAATCACCATGAAGAAAGGTTTTTTTTAACATCAAGCTACTCCAAATGCAAATATTCAGTAGCCACAATACTCAAAATAGTGTGAATAGAAGTCATTTTAACAACAAGAGAGAATATCTCATCAAAATCAATGTCTTTTTTCTATGCAAATCCTTTTACAACTAACTTGGATTTAAATATTTTCTTACCTCCATCCTCTTCTTTTAACCTATAAACCCATTTATTCTGTAAAGCTTTTTTACTTGCAGGAAACTTGCATAAATTCCATGTTTTATTTTTTAGCAAAGAGTCCATTTCTTCTTTCATTGCAAACTCCCACTTACTCTTTTTATCCACCTAAACAACTTCATCATAATATTCAGGTTCACCAGCATCAATAAGTAAAATAGAATACAAGGAAGGAGAAAATCTTTTTGGAGATCTACTTAGCCTTGTTGACTATGTAACATTCACTAGGGTTTGTGGTATTTGTTGTTGTCGTTGTTGCAGATCATGAAGAATTTTTGGAACATTAGCTTTTGGAGTATCATCCAACACTACATAATCATCTTCTTGCTTCTCATGTTGCTACAATAGATCTTTGTATAACACTTTCTCATTGAATGGCATCCCCACTTCTTACAATTTTACAATTTTCAAAATCCCAAAGCCTATAACCAAATTCATCAATGCCATATCCAAAAAATACACATTTATTTGACTTAGCTTCCAAATCAGTTCTATTTTGAAAATCAACATGTGCAAATCCTTCACAATCAAAGGCTTTGAGAAAAGAATAACTCACCTTCTTACCAGTCCATGCTTCCTCTAGGATACAATAGCCCAAAGGAGTAGAGGGAACACTATTAATCAAATATAAAGTAGTATTGATAGCCTCCACACAAATATTTAAGGGAAACCCTGCATGCAACCTCATGCTTCTTGCACGCTCCATTATAGTCATGTCCATGTGTTCAAGAACTCCATTTTCCTATAGAGGCCTTGGAAAAAAAATTTGTCTAAAGTACCATTAGTGGAGTAATAATCTTCAAATTCATGACTACAATACTCACCACCATTATTAGATCTAAGACATTTTAATTTCTTTCCAGTCTCATTTTCAACCAAGTATTTTCATTTCTTAAAAGTTTGAAATACATCAGATTTCTAAAGAAATAAACCCATACTTTTCTAGTTGCATCATCAATAAATGTAACATAATAATGAGAGTCAAAAAGGAAGATACCTAAGTTGGTCCCCATACATCTATATGCATAAGCTCTAATCTCTCACTTTTATTTTCCTTCCTAATCTTTGCAAAACTCACTCTCTTTTGTTTTCCATACACACAACTTTCACAATAATCTATATTAACACATTTCAGACCTAGTAAAACTTTATTTGAATGAATTACTTTCATACCTTTCTTACTCATGTGCCCAAGTCTATTGTGCCACATCCCTATATTAGAATCTATAGTAGGAATTTGTTCTCTTTTCTCAATTGCAGCAACTATTCCTGAATATTCATTTTTCTTTGAAACAATCAAAGTAGAAAGAACAAAAATGACTTGTACAAAGATATAAGGTGCTTACTTGCACACCTTTTTCTACTACTAGAGAACCTTTTGAAACCTTCCAATTTTTATCATTAAAAGTAACTACACAACCCTAATCACCGAGTTGCCCTGCTAAAATTAAATTCCTACTCAGCCTTGGAACATGTCTTACCTTATGTAGTAGCCAATGATTCTCATTCTGCAACTTAATATTAATTTTTCCCTTTCCAACAATCTGATAGGATTCATTATTCCCCTAATATAAAAGTCCAAAATCCCCTTGGACATAATCAATGAAATAACCTCTATGAGGTGTAGCATGAAATGAAGCACCAAAATATAAAACCCATCGATTATCAATACTTTCTAAAGAGAGAAGCAAAGCATCCTCTTTGGATTTGTTACTTACCACATTTGCCTCCTCGTTTCCTTCTGGTTTATCTCCTTCATTGTCCTTTCGAGTCAAACAATCTTTCTTCTTATGCCCTAGTTTACCATAGTACTAGCAATCTCTTGGTCCTTTAGATTGAGACCTCTTCCCCTTTTACTTTCCTCTTGATTTTTCACAATTTCTGGAATTATTTCCTATCTCAGTCGTTCTGCCTCTACTTTGTGTTTTCAAAACACTTCCTAATGTAGATCCACCTGAGGTTTTCCTATGAATTTTCTCACTCAAAATAACATCAATCATATCATCATATTTTAGTGTGTTAGATCCAAAAATAGAATTACTCACAGCCATTACCAAGCCATTCCAGCTTTCAAGCAAAGAACACAAAATCAAGAGAGCCCTAATTTCTTCATCAAAATTAATAGCCATAGAAGTTAACTGACTAGTAACAGTATTAAACTCATTTAAATGATCTACAATTGATCTACCTTTTGTCATCTTCATATTAAATAAACGCTTCATGAGAAATGCCATAGTTGAAGCAAAGGGTTTTTCACACAATTTTGCTGGGGTTTCCATCAACTCTCCCATCATCTTCACTTTTGTAATGTTAAAGGTCACCGATGGTGCCAGGCATAACTAAATTCTTCCAAGTGCCTTTTTGTCTAAAATCTCCCATTCCTCATTTGTTATAGTGCCCTAGTTTTTAGTTTTTCCTTCCAAAGGCTTCCATAAATCCTTCAAATAGAGATAGTCCTCCATTTGCATCTTCAATAACTAAAAGTTTTGTCCATTAAACTTGTCAACCCTTGTCTATCAGTGCTCCCACTCAACCATGAGACTTTCCTACAGAGGATCGCTAAAAAAAATGACAACGGTCTGGCTAAAAAAAAATGAGGATCGTCTAGCTCTGATACCACTTGTTAGGATTAACCTCAAATAGAAATAACAATTACATACAAATATAACCAAATACTAGAAAATAGTAGATAGCATAAAAGAGAAGAAAAGACACCAATATTTAACGTGGTTCACCCAATCCCTAGGCTACATCCACCAACAACAAGTCCAATATTATTATCTAGTGATTACAATCTGTAATCCCTTATAGCTCAATATCTCTATAAGAAGCTACAAGATCACCATTGCATTTTGAAATCCCTAACCCTAAACCTTTTTATACAAGCTTTTTGTCACTTGCAAAATTAAGGCTAGAATAAGCCAACCAATAAGAAAAATAGTGGTCGATGCCTTTTACAATATAAGGTCATTTTTGGCTTTGGCCGAAAACCCCCGTGGGGGTGTTTCCCCTCAACCCCACCCTGTACTATGATAGGGAGCACACTTGGCACACTACCCTAGGACTCTATAGGGGTGTTACCCCTTGACCCCATCTTGGGGGCACTACCCCCAAACCCTTGTAGTAATAATATGGGGAGAAAACCACACCAAATAAAGCTCCAAGTCTTATTAGGATCCACATCACAACAATAGGCATCTTGGCATGAAAATTTAAGTCAAGAGAAAAAATTCAATCAAAAGTGAAAACCTGGCAAACAGGCACTTTGGGCAAGTACCATAGCGCAAATTTGGCAAATAGGCACCATGTGTAATCAATTATTGCTCCTCCATCTATCGGGATTCCATTTGGTTTTTATCCCTTTTGTCATTCCCTAATCATATCCTTCATATTGCAAGACATCTTTAGTCCTTGACCATGGATCATGAACTGGTTAATCTTCTTAATAATCTTATCCAAGTATCACTAGTCTTTACATTCTCTGTCTTTGGTCATTGTACATAGTTTGTGTCTTATCTGGGGGCATATCACTGACACAGTGCACAAGTTTGATTTTGAACTAAGGGCATCTCCATAAGCACATCTTATCCATTGGACTTATCGCATATCATATTAGAGTTAACCCTTGCAACTTAATACAATCTTGAAAAAATCCTAAAAATCATAAAATGTCTTGAACAAATCTATAAAAAACATAAAACATCCCGAGATAATGATTAAAAATCATAAAATGTCTTGGAAAAACCATTAGAAATCACATAATGTCCTAAGATAAACACTAAAAAAATAAAATGTCCTAAAGTAAATCATAAAAATTGTAAAGTGTCCTAAAGAAACTAGTCACACAAAAACATCAAATATCCTCAAAGCCCTGAAAATCACAAAACCAACCATTAATTTATAATAAACCTTGTAAATAGTCATTGTGTATAATCACCCCTTTTTGCTTAAACACTTGCACTTTTGTAGACAAAAACTCAAACCACAACACTTCAATGACAATCACATTATCTAAGCAATGTGAACCAACCATCAATCCAACATGTCACTATGAACCTATCAACTGAATCAACAAACAGACCTATCACATGATCAATTTGTCAAACACCATCTACAAACCTAAAACACTAAAAAGAAAGTAATAATGGACAAGAATAGTTGTTGGCTCACATTGTTTAGTGAGTGATTTTTTTTTTCTTTGATCATGTTCCTATGCCACTTGATGACATAAACTAAACTATGAGAGTGGTCAGGATGGTTCATGGTCATCTTTTATCTTTCTATTTGTTAAACAATGTACCTTTGAGAATCTAGGGCATGTATATATGCCTCAAGAAGGACAAGGTCATTTTTTGTCTGCATCGTGCTTGTTTATGTAAAAGTTTTGCATTTGCACTCTAGCCATTTATGCCATGATGTGTTGCATTCCATTTGCCATATCAAAATAAAGCTCCAATAACATAGGGTACACTTTACAAAGGCAAAATTTATCACCTCATTCTAATTGGTCCTCATCTTGTCTCCTTAGTCTTCTATCATTCATCTCTTCATCCATCACCATGATCATGTATTATGATACACCAAATCATCTTCATCTTGCATTCCGACATTCCTGCATCACCATACACTATCTGTCAACCTTTTGTGGCTCTCCACAAAGTCTAGCCTCAATTTGACCCAAGTTTGACCACATATGACCATGTTTAACTGATTTTACCCATTTCTTGACCTCTTTCTACCATTTTGGACATGCGTACAAATTTTTAGGTCATTCTAAGTCTAGTCGGGCTGATTTTGGCCCACAGAGCCTTCTGGGGTGCAATTTGCACTTTTAGAGCATAGTTGGGCTTTCCAAGTGCACCTAGGGTGCACTTAGTGCTATCATAGTGCACTTGGCAGTACCAATGTGCGCTTGGTGAACTTGGGAGTATTTTGGGTGCACTTAAGGCAATGAGGTGCCCAGAATTGCTCGCAGAGCCCCTATTTTGTACTCTAGAGCCCATAACTTTTGCATTTCAACTCTGATTTGCAATCTGGTAGTTGCATTGTATTCATATCCTTGTTCTAAAAAAATTGAGCTATAATTTTCATTATTTGGTCATTTTCTTGAGTGGTAACCCATGAAACTACTCTAAGGACCTCAATCATCAATTATTCTTTGACATAACGCTCTAAATTGCATTGTATCAAAGAGGGGCAAAATGTAGATGCTTAAAAATGGTTCACATCTATGGTTTCATCAGATTTCATAATAACTTGTCCCATTTTATCATTTCATCAATTTTGATCTTTTGGCCAATTTGATTATATCTCAACAATATTCTTCATCATTCATATCCTCTTTCACATCAATTGGAGATCAACCCAAAATGATATCAAATCAACTCAGAATCACCCCAAATCTACTTGGAATCACCCAAAATCAATCCTAATCAACTTGGAACATGCCTAACATCCCAAATCTATCATCATCTATCCAATCCTAAGCATTATTGTGGCTTTTAGTGCCTCAAAAACTTACCAATTTATCAAACCTGTCAATTTGACCTTAGTAGAATCATGGCTCTCGGTGCTAGGTCAAATTGTCATTCTTGTCATCCAATCTTTAATATTTTTGAGTCCCTCAGTGTTAGATCATGACATCATCAAATTGTTTTTAATAATTTTGACAATGTTCGTTGATGTTTTAGATTACGGTAAAAACAAGTTTTGAAGGGACCCCGAAACCCTTTTATATCCTCAAAAAAGGAAAAAACATGCTAACCAAAAGGATAGAGTCCATAAACTTACTAAAGTAGCATCAAAATCAAGTTTTACAAGGACCTAAAACCACTATTAAAGTCCAGAAAAAAAAAACCTAGGTTTTACAAGGACCTAGAACCGATAGTATATATAAAAAACTAAAAACCAAAAACCAAGACCAAACAAAGGAACCAGAAGAACTAGCTAGCAAATAGGACCTGCACAGGAACCCAACCAAAAAAGAAGACCCAAGAAACTATTGCAATTTTGTAATCATCTTCACAACCTCCTTACCAATCTTAGTTGTATCCTGGATGGAGTTAGCAGCCAAAGAAGCAGCATCAATCAAAGTTTTTTTCCTAGAACTCTGTCTTGTCCTCTTGCTTGGGCCCTCTGAAGATATGGTTCCTTCATTAACTCTTTTACCCAGAGTTTTTTCCGTTGCATAGATGCTTGAGGTAACTTGTTCCATTTTTATTCCACTTTCCCTGATGAGCAGTCTAAGATTCTGCTCGTAGTCCTTTAGTTTTTTTGGGATATCTCCCATTTGCACCTCCATGTGTTGAATAATAACCTGGTCAGCCACCTGGTTATGTTGCAATGTATCCACTTTCTTCTTCAGCCCCATTATTTCATTATATAACTAGGAGTCGACCTGAAGGAAAGAGTCAGCTTTTTGTTTAGCAGAGTGGAGGAAGGAAAGACTGGTTTCCCTCTCCGGGGAGTCACCCACATCATCAACAATCGTGTGTGCAACAGGGCCATCTTTATCAATATGAATCCCCCTATCCAACAGTTCCATCTCACCAGGCTCCTCTTAAGTATGGTGGCTCTGTCCCACCTTATCATGTCCCTCAGTCTTCTTCAGAGGAGAGGAAGCTTTCCCCGTGTTTTCCTCCTCACTCAAAATGGCTAAATCATTATTTTGTTTCTCTTTGTCACCTCCCCCAGACTCGAGATGAGTGTCCTCATTTTCAGACTTGCTCTATTCTGAATTCACCTCCATAGTATCTTCCTCTCTCCCCTCCTCATTATTGTCTCTCGAGTCCGGGTAACCATCCAGGCTAGAGTTAAACTCTCCAGCATCTGTCCCCTCCTCTTCCTTAGGGGCCTCCTTATCAGAGCCATCAGTGCTCTCCACCTCTATGTCCTCTTCCTCAATTTGAGAACTGGAGGGTTTTGGTTTAACCTTTGTTATCTTTTTAACACTCTCATCCATTTTTCCTGTAATGGGATTAGGACTCTTGTGCTTGGCAGTGGACGGGGATGAAGCAATGTTTGTTGATGTTATTATGATCAACTCTATCAATCAATCTTGATCCTGTAGCATTTACAATATTAGTTAAATGTTACGTGTCCTTAATCCATGTCATATGTCCTTGGCATGTAATCGATTTTAATCAATCAAAAAATTTGATCATGGCCTTGGTCTACCCGTCATCATCCTAGTTAATCCACATTTTCATCAAAGGATACTATCACATTTATTAATCAAATTGGTGAATCATTTACGAATTTTCTCTATAGGATTAAGTAACCCATAATTTAATCCTATGTCATCCCAATCATTTTTCCTCTCACATTGCTAATCATTCTTCTTAATTAACATCCTCAATTAATTATTTTTATTAATTAATTGATTCACCATTCACAAACCATGGAAATTCACAATTTCCTAAGTAACATTTCCACCTCTAATTTCCAAATTCATATTTTCCATTTGTGTGGATATATGGATTTTTAATTCAAATATTCCCCATATCATTGACATAATATTGGCATCATCATGACACATGGGCATCTTACATCATGGATTTTATCCTTACACTTGGCTAAGATATGGCATAATCCATATATTCTTATTCCTTACACATATCTATATTTGGCTTCCATTGTCATGGATTCTTGGCTTTAAGTGGCTTTGAGGTGTCACATGACACATCATAGATCCTCTTCCATTTTTAGCCATGTTGACTTCTATGCGTCATACAATCCTACATTTGGCATCTTGTGTCACATGTGTCATGGAATCTCTTGCCAAGTTGCATATCCAAGGTGTCAAGTCCAATGCTCTCCTCTTGTGTGGTGATTATAAATTGATCATTCTTCCTCTCATTTTTTATCCTTCAAGTCCTTCAAGTCCTTGGTCCTAATGCCTAAGTCCATAATCATCAAGCTTCAAATCACTCTTCTAGTACTCTCATAACATTATCATACTAGGCTTTTGCTTTTCAATTGTGTGCCTTATAGGCAATTGGAGCTACATCATATGGAGAAGAAAGAAGGACATGGGAGCTACAAATGAAAGAGGGAGTTTTACTTTATGTTGCTTTCTTTGTTTATTTGGCTTTCATAGTAGACTAGATTGTTTTTAGTGTATGTTGATTGAGTTTGTGATTTTCTCATAGTATGCTAGATGTTTAATCCATTTTTTGGTCCTATAGCTAGCAAAGACTAGGTGCATTTTTTAGGTTTTTCTTGCACTCCATAGATGATCTGGGTCATTAAGTTGCATCTTTTCAATATCTTAGATCCCAACAACATAGAGAGATGATAAGCTTCTATTAATTGTTAGAAAAATCCATAATCATGCACAAAATTTCAAAGGCATTATAGAAATAGATAGAAAATGCTAGGTGCATTTTTTAGCTTTTTCTTGTGTTCCACAAATGATTCAAGCCATTAGGTTGCTTCCTTTTAGTGTCTCAAAGCCCAACAACACACAAACACAAGAAGCTTCTATAAATTGTTAGCAAAATCCATAATCATGTACAAAATGTCAGACGCATTATAGAAACTGATATAGACATTAACATAGATCATGAATATGTTAGAATGTCTAAAATGGAATTGAAAACATGAGTTAGAAACCAAGGGGTCCCTCAAAGAGTGTGTGACACTTGAAAGGCCTTCCTAAAACACTTAAGAACCTGTAACAAGTCAAATCTGCACAAGCAAAGAGAGAAAAGCATAGATTTGAAAGAAAAGTTAAAGATAAGCATGAACAATCAAGTGAAATTGAGGCATTTAAATGTGCCCCATGGTTGGCACCATTTTGTACATTATGATTCACATATTCAAGGAACATTAGTGTTCAAGGTGCATAAACTCTGCTAGATCTGAATGTGTAAATGCTAAGATCAAACAAATAACAACCTTAAAAGATTGTCCCTTGTCTTGCTAACTAAAACTTCTAAAATCACCCTTAGAGAAGAATCTTAGTGACAGTTCTAAGTGGGAAATGACATGATAATGCTAAATGGATTCAGATCTATCAATGACTATGTGAATCTAGATGCAAGATGGGCAGATTAGCTAGAGGTGAGATGAAGAAACTAACAAAATATGATTTTAAACATGATAATGAACTATGATAATACTAAATAAATGATATGATATATTAACCAAATGTTATGATAAATGCTCTAGCTTAATGCACAAACAAGTATGATGTCTATGCTTCCAGAATTTGGGTCCCTTTTCTGTCAATTTTGCCTCCTATTTATAGGATTTTGGAAGGGGTTGAGATAAAGATTTGGGATTTACTTTTTTACTAAGGGTAATGGTGAAATCAAAAATATCTCATTGAACTCCAAGAGGAAAAGTCCAACATACATGAATTGTGAGGATAAATAGGCTTTTTTAGTTCTTTTTAATTCCAAAAAAGATGAATTTTCACTTTTGAGAGGATAATGGATTTATTTGATTTACTTAAACTTGCATTTCTTTTCAATTTTTTACTTTTTATTTTTTCTTTTGATTTTTGATGAGTTATTTGATGTTTTATTTGCTTTTGATATTTAATTAATTTTTTATTAGACTTAGTGATTAATTTCTAAATTGATTTTAATGTCAATTTTAAGGTGTCTACAATTACTTTTCATGGATTCCACTAGAAAATGCTACCACAAACTCAAATGAAGTGGTCAAACGGCAACAACCATGCCACTTCCCTCAGGCATAGATTTCTAGGAAGCCTTCTAATATATTTACTTCCAAAAATAGTATTTGCTCTATACCAGTTAGAGTGGAAACTAATATCTGTGCTCTTCCTTTACAAGCTTTTAAACAAATGGAGCATCCTACTATAGCTCATCAGAGCTTTATATCAAGACTTAGGGAGATTTTAGTATTGTATTTTATTTTAATACAATTTAAGTCTTCGATGATCAAGTACATGGCATTTATATTTTAAGTCAAAGACATGTAAATGGAGAAAAAGATTCCAACCACTCATTATGTGATAGTGTTCTAAATAGTTTCCTTCAACATTTTACTAAAATTGTTTAAATATATATAGAGATAATACATGTTTATTTAGAAGTAAGATGCATTAAGCGTCTACTTCGACAAAAATGTATATACAATATGTATAAATTTATAAGAAAACATTAATTTTCAAATTAGTAAAATGCATTTAATCAATCACAATTTGCAAATAGATGCTGGTTTTATTCTTCAAATATTTAATTTTTTATTGTCTCAATAATACAGGCATTAGACACATGGCACGAACTATGATTATATATATGCTTGAACCTATTGCTTATCAGTCCTAGAATTTCAAATTAAAAAGTTTGAAAGTCTAGTTTTTTATTTGTGTGATTAGGTTTTTGAGAAGAGATTGATGATTTAAAATTTTAATTGAAAAATATGTATGCTCTTTCCTTCATCATGCAAAATGGACATTGATCTTAGACTGGAAAATAATATACATATAAAATCAATTATAAAATGTGTAAATTCAAAATTTTATTGAAAAAAATTATATTATAAAAAGTAATTATAGACTATACATTCATAGATGAGAAAAGCCCTCCCATCTTATAATTATTTAGTTAAATCTAGAAACATCATGTTTTATTATATTTTATGAAATTTCTTGTGGACTAGTATGTTATTTTATTTGTAGTACACATGATTTAGTTTTAGTTTTAACTTTGTATGTTTTTTCAAAAAAATATTTTAAGTTATATTACATGTGATTTATCTAGTGGAAAAGGGAAAGATGATCTAAATTATAATTAAAAATTAAAAATTAAATATATAGTGTCTTGATTTATCATGTGGAAGGAGAGTGATATGGAATTTATAATAGAAAATATACACTACCAAAACCAAGAACAATTATTCACTATTTTAAAATTAAATATATGTTATTTTTAAGTCCTCATTACATTATATCAAAATTACATTTCATCCTCCTTTCTTTTTTTTGATAAGACTTTGATGAAATCTATTAAAAATATTGACATGCAAAATGACTGTTCATTTGTATGATTGTTTTTCATTTTAGTTATGCACGATGTTTAATAGGAGTTTCCAATCACTCTTTCCATGATCATTGAATGTGCTAGTTTGAAAAACATGTAACTATGAAAATGATATGTTAGATGTGTCTTTATCTTTTCGATTAAAACACATTCAAACTCAAAAGAAAAAGACACATTTACATGGATTGTGGAAATCTGATAGCTTTGATATGTTAGATTCCAAACAATTACAATGTTTGTTGAATTTCACCATCTAATTTTGGTTTGTCTTTTTGTCATGTTCAGTTTGATTGATGAAGTGTATTTATTTTTTTAAAATCTGAAATACATGTGTTCGTTATTTTTTTTAGGCACTTATGTAAATTTCACTTATTTATTTCAAATAAAAAATAAAAAGTTACTTTGGCAGATTACATAAACAATTAGATTTTCATTTTATTTACTGTTTATGTTCTTGATTGAGTGAATGTTACTTATCCAATTTAGTTTGATCTATCATGTGAAAAGATAGAAGATTATATAAAAATGTGATTGAAAAACATACACAATCAAACCTTAAAAATCATATACTATTTTATGATTAAACATATTACATTTAAAAATAGATATTACATTATGTCAAATCTATATTTTATATTGATAAAAAGCACAACAGCAAAACTAAATTCACATTACTTTTAGAGATAGTCGTAGCATCCAACAATCTTTGAGTCAAATCTAGAAACATGAATATGTCTGAGTCAGGCTATTACAAATATGAATGTGAACATGGCCAACTTCCAGTCCTCTCTCTCATTTTCCATGACTGACTGGGCAAAATTTACTGCAGAAATTGAGAAGTGGACATTCGTACGCAGCCATGAAATGGACAATCTTGAATAGGAAGGACAAGATCCGTCCTATTATTCAATGTGAAAAATCAAGTACCCCACATTTCTAAAAGCAGATTTTAGTTCCAGTTTCATCATAATCCCAAAGAAAGAATATCTGACAAGACAGGGCTCTTAATGACTCACTTACCTCCCTAACAAAAATCCATTTCGTAGGCTTTTTCTCCTCTCCTCTCCTCAACTGAATGGGAATTGACTCTCTGTCATTTGCACGCCACTCCTGCTTCCGTCTATTATACGCGACATATATATATTCATCTCAACGTACTAAGAGACTTGGGCAGCGTGTAAATTTTAGTCTATGCCGTTTGTGGTGAGTTTAGGTGAGAATGTATATACATTTCAACTTCTTTCATGCCGTGCTCCGACAAACATCGTGGATGTGATCTGCTCTTTGATTTATTGATGATGTTCAGACCTTAGCTCTCCCGTCTTATTGATGTCGACTCTTGCATTCATTCATTTTTATTTTTTCCTTTCTTTGTCCGCGTGTTTATACGGAATATTGATTTGATTGTATCCGCGGCAGGCTGCGAAACTGCTCTGTCATAATGTGGGAAAACGATGTGTACAGCTAGGTAAGGTATGAAAGCTTTCTGAGCGCATTCATTTCATTTGCCATTTTCATTTCGGTGGAAAATGAAAATATGGGGTGTCAGCATCAGCGCCAGAAATCCTTCAAGTGTAGCGTCATGAAATAAACAAGGCGGCCACGATTTGGAAAATTGGACACCCAAACAAACGTACATGTATAGTGATGGGTAGAGACCTCGAATTATGAGAGGGGGGACAAAGGATGACAATCTAAACAGTTGGGAAGATGTCAGTATCTTTGTTTTTATATAGTATATTATGATGATGTGAATAAATACATTTTTAAATGCTACAAAGTTTGATTATATGTTTTAAAGTTACTTAATGTCAAACATGGCCCTTTAAAGTTATAAGTATTGAGTGGGACCACCAATGATAAACTAAATAGTTAGATATTTGTGTTTTTTTTGTTTTATATAGTATATTATGATAATATAAGTAAATATACATCTAAATCATAAGTCATTTTTGGAATCAAAGTCATAAATTTGGAATGTACATTGTAGGATCATCTAAAATATTGTACACGGTTCATCAAGATCATGTAGATGTTAAGTGGGGACAATAGTGATAATCTAAATATTTCACAGTCCATCAAGATCATGTAAATGTTAAGTGGGGACAATGATAACCTAAATATTTCAATAGATGTTGGTAATTTTATTTTTACGTACAACAATAAGAATAAATATACATCTAAATCAATAGTTGCTTCTCATTAAGAAGTCATAAAATCTAGTATATATCCCAAGGTCATCTAACATGACCCACCATAGCCACCCAAGTGGTAAGTGGGGATAGCAGTGATAATCTAAATAGTTGAACCGTTGTCACTATTTTTGTTTTTATGCAGCGTATTACAACAATATGAGTAAGCAAACCTCAAAATCACAAGTCATCTATCTTCTCATTAAGGAGTCACAAAGTTGGGTGGTATTTGTTTGTCAAGGTCATGCAACTTTCAAATAGGGCCCATCAAAGTCACCAAGGCATCAAACATAATACAAATGCACCTTGGTAGGTTTCAACCTAAGGGATTTTTTTTTCATATCAGATATTGTCATTCTTATCAATTGCACCCAACCAACCCAACCTACATAGAAACATTGTTTATGAATAATAAAGCAACCAAAACAAGGGGTTGGCCCTTACATAAGACAAATTGGCCTACAACCAACAGATTACCAACCAGACAAAAAATTACCCCTTACTATTGCTTATCAAATAAATAGATAGAAACATTGTTACACTAAATAATAAATCAATGTTCAACAAAAATCAAAATCAATTTAAATGATAAAATGAAGTATAATGTATAGGAGAAGTATAAAAATGAAAAGAATACATATCATTATTTTTTGTGCTTTATATATTTAGTATATTTTGAACTTCTAATATGGAAATATAGAAAGACAGAGATAGTGAGGTTTTCCATTGATGTTATGTCATGAAGAAATATAGAAAAATATAAGGCTTATATCCTTGATAACCTTGGTTCAATTAGTTAAAAATATCTTGTTGCAATACATCACTAATCAAACAAGAGAAAATAAATATGTTTTTAAATAAAATAAAATTATATTGTAAAGAAAATATAAAGGAATGGAAAGAAGTAACTCTGTAAATAAAAATGGTATATATTTTCTTTCTTTTGTTTGAGCATAATGAAATATGAATGCAAAAAAATGTGCAGATTAAATTCAAAAGTGTTATCAATATTTTTAATATAAATTCAAAACACGGGTCAATGATTATGACTCAAAAACTACAAATTTGAGTCCTTATAGTACAATCACAATTTGACTTGTTGTGGAAAATATTTCCTACTTACCAATTGATGAGCTTAAGGGGCTTTCTAATTAGTGGTCCATAAGGAACTGAAGGTTGTTGGCAATGAGGTTGTAAGCAAAGTGGATTTAACCCTGGAAGAAATTCCATAGTTAAGTGTGCTTGAGCTAGAGTAGTATTAGGATGGGAGACCTCCTGAGAAGTCACGATGCTTCACCTTTGTGAGCATCAAGTCAATGCACTAACTACTAAGTTTTCATTCATTCATGAGACGTAGGTTCTTATGAACAACTACTCATGAGACACAAGTCAATAAGTTTGACTAAAAAACTACAGTGTTGAATCCTTATAGCAATATCATAAGATCAATTTTGTTTCTTATTTCTTATCATGTGATGTACTAATATTTGTAGGAAACTTATCAACAACTTTGTGAATCCTAGGCAAGTCTTCACATATTAGGTAATCATTATCATCTCAAAATAATAATTATGTATTTGCCTCTATTACCCTTAGAGCCAAAAACCTCCATCACTCATCATTACTATTATGGAGTTGAAAACTACAAAATATAGTTTGAGTTACACAAGCTCCTATATAATACAACCATTTTGTTATATGTAGGTTTAGATTTGAATTTCATGATCAAGAAAGTGATATATTAAAAAAAGAAAATAGTGATGAACTTCTAATGAAAAAAAGACCTAGATGCCCATTGCAACTTTGCTTCCACTTTCGGCTTGGATTTGCATGGTATATCATTTTCTTCTACACCTTGTATTTCTAGGACTCTAGTTCCCAACACCCTTTCTCAGTATAGTTTACAATAATTCCTAATATTAGGTTTTGGTACATCATTTCATTCTTGTATGTATTTTTGTCCTTGACATTGCTATTTGCATTTCCCATATACCCTTGTAAATTATTCAAAATTTTCATCATTAGCCTAGTTCATTTGTATATTGTATGACTATTCTCAAGTTCCTAACAACACAATAACCCCCTTCCCTAAAATAAGATTAATTATAGATCTAACATAATTGAAGTTAAAAAACTAGTTCACAACTATTCCCAATGACTTTTGCTAATAAAATTAGCAATTCTAGGTTAATAAACATACTAGCTTAAGGTCATTTTTTACCATTTCATTTTGGCAAGCTCAATAAATCTCACACTTTCTTTTTTAGTTTATTAGCACAAATTTGATTTATGTGTAAATATATAGATAGTTAATTGCATTCTTTTATTAAAATTATTATTTAGCATTTGAAAATACACCAATTTTAGTTTAAAAATATTCAATTCAATTCAATTCACTAACATATCTTATTCTCATGTTTCAAGGTTCATATTTTCATATTTTAGTTCACACGGTTCAATTATTGATTTCATTTGTAACAAATAGACATTATCAAAGATAACATATTCATGTTTTTATGTCTCGAATCACTAGTAGATGTGTGTTGTTCAACTTTTGAGGATTCTAATGTAGACGATTTCCTCTCCCAAAAGTGGTCCTCCTTACAAGAACAATTTTGTGAAATAGAATTTGAGTCATTCTTTCTCGATATACTTAACAAAAAATATATATCAATGCTCTAGATATTTTAAAGAAAGCATTTACACATATTAAATGATCTACTTCTCCCAAACTATATCTCTAGGTGCAAGAGGATGCCATCATTTCTTATATGATTCTCTCAAAAATTATTCAAACCACAATTTGAGTATGAGTGAGACTAATAAGAATCTTGTGTAAGGGAGAAATGGAAGCAATCCACCCTAACACCTAGTGAACGGGGAAGACCAAAATCCACCCTTTTGATTTAGATTTGACTAACACAAAAGGAAGTGTCAATGTGTAACCTAATGTAAGAGGAGTGAATATCATGGATTTATTACCCTCTCACCTCCACCTTAAGAGGGTTTTAAGCAAGTGGATATACAATATAAATATATGATAAGATGATAAAGTGTATTAAAATGAAAAAGAGTAAAATGATATACCTTATGAAATGCAAACCTAAAAATAAGTTATCAAATAATTTCCAAAAGGGTTGCATCCCATGCTCTAGGTTGAAAAAAGTAAGATCTACAAAACTCATAAATCATTCAATGATTTCACAAGGGTGACTTTCCTTGCAACAATGACAATTGCTAGCCTTCTCTATGCAAGGGTGATCATTGTGGCCTTGCTAAATTGTGTCTAACATTAATTTTAATTTTGTAGTTCTGAAGAAAGTTGAAAAGGGTAGTTGAATCTATAACATGTTTTCCAATCAAAGACCCGAAACCTACAAAATTAAAAGTTTTTTTTGTTTGTTGTTTGGTGGGAGGTTGCTCTGCACAACCCCTAATTTAGGAATAACCTTCAATTGAAATAGAAAAGGAATACTAGCAAGTAGTAGTGATAGATATAACATGAAGCAATGCAATCTATGAGTATGATCTTGAATTTAGAATGTAATCAAGTATGTCGATGAAATATCCTTGACTCAACTTCAAAACCATAGGAATGGAAATGAAAGTGAAACCAAAACCTTCATGAATGAATATACTTGAAATTCGCCTTAGGAATGAATGTAGAAGAATTTAGATCTTGAGAGGATAAGTATAGAAGATGCAATAAAGGATATTGAATGTTGAAAGTGCTAGATCTTGCATAAGCTCCTTAAATATCTTAAATGCATGAATCCCTAATCTTCAATGGAGAGATTGCTTGAATACCACGAATTTTTGAAGAATTACTGAGAACTTGAGATCTTGAGTGCGGACTTGATCATAGGATGATTGTATGAGAAATGGAACAAATGGAAGGGTTTATAAAGGGCTTGAAATTAACTTGTTGTCACAGGATGGCCCACCTAGAAGTTAACACCCTAGAATTTGGATACGAGACCCAGAAAATGGATCCAAAATAGAGCTCAGGTAGGGACAAACTACATCCTTGTTTGGCACACAAAGGGTGCACTGTGTCCCTAACTAGGAAAGGATGCATTGCATCCCTACCAAAAAGGGTCCAAAATCTCTAAGATCCCCTTAGGGTCCCTAACCATCATTAAGTTGAGGTGCTTCCAATTTAAGATGGTACATTTAGCCCCAACTTTAGCGAGAGTGTGGATTAACCCACACTCATGGTAAAGTAGAGAGAACAAGAAAAGAGGAGGAACTAGGACATCACAAAAAGATCGAACATCACTTAGTCCAAGAGAATATGCCCCCAAGACCAAGGGTCCTAACTCCACATTCATGTACAAGGGTCCAAAGTAAAAGAAAAAATAAATAAAATCTAAAAAGGAAAAGACATGGCAAGGGGTCAATACTAAACAAACCCGAATCAACTAGTGAAAGAGACTTGAGCTAAAGAAATCTCTCACCCACCAGTATCATATTTGGAAAGCCATTACAAGAGAATAAATGATGACATAAGAACTGCAAGAGAAGCATCATTAACAAAATTTCTTCAAGATCTATATGTACTAGCATGAAATAAAAAGAGAGAAGGGAGAGAAGAGTGATTACCTCATCTAGTAGAGTGGCCACCCTACTATGAATCACTAGAAGAGAATCTTGTAATAAATGGTGTTGAATAGTCTAATAGGGTGGTAACTTGCTAGTCAATCCACCAAAGTTCTATCCATAGATCAAAAAGTCCTTTGTATCACCATGGAATAGTCATGTAAAAATGCATTGTCTGTCTATGTGACTTAGCATGTTGCTCTTGGGTATGTCCTACACATGAGATTTACAAAATTCTTATGCATTACCCATACAAAAGATTTATCATATATGTCTAGAATGCATTACTTGTGTATACAAATTAGCAAGTTGTTTGCATTATTCACATACAAGATTTAGCATGTAGCTTGATGTGTTACTCATAATTGAGATATAGCAAGTTTATTTGTGTTATCCATTATGAGATTTAACATATGTGCTTGTGTGTACAAAAAATAGATGAAGTACAATTCATAGATTTGGGAATAACTTAGAAAGCATACCAAACATCCAGGGCTAAAGTACTCTAAGCCATGCTCAAAATATGTGTTTTCTACCCCATGATTGTGAGAAAAAACTATGTACAAGGAGGGCAAAATATGTGTTTTCTACCCCATGATTGTGAGAAAAAACTATGTACAAGGAGGGTGTATATATACCCCACTCCTTATCATGTTTATATACTATACATGAGAAGGAAGATAAAGAGGATACCTAATTTGCACAAGAAGGAGATATCCTTTAAACAACAGTGAAGACTATATTCATAGTGAAGGGTCCTAACCCTTACAATCTAAGAATATAGACAATTGTGAAAAGAACATATAACTTATGGAAAGAGGATCCTCAAAAGGGATAAATCTTAATGATAAGATATCTACCTAAGAGGAACACTTAATCAAGATAACATCTCTAAGGGAGAGGAAGAAGAACAAGAATGCGCCTATTCAATTCCATATATAGGTGAAATTAGGATCCTTGGATGAAGGATAACAATCTCCAAGAAAGGAAAAGTTTATATGATGGAAATAAATATTCTTGATAAAGAA
This sequence comes from Cupressus sempervirens, assembly GCA_028749045.1. Lineage (NCBI taxonomy): Eukaryota > Viridiplantae > Streptophyta > Pinopsida > Cupressales > Cupressaceae > Cupressus > Cupressus sempervirens. The sequence continues at coordinate 441,519,100 of CM053786.1, read as the reverse complement.
GATATGATGGCATAAGACATACATCTCTTCCAAAAGAGAGAATCTATAGTCAAGACATAATTCTTCATAAAGAAAGAACAATGTCACATAACAAACAAGTTCCATTAAAACCCAAGGAAAGTATATCCTTAGAGAAAGAGAGAAATAATATACAAATATTTTTTCTCCCCAAGCATGAGACAAGAAAATGAAATATATGGTGGATTATATCACAAAATATCAGAAGATATAAAGATGAATTGTAAGTAAAAATCAATAGCAATGCACAAAGAAGGATTATAGAAAATTGCTACACCATAGAAAGAATAAAAGAAAAAAAAAACTATATGATAATTAATCCTAAATAACATATGATGATAGAAGGGGTATTACATATGAAGTAAGCTATAATTATCATTGAATAGAAAACATTAAGATCCAAGGCATGAAAAGACATTTTCTAGGAAAGAAACACACAATCATGTATGTAACAAAGTAATATGAACCCATAGATAAGAATGTTCCATAAAATAATACAAACCTATAGAGAAATGAAATAAGCAGATGAAAGGATGATGTACCATCTAAAGAACATAAGAAACATAGTGAAGAAAGAAATCAACATCCATGTAATGAATAGAGATACAACATATAAGGATAAGACATACAAAGAAAGAAAATGAGAACATCATCATGCAATGAGGAAATACTATCAAGAATACCAAATTTAAAGAATACACAAGAAGAAATAAATAAAAGTCCTAAGAGAGGAAATGGATTCAAGAAAAGATAGGAAAGAAGAGATAATTAATGCCTTCTCCCATGTAAGATTTCATAAAATGTTCATGTATAGGAAGAAGAAGGGATTTCTAGAAGGAAAGAAAATAAATATTCATTTCCCCCTAATCAAGGAACAAGGAAAGGAAAGCTAGGGGGATTCCTAATACTCATTATATAAAATAATGGAGAATCCACTCCAATAGGTGAGAAGAAAGACTATGTGAAATTATGAAGAAATTGTAACACCTCACACATATAAGGAATAATTTCTAAAGAATACCTTTTCTTGAAATACAAAAAAAAATGATACAACCATCATGCATGTGAGAATCATTATAGTGAAAAGGACATGAATATTTGAAAAGAGCTTCTTCTAGAGGAATGCTAATTTTTTTCCATTCAACAAGAAGTACTTGAATATACACCTTTAAATCCAAATTTCAATGAGTAACTAGACAATCAAGATTAGAAGTAGTAAGAGAAAATGAAGAGGAGGTTGTATAGGATATTCTTGCATTATTTAAGAAGGAGAATAACTAAGACCATGTTTATCTATCTTAGGAGATATATGAATAGGGTTTTTAATACTATTTCATTAATACCAAGTCCTAAGCTATTATATATAATAGTAAGGTTTGAGATCCGTGTGAACCTTAATTCCTTTCCCAATAAGTCTATGACATTGTCCGTTATAAGATCACTTAGAAATAATGTTAAACCTAATATTATAATATTTTTATAATTCCAATGGAGATAGGACTTACATCCTAGATTTTATTAAATGATATGTATAGCTATATGGAGGAACAAAAAAAGGATTAATGTATGAGGAAGGATCAAATCCTCTAATGAAAATATGGATTTGCACCATCTTAAATTTGAAGCACCTCAATTTAATGATAATTTAGCACCCATTTAATGTGAGGTAATCATCTCCTTGCATCTCTCCTCTTTTCTTCCCTTTTCTTCTCCTTTCTTCTAGGTGCAAAGCTCCTATATCAAAAAATAATAGATCACACAAAAGAGAACATAAGACACCAATATTTAACATGGTTCACCCAATCCCTAGGCTACATCGATCAAACAAAAAGTCCACTATTATTACGATGGATAATGATTACAACTTGATTACAATCCTTAATCCCTTATAGCTCAATACTGCTGCAAGAAGTGATCTCACATCACACCTTATGAAACAATCCCTAACCCTAAGTCCTTTTATACAAGTATCTTTTTCACTTTAGGGTTAAAATTAGTTACATTATGTCAACCATAAAATATAGATAAAATAGTGCCCGAACCCCTAACAGACATGGCCTTGTGGCCCTGGCTATATTAGGGGCTAACACCCCCAAACCCCACCAAGAAATTATGGAGTATGTATAGTACTTCCCTAATCAGTCACCCCAATCTAAAATTCTCCCACTTGGGGACTGATCAAACTCCACACTAAACAATAATCTCCCACTTAGAGACTGATCCTGTAGCTATGTCACTACTCCATGAGGCTCCCAGTAGATCAAACCACCCTGGACTCTGTTGTTTTTATGTTATTCAATCTAAAAGGCCAACCAAAGCTAAAGAGGAATTCAACTTCTCCCTTGTCACTGCCTTTGTAAACATATATGTTGGATTGGCATCTATATGTATCTTGTCTAGCTTTAATTGTCTATCATCCAAAAACTGACTGAATGAAATGGTACCACAACTATATGTATTTTGTATTTGAATGTAGAGAAGAATTATTTGTAAGATGAATGGAACTCTGACTATCTGTAAACAAATAATTATCCCTCTGAGAGTGTCCCAATTCTTCCAAGAAGAACTGAAGCCATATCATCTCCTTGGATGCCTCTATAGTAGCAACATACTCTGCCTCTGTAGTGGATAAAGTGTTCACCTTCTATGACCTAGAAACCAAGCTTACTATTGCCCCACCAATAGTAAATACATAACTTGTAGTACTTTGTTTGTTATTAATATCCTTTGCCAAATCTGAGTCAACTGTTGGCCACTTTTTCCCCCCATTTAGCCCATCACTGATAACTGATTTGAGAAATCCTCAATGGGCTGGATTTTTTGATGTGGGTTAACATGCTTTTTGGTTGGTTTAACATCTCATGTTAATTTAGTCTCTTCATGAGCTAAGTTGGCTTGGTTCCTTCATGTGTCGAGCTAGTTTAGTTGCTCATTGACTGAGTTGGATTGTTTTCCTTCATGTGCCAAGTTGTGGGTTAACACACATTTTCTGCCAGGGTTAACATTTTGCATTAACCATTTTTAGAGAATGACTTTGTTACTCTTTCTGAAATAGTGAAATTTTCTATTTCAGAAAGCTTACCTTTTTGCTTCCACAAAATCATGAAATTGTTGCTACCTCTTCAACCGAACATTCAAGAAATTAACCAACCAATAGTTTCATGCCATGTGGTGGATCTTTCTTGTGTTGGGTTATTAATTTTTGGATATTTCCCTGGATAAATTTGAGCTATTCATTCTTTTGAAGAAGATCTTGATCTATGATTATTTTTTATTCACCTGTTGGGGAGATTTTTTGTAGCATCTTGGTCGTCCATATTTAAAAGAAGATCTACATCAATGACTCATATAATTGGGGGCAAATAAGATTTATTCCATGTGGGGTAACTTTGTAATTTTTGTGGTAGGTTAACATCGTGCATTATCCCATCCCACATTTTTTGACAGTGACACAAATTTATTTTTTGTGGTTGTGACACGTTGCAATGACTATTCTTTAATGTTGAATAACATTCTTGGGCCTTGTTTGCATGCCATTTATGCATCTCCATTCCTCATTAATGATTGTAATAATTAAATCTCATGGGATTTGATTTCTTATGGCTGGGTGCTTTTATTTTTCCCTTCCTATCACTCCATTACAGTAAGATGATTTCAAGATCAGATTTAGTTCTGATATTCATTTATTGTTACTCCTCTGCAATCTCAACTCTACTTGGTTAGAGTTTGAACTCATTGTAATATCTAAGTTATGCCTGAACTCTATAAAAGGCAATTGTAAATATGTTTTAGGGGTTCTGGTTTTTTGCAAAAAAGCAGTCCCATCATGATCTCTTAGGATTCCTTCATACTTTTTTGTATATTACTTGTAACTGTTGGCTGACATTTTTTGGAGTCTTGTGCAAGATAGCATTGTTGAGATCTCTTAGGAGTCCTTCATGCTTTTCTTGGCACATTACTCTATTTTTACAATCAATTTGGATGAATGTTATTCAATGACCTTTGAGATCTAAATGAAGGAACAATATTAGAACCCTTCTTGTGTTTGCTTGTTGCTTAAGCTTCTAATTTGATAGAATTTCTTGAGATTTACTCTTCGAATCCTTGGGTTTTGTCTTAGTTTTAACTGCAAGTGAGAATCAATTGTTCATGTAGGTTGCAAGTCAAGAAACTCTACTCTTTTTCAAGTTGTGACATTGTGAATGCTAGCATTCCCTTAAAATCCTTGTCTGCAGTACATCCTTCTTGTGAAATATTTATATATGAATGATCCTCTGTAATATTGTGTTCTTATTAGCTACCCAGAATTGTTTCATCAAGTCAGGCAAGCAATATCTTCATCCCACTATCCAGTGTATCAACCCATTTTAGTTTTTTAGTATTTATTTCCAAAAATCCTTCTATCCCTTTCCCCTTCAAGTTTATTTTCCTAGTTGAATGAGTAAATCATTGAAGCATCAAGAGGAACCAGCCTATAACTCAGAGATTCACTCCTACCTTTGGTACACCCACTACCTCAGGAGTGTTTCCATGTTACTTGAAGTGACTAAATCTTAGGATCCAGTCGAGGTGCAACTTATAGAGATAACATCAACATAGCCCTATAAATCAGTAGTAGAGCCTCCAAAATGTAAACACTTACTTGATGTTCCTCTCAAATATCTAAGAATCCATTTAAATACATTTTAATGCTCAATTCCTAGATGACTCATATACCTGCTAACAACTCCCACTACATGTGCAATATATGGCCTTGTGCATACCATAACATACATCAAGCTTCCTATAGTTGAAGCATAAGGTACCTTAGACATTTTAACCTCCTCTTGCTATGTCTTGGGATGCATCTCCTTAGTCAACTTCAAATGACCAGGTAAAGGTGTGCTGATAGCTTTAACATTCTCCATAGAGAAATGTTGTAACACCTTCTCAACATAATCAGCCCAAGATAATGTCAATTTTCTATTCTTCCTATCTCTGCAAATCTACATACCGATGATTTGTTTCACTACCCTCAAATCCTTCATAGAAAATGAATGTGCTAATTGACATTTCAGCCCCTTAATATAATCCATATTAGACCCAACTACACTCATATCATCAAGATATAAACATAAAATAATGTAGCTGTCATCATCTAACCTCTTAAAATAAACACAATGATCTAAATGACACCTACTATATCAATGCTCATGCATAAAATTGTCAAATTTCAAAGACTATTTCCAAGGTGCTTGCTTCAAGCCATATAGACTTTTCTTCAATCTTCACACTAAGTTCTCCTTACCTTTGACCTCAAATCCTTGTGGTTGTGCCATATATATCTCTTCATCTAAATCACCATGAAGAAAGGTTGCTTTAGCATCAAATTTCTCCAAATGCAAATGTTCAGTAGCCATAGTACTTAAAACAATACAAATAGAAGTCATTTTTACAAAAGGAGAGAATATCTCATCAAAATCAATGCCCTTTTTCTATGCAAATCCTTTTACCACTAATATGGATTTGAATCTTTTCTTACCTCCATCCTCTTCTTTCAACCTATAAACCCATTTATTATATAGAGCTTTTTTATGAGTAGACAACTTGCATAAATCCCAAGTCTTATTTTTTAGCAAGGAGTTCATTTTATCTGCCATTGCAAACTCTCATTGAATCTTTGTATTCACTTGTATAGCTTCATCATAACATTCAAGTTCACCAGCATCAATAAATAAAATAGAATACAAAGAGGTAGAAAATCATTCTGGAGGTCTACTTAGCCTTGTTGACCATCTAACATTCACTAGTATGTGTGGTATTTGTTGTTGCGGTTGTTGTAGATCATGAGGAATTGCTAGAACATCATCTTTTGGAGTATCATTTAGTACTACATAATCATCTTCTCTCTTCTCATGTTGTTGCAATAGATCTTTATACAACACTTTCTCATTGAACATGACATCCCTAATTCTTACAATTTTACAATTTTCAAAATCCCAAAGCCTATAACCAAATTCATCAATTCCATATCCAATAAATAGACATTTCTATGACTTAGCCCTAATTTCTTTAGGCAAAAACACAAAATCAAGAGAGCCCTAATTTCTTCATCAAAATTTATACCCACAAAAGATAACCAAATAGTAATAGTATTAAACTCATTAAAATAATTTGCAACAGATCCACCTTCCGTCATCTTCATATTAAATAAATGTTTCATGAGAAATATCTTGTTTGAAGCGAAGGGTTTTTCATACATTTTTGCTAGGGTTTCCATCAACTCTTCCATCGTCTTCACTTTTGTAATGTTAAATGTCACTAATGGTGTCAATCATAGTCAAATGCTTCCAAGTGCCTTCCTATCTAAAATCTCCTAGTCCTCATATAACATAGTTCCTTGTTTCTTGGATTTTCCTATGAGAAGTTGGTAGAACAAATGCAATGTATGCAAGAAGAGCCCACTACCCTAACAAGCAATGATACAATTCAATTCTTCAAAAGATAGGTATACATCAAATCTCGCATCACATTAGGCTTGCATAATAATTCGCATCACAATTACAACATCTCACAATTTCACACAACTTCACAATAACTATGCAATATAAGATCTTTACTTATACCTTGCACATTTACAAAACTCTACTTAGTCAGCCTTCATGTGTTCACACCCTTGACATAATGTAAAATAACTTATGGATTAATATCTACATAGTTGGCTCATCATAACTTAATAGTTATTTTGTAACCAAAATAATTCCTCAATCCATACAACTTTGTTTACTGATATGCTCTATTATGCTCTGTTAAATACTCGCACTGGTATTTTAATCATAACTTACATCGTAATGTTTGTAGACAACTGCGCAATTAACCATATCATTATGACAATGGCACAAAGCTTACCTTTACAATACATAGGCTAACTCTCAATGAGTCGTCCGTACTCTTAAGATCTATTCTCTATACTATTGCAAAACTGTCTAATACTTAGATAATTTTCTATCTCTAAATGCATAAAAGAAATAATGAATACATGTTGCCATAAATGAAAACCATTAGGATATCTATCTAACCATATTCCCAACAGTCTCCCCCTTTTGCATTGATGGAAACATTTGGGAAAATTGGCTAATTTCCAAAATGATGTCATACATATACAAAAACAAAAACCAAAAAGTAACTACAAAAAAATGCCTTCAAAACATAACAATTTTATTCATGTTTTGATGGATCGTACATCCTTATCACTCCTTTATATTGATACATACATAAGCTCCCCCTTACATATATATTTATATCTATACAATTTTCTCTACATAATACTCCCCCTTTGACATCAATGACAAAGTTGTCAAAACTTTTCACAAAACTTGTTTCTTGTTGATGACTAGCTTGTCATTCTGGATATACAATCTGCAAAATCAAGCTTCAACCTATCTAAGTCCTTCTTCCAGTTGCCTCAGACTGTATCTAATATATTGATGAGTTTGCAAAGTGCATAAGATGCAACTTCAACTATGCTCAAGTCAGTATAAGAAAATTTGTCATAGGATGTCTTCACTACAAGACATTCCTCGAACTACCTCTACAAAATGACAACTTTGGGTGTCAAATATTCTTTGAGAACAAAAAATCTCCTTATTACCTTGTCCTTGTTAGACTCAATGCCTCTTATAGCATTGTGAATCTTCTTAATTTTGATTTTAGAATCTTCAATTCTAATCTCTGGTTGTTGCAATCTAGTAGTGAGTGTTTGAAGCTCACTCATATGGTCTTTGATCTTTGCATCAAAATTTGATAAATAATTGTAAGAAACTATTCACTATCCATACAAATTCTTACCATCAAATAAGCTCTTCCTTAGCTCCTTTATACATACATCTAAGGTTTTCATGTTATTCCTAACATTTGTGCATACTATGCCAAACAATGATGCATCATGTTGTGTTTGTGCTTGTGCTACTGCTACTTCAGCTAAAGTTGTGAACTCCTTATCAAAGGTCTTCACTAACTCTTTTTCCTTAACCTACAAGTCTAGATTTGCTACAACTATAGAAACTTTCTTCTACATCTATTCCAAGACTTCAGCAAGAGTCTTCTCGAAAGACTTATTATATTTTTTCTTCTCAAACAACTTGCTTAAGGTGCCGATCAATTCTTTCTAATCTTCATAATCAGAAGGAATAGGTACTGCTACTAATGTTTCAACTGTTGAAACTACAAAAGGTATAGTAGTATTTCTTTCCTCTACTTTCTTCTTTTCCTTAGCCTCTTTCCTTGCATCCTCTTCTTTCTTCTTCTTCTCTTCTACTTTCTTTTTCTCCTCCTCTTCTTCTTCCCTTTTCTTTTCTTCTTCTACTTTTCTCTTCTTTTCCTCTTCTTCTTTATTTTTTTGCTCATTTTCTTTTCTTTTCCTTTCTTTTGATTCTTGTTTCATCTTAACTTGTTATTCCTTCTTCTTCTCTTCTTCTTCCTCATCATATAAGTTGTTATATGCAGTGATATTGCCAACAATAGATTGGCCAAATGCCACAAAGGAATTTTCTTTGACATCTACTATTATGTGCATGCTATCCATTTGCATGGATTCAATACCCATAACAGTTTGAGGTGATGAAAGTGCTTACTATGTCTCCTCTTCATCTTCTTTTGTCTGTACATATACTAGACTAGCAGATTTGATCTAGGCACTCACCTTAGGTACTAAGGACATATATTTTACTATAGCCTCCTTTGTCTCTTTCTTAACATCCTCATAATTGCCTCCCATCAAAAGAATTTCTCTTCTTTTGTCCCTTAGCAAGGGCTCAATACCCTTCAAAATTATGCTTGATTCTTCTTTTGATCCAACATCACATAGCTTATTTATTGATGTGATCCTCATTTTTAGATCTTCCTCTAATACTCTTTTCTTCCTATTTACCGACCTATTGTATAGGTCTTTAGGAATCTTATTTTGTATACTCTCAAACCTTTTATTATGCAAAATCATATTTCTTATAACAACATTCTCTAATAGTCTTCTATCCATATTACTGTACATACTGTAAAATATATTGAACTAAACAAAATTATCATCATTAATAATCTGCATATTCAAATTTCCTACCTTAGGTTTCCATGCTTTCTTGCCTACTATAGTCCTTAATTTTTGTTCATCTTGTTCAACAGGTTTATCTTCAACATCATCCTCTGAAATCTCATAGTTTCTTAAATGCATGGTCTTTCTCCTATTTCCTAGTTTGCAGGCACTCTTCTTGACCCTTTTCTTTGCTTGTGGTGTAGGTTCTTGCTTAACTTTCACTAATCTATTGGACTTCCTTTGCATAGAAGGTGCATTCACCTATGGCTGAATCCTTGTCTTTTCATGACTAACTCTTATTGGTTGCACTTGCTCAACTACTACATAAGATGCAATGGGAGCTTATGCACAAGGTTGTGCCACAATTACTCCTTCTAAAGGTCCTACCAAAACAATGGGAGTTGCTACCAAAACTTTTGTTTGACCATTGGCCTTCATCTCCAATGCAATTCCTTTAATCTCATTAAACTCATCCCTTGTCATGCCAAATTCCTTGAGAATGGAATATATCTCCTTTTCAACTTTTTTCTTTCTCTCTTTACTATATAGTTTAGAGTGAACTATTTTTTATCTCTCATCATAGGCTCCCCGTCTGTGACATTCTATATCCTACTCAGATTTGAGTATGATCTATGCATACCCTTCAATCAGTTCTGCGCTCATCTCATAGCCCATAGGCTCAGCTCTGGGAATGATTGCTTCCATGAAGGTGTTGTCAATCTCCACCATGAAGCATAAATAATCCTTATATTTCTCTACCATAGAAGGAGGTATCTTATACATTAGTTTCATCTTAGATTGGAAACTCTTCATCATTCTGTCTATATCATTATCTCTAACATTTTCAGGCTCAATCTATAGCATTGAGTCACAAACTTCATTGTGCACTCACTGCTATCCCAATTGATTAATCCAACAAAATTCTTTGTAATAAAGAAAAATAGATGAGTCAATAGGGACTCAAATCTAAACACTATGCTCTTCATTCTCTTGATCTTTGCAATGTTGTCCAATAATTGCAATCTAATAATGTCACACAAATTCACTTTCCTTCCTTCAACAACCATCACATATGTCACATGAAGAAATCTAGTTGGTACAGAGTTAACTCTTGTGTCAATGCTCAAAAATGGTTCGCATCTATGGTTTGATCACATTTTCATACTAACTCAATCCATTTTCTCATTCCACTAACTCTAATCTTTTGACCAACTTGATCATAAATCAACATTGTTTATCATCATTCATATCCGCTTTTACATCAATTTCATATCATTTTGAAACCATTTCAAATCAACTTGAAATCATATCAAATCAACTCAGAAGCACCCCAAATCAACCCAAAATCAGTCTTAATCAACCTAGAACATGTCAAACATCCTAAATCTATCATCATTTGTCCAATCCTAGGAATTTTTATGGCTTTCAGTGCCTTGGAAACCTATCAATCTATCAAATCTTATCAATCTGACCTTAGTATTGTCATGGCTCTCAGTGCTAGATTAAACCATCATTCACATCATCCAATATTTGACATTGTTGATTCTCTCAATGTTATATCATGGCATTATCAACCATTTAATAATATTGACAATATTTGTCTATGGTATTTATCAACCAATCTCGATCCTGTAGCATCTTACAATGTCAGTTAAATGTTACATGTCCTCAGTTCATGTCATGTGTCCTTGGCATGTTATCATTTTCACCAATCAATCAATTTGACCATGGCTTTGGTCTATCTATCATCATCTTAGTCAACCTTCTTTATCATCACATTTCATCAAAGGATATTTTTGCACTTATTTAATCAAACTGGCCAATCATCTACTAATTTTCTCTATAGGATTAAACAACCCATAATTTAATCCTATGTCATTTCACTAATTATTCTTCCTAACTAACCTTCTCAATTAATTAATTTTATTAATTAATTGATTCATCATTCATGAACCATGGAGATTCTCAATTTCCTAAGTCATATTTCCCACAATTAATTCCATTTTCACTCATTTTTATTTGTGTGGAATAAGGGATTTTTAATTCAAACATTCTAAATGATATTGAAATCATCGTGACACATGGCCATGACAAATCATGGATTCTCCATTTATACTTGACTAAGATATGTCATAATCCATATATTCTTATTCCATATGCACATCCATATATGGCTTCCATTATCATAGATTCTTGGCTTCAAGTGGATTCGAGGTGACATATGATGCGTCATAGATCCTCTTCCATTTAAAGCCATGCTTGACTTCCAAAGCATCATACAATCCTACATTTGGCATCTTGTGTCATATGCGTAATGGATTCTCAAAGGAATCTCCTGCCAAGTCACATATCCAAGGTGACAAGTCCAATGCTCTCATCTTTCGTGTTGATTATAGAATGAGCATTCTTCCTCTCATTTTTGGCCCCTAGCTTCTAGGTCTTTTGCTCTATCTCTTATAGCTTAAATCAAATCTTCTAGTATTCTCATAGTGTTATCACTATCCTAGGCTTTTGTTTTCTAATTGTGTGCATTATAGGCAATTTGGAGCTACATCATATGGACAAGAAAGAAGGACATGAGAGCTACAAATGAAAGAGGGGTTTTGAACATTGTATTTCTTCCTTTTGTTTATTTAGATTTCATGGTAGACTAGAGGGTGTCAATATATGCTCATTGAGTTTGTAATTTTATCATAGTATGTTAGACATTAGCCCATTTTCTGGTCCTACACCTTGATCCATGGTTCAACTTGTACCCTAATTTTTTAGTTGACAACTAACTCCTTTTTTTGAATAGGTTCAACCTTCATATTATTTCTATAAAACTCTATTTTCAGGTTTGTCTCAACCATTTTTCTAACATTCTTCTCATTCATAGGGTTACAACCAAAACATGTCATCATGTACCCTATTGAATATGATTCAGCTCCATTCATGATTGTCAAATTGCATATAGAACATATGCTTCACTAAATTTAACTCCTCCAGGTGTGCATAGTTAGATTTTAAGGATAAATATATGATTGAAAAGGTCATTTGAGTGGAAAGATTGTTGAAAAAGACTATGTGTTTCAATCATTATTGTGTCATTGATGTCAAACCTGCTACATGCTAGTGAGACAATTGCTTACATGTTTCAAGCACTATCACTTAGTTAACAAGATGTAACAAAAGTACCTAGAGGAAAGGTTGAGTTATAATTATGTATTGAAGTACATGAATCAGTTAAAATAGTGATAACATAATGTATTGATGATCTACTTGAGGTTACAAAATGACTAGCTACACTTAGAAACATCAGAAAAATAAGGTTGAACATGTATACACTAATCTAATGTGCTAGAAATACTAATTTAATGAAAGCATTTACACGTTAAACTAACATAGCATATATGAGAGACAAAGAGAAGACAAACTCAAATGAGAATGTGAGCCATGGATAGGCTCTCTCAATGAGATTGTTCTCTTGTTTTTGGGATGTGTCTATTTATGGATTGGGGATGTATGCTCAAGTGCTCAAAATGGCTTCAATGGAGATGGGTAATAACAAATTGGTAGCTTTACGAGCTCTCAATTTGGCATTATAAGGGTATGGGTATGGATTTTGGCTCTCAAAAGGGCATGATAACTTTACTCAAATGGTTGTGATTAAATGGCTTGGGAGGGGATTCAATTTATAGGCTAAGGGCTTGAGGGATGGAGGGCTAAGATGCAAGGAGAGATGAAAGCTTAAGGAGGGCTAGGATGCACTCAAAGGAGAGCACATGGATTGTGCTTGTTTAGCACCAATGGGAAGGTGGCACTTTGTCACAAGGAGGATGATTGTGAGAGGGTAGGGTAAAGTGTTGGTTAAAGGAATAATGAGTGGGGTTGAGTATGTAAGAGAGATGTAAGAGTCATGAGTGAGCTTGTAAGAGTCTTTTATGGTTTGTAAGAGCACTCATGACTTGGTGGTTGGGATTTTTGAGGGTAGACTTTGGTTTGGTTTAGGAAAGTCTTAATCTTGCTTAGGGAATGTGACAACATTAGGGGGTGGATTAGGCTTGGGTTTAGGATTAGATTAGGGATGTTAGAGATGTGCAAGTGGATGTCATTAATGAGGGTGGGTGATTTAGTGGCTAAGCTTGGTTAGTATGGGTGGATGGGGTGGATTAGGCTAAATGGAGGATTAGGGATAAGTTAGGGATTTTTGGATTTGAGGAGTTTATTTATCAAATAGATCTATTTAATAAATGAGGATTTTTGGAATTAGATAGGAGGATAGGATTTAATTGATAAATAATAGGTTATTTGATTCATCAATTAGGACTATAGATGATTAATTAAATTAATTAGCTAGGGGATGGCAAATGATTAATTAAATAGGAATTTAATTAATGATGCCTTTAGAGATAACTAAATAGGATTACCGAAGCGGTGTAATCAAATTTAGGTGTCTACATTTTGCCCCTCTTTGACATAGTGTTGAGACAACACTATTTCAAAGAAGTTCGAATGAAGAAGACATGAGGAAGATGTTTTAGCAACAAGGTTGCCCCAGTCTTGAATAGAGAGACTAGACTTAGATGATGCCCCCTCAAGAAGGCGATGGGGAGAGAAATGAGGCTCGATGACTTCTTGAAAAGTACAAGAAATTGAGATGAGCCGAGACACAGGTTGGCAAAGAGAAGGGGTTGAATTAGCTCAAACTCTCACTATGGGAGAATGATAAAGGAGAATTAGAGGCACAAGAGTAAAGAAAGCTTAAGACTTTCCAGGTTTGGGGGGAGGATGGAGGGGCAGAGCACTATAAAAGGAATCCATGGTAGGAAGACAGATGATAAAGCTGATGCAATAGGATTTCAAAGAGTTGAATTGATGGAAGATGGTTTTCGGAGATCCCTAGGACTAGGATTGTGGATCTCAAAAGATGAGGCTTGGTGGATTGATTTGATTGGTGGATCCCTAAGAATAGGATTGTGGATCCCTAAAGCTAAGCATGAGGAGTGATTCAAAGAGATACTGATGCATAAGATGGGGTAGGAGTGACAGATGTAGGATATGGATGGGGGATAATGGAGATGAAGGGAATCCATTGAAGCTTTTTGAGCGGGGGGATACTTCAAAGAGAAGTACCACCATGTAGTTGAGCACTAGATTTGCTAAAGGACTATTGGTTAATTGTCAAGGTTATCAAGAACATCAAGGCCTTTTCACCAACCATCTAGAGGAGTGACGAACTGACTCGAAACAAACACGCAAGGATTGCCCCAGTATCACAGATGAATCCCAGAGGAAGTAGCGTGGAAATGACACTGGATAACCCACAAGTAGAAAAAGAAAACAAGAAAAAGACATGATCAAGACCTTATGCGCAGATTGCCCCATTCACAGCATACCATAATATGGAAGATCATGGCAACCTTTAGGAGGGAACAAAAAAATTGCTTGGAAAAGATACTTCAAGACCCAAAAGGGAAGAGTCCAAATCAAAAGAAAGAAAAAATCCAAAAGAGAGTTGTTTGCTAATGAGATGGGTAGGATGAGGTACTAACGGACCAAGATCAGACATGAGGAAAGCTATATCCTGCAAGGATCTATCGGAGAGCACCTATGCTGATGGATCTGGATGAGTGATGCGTCTGGCAAGCTGAACTAAGAAGGATAACACTTTGGTGACAAGAGATCTAGCTAAAGGATGCATTGGAATAGCTAACCAAGGGTTGTGCGATGTGTGCAAGATGCTGATCAAGGAGGAACTGACATGAAAGCTGGATAGATACAATGGTACTAAGCTAAAGAGGATGTACAAGCTGACGGATCAAGATATGTTACAAATGTACAAGTTTTTTCATGTTTTGGTTTTTGTGAGATGGAAATGGTTGTGAAGGATGGGATGTCTATAATAGTTGATAGGTGGATAGGTAGATGGTTTGCGAAAAGCTTAAGTGAAAATGGGGTTCTTTGTGTGCATGTGATAGGATACAAGCTAGGATACAAGATTATTTACAAGCTAGAATATGGTACAAGCTGTGGACAAAATTCGGATATACAAGTTATGATACAAGGGATTTACAAGGTATAATACAAGCTTAGCTACAAGATTTACAAGATAAGGTATAAGATTTACAAGCTGTACAGGAGGTATTTACAAGCTTCATTAGATTTTGGATATTTGGTTGGAACACCAAAGGAAAAAGCAGGTGTGTTATGGGATGGTGAATGGATGGATGAGGGATAGGATAGTGATAGATAATGGATTAGTCTTAGTACACAAGTTGCCTGAATTACCAGGTTTTCACCAAGGTACCTATCCAAGGCGCTTGAATTGCAAAGTTTTCACCATTGGAAGCTTATTTCTCTTTACTATTTTTTTTTTGTATTTTTTAGAAGCTAGGTATACCAAGGATCTTCAAGCATAGAACTTCTTGAGATGAATGATGTTAGTAGGATCATTCAAAAGTTCCGCTTTTGGTGTAGATAGCTGATAGGCTCTAGAGCCAAATGATGTAGTGACAACATAAGGACCAAGTCATGTAGGTTCAAACTTGCCTTTCTTTTCTTGATCTACTTGGACTTTCATGTTTTCTTTGAGGACCATGTCACTCGGTTGAAAGTGTCATGGGAGCACCTTCTTGTTGAAATTCCTTTTGAGACGAGTTTGATAGAATATGAGATGATCATAAGCTTGTTGTCACTTCTCTTCTAAGAGATCTAGCTGGGTAAGCCGAGCTACTCTGTATTCTTCATCTGATATTTTCCCTTGCAAAGATATGCGCAATGAGGGAAGTTCAACCTCTATGGGTAGTATCGCTTTAGCACCATAGACTAAGAATATGGAGTTGTTCCCGTGGATGTACGAAAGGAGGTTTGATAGGCCCATAGAGCCAGATTTATTTGTAGGTGCCAATCGCGGCCGAAATCATTGACAACTTTCTTTAGGATTTTGAGGAGGGTTTTGTTAGTTGCCTCTGCTTGGCCATTACCTTGTGGGAAATATGGGCTAGAAAAGCGGTGATGGATGTGGAGGGAAGTGCATAATTCTTCCATGTTGAGATTTTCAAAGTTACCTCCATGGTCAGTGAAGATGGTGGATGGGATACCGAAGCGGCAAACAATGTGGTACAAGATGAACTTGGAGACCTGAACTCCTATAGCTAAGACTAGGAGGACTGCTTCCACACACTTAGTGAAATAGTCTGTAGCTATTATTATCCATTTATGTCCATCAGATGAGAGAGGTGTGATAGTTCCAACTAGATCAAGGCCCCAACAAGCGAAAGGCCAAGGTGGTGCAATAGGCTGTAGATCTTGTGCTGGAGCATGCACAAGATTTACGTGTGTTGACATGGGAGCCACTTTCTGACAAAGTCACAGGAGTCTTCTTCAATGGTAGGCCAATAGTAACCTGCTCTAAGGATTTTTCATGCTAGGAAAATACCACTTGTGTGGGCACTGCAAAGTCTGGAGTGTACTTCTTTTAACGCCATTACAACCTCGTTTTCATCTAAACATCGAGAGAGAGTATCGTGATAACCCCGACGATATAGGGTATTGGCTATGATAACATAGCGGGATAATTTTTGGATGAGGTTCTGGTGTTGGGTACATGTGAGGTGAGGGGATATGATACCATCGTTAAGGTAAGCGTGAATTTCATGGTACCAAGGGGATTGGCGACCAACCAAGATACAAACACGGTTTGAATCCTCATTTGCATAGGCGGGTGTGAGGAGCTGCTTGACTAAAAACTCATACTGTGTAGCTGCTTGGGGAATTTTCAAGAGTGAGCTGATAGTAGCCATAGCATTTGCTGCTTTGTTCTGCATTTGAGGTACTTGTGTAAACTGAAGCTTTGTAAAATGTTGGGTTAGCTAATCAACTAGCTCTTTGTAGGGTAATAGCTTTTCATCTTTGGTTTGATATTCATTTAGGACTTGCTTGATGATGAGCTAAGAATCGCCAAAGATTTGTAACTCAGTGATATTCCATTCTGTAGCTATCTTTAATCCTGCTACAAGAGCTTCATATTCTGCTATATTGTTGGTGCTAGAGAATTGTAGCTTGAAGGCTTTTGGAATGTAATCTCCTTGAGGTGTAACCAACAATATTCCTTCCCCTGATCCATGAGATGTGTATGAGCCATTAAAATAAAGTTTCCATGGGGGCTATTCTTCAATTAGACAGATATGCTCATCTGGAAATTCTGTGATCAAAGGATATGCATCTATTAGAGCTGCATTAGCTAGGTGATCTGCTATAGCTTTCCCTTTGATTGCCTTTCTATCCACACACTGGATGTCAAATTCACTAAGGAGCATAACCCATTTGGCCAAACGGCCTGTAAGTGCTGTTCTAGAGAGCATATACTTGAGAGGGTCAATCTTGGAGACTAGTTGGATGGTATGACTTAGCATGTAGTGGCAAAGATTTTGAGTTGAGAAAACAACTGCCAAACAAGCTTTTTCCATAGTAGTATAATTGAGTTCATAACCAACTAGGGTTCTACTAATATAGTAGATGGCTCTTTCTTTGCTGTAGTCATCAAGCTGTGCTAGAAGTGCCCCTAGAGTAGTAGGCATTGCTGATATGTACAAAATCAGGGGACGACTAAGAACTGGTGGAACCAAGATAGGGGGATTGGTAAGATACTACTTGAGCTGATCAAAGTTGCACTGACATAAAGGATCCCACTTGAAGTTCTCATCCTTCTTTAGTAAATGTGAAAATGGTGTACACTTATCTGCAAGCTAGGAGATGAAGCGTGGGACAGATTGAAGCTTTCCCTAAAGAGAGCGAAGCTGTCACAGTGTCTAGGGAGGAGGCATGTCTAAGATAGCCTTGACCTTCTTGGGGTTGATCTCTATACCTCATTTAGAAACTATAAAGCCTAGAAGCTTGCCAGATGTGATCCCAAAGACACACTTCTTGGGATTCAACATGAGATGATATTTGGCTAACCTATCAAAGACTTTCTCCAGGTTAGCGAGATGATCCATGAAGGTGTGAGATTTGACTAGGATATCGTCCACATAATCCTCCAAAATGCTATGGATAAGATCATGGAAAATGGCTGTCATAGCTCTTTGATAGGTAGCCCCAATATTCTTTAGGCCAAAAGGCATCATGGTGTAGAAAAAGGTTCCTTAAGGGGTAGTGAATGTTGTCTTATGCTGATCCTATTCTGCAATCTTGATTTGATTATACTCGAAAAACCCATCCATGGGGGACAAAATTTCATGTCCAGCTGTAAGATCTACAATCATATCTATGTTGGGCAAGGGAAAATCATCCTTTGGACAAGCTTTGTTAAGATCTCTGAAATCAGTGCAGATTCTGATGTCACTGAAAGGCTTAGTGACAGGGACCATGTTGGAGATCCACTCTGATTAGTTGATAGGTCAGATAACCTTAGCAGCTAACATTCTTTCTAATTTAGCTTTGACCAGTAATGCCACCTTGGGGTGCATTTTTCTAAGCTTTTGTCTGATGGGCTTGATCTTTGGATCGACTGCAAGATGATGAACTACAAGCTTTGGACCAAGTCCTGGCATGTCCTGATATAACCATGCAAATCGGCCAATATTCTCTCTTAAGACCTCAAAGAGGAGGTCAACTTGGTCTTGTGATAGGGATGTAGCAATGTGAACAAGTCTAGGGATCTCTGAAGAACCGATGTTGACTTCTCTAGTATCCTCTATTAGAATAGATGACACCTCTGGTCGGTTATCTTGAGGAGGCAATACTAAATCCTCATGTTCTGCTTGTGGCTCTAGATTTTCTTGCCGAGGGGCTCTCTTCGTTGCCTTAGCTAGTCCTGGTTTCACCTTAGTTCCAATTTTGGGTGCATCGAAACTAGGTTGGGGAATTTCTCCAAAATACCCCTTGGGATCTAGCTTATAGATATAGGAAGAATCTAGCTTTGTCTGCTTGTGAGGTGTTTCAGCTCCCATGAATCTTAAAAGTGCTTCCTCTGATGTGAACTCATCAATGTGTATGACGCTTGGTTGGTCCCAATCTATGAGTTGTGGATGAGCAAGTGGTAGGTCAATGAGATGGATGGATAGTTCTCGGAGAACAAAGTCTCCTAGGAAGATTTGGTCTAGGATATCATCGTAGGCTCTCTTTTCAACTTCCTCAGGAATGTCTTCAATTTCGACGAAGTCACGGTGAATGTTCAAAAAAGCATGACCATTCTCATTGGTGCCCCTAGTTGTGGGTATGCCAAAGCCAAGACCTGACTTCGATTCCCACATGTGTGCGTCGATGGGGCACTGCATGCCTCTTTCTTCTTGTCCTAGTCCACCTCCTTGATAGTTCCATTTTTCAGTGATGAGCTTATGTTCTTGGGGATACTTTTGGCTGAAGTGGTCAAGACGTACTTGATTTCTTGTAGGTGCATCCTTATGTAACCAATTGTTGATATCTGGAGTGAGCTCTTCATGAAGAGGGGTTTTTGAGGATACAAAGGTGGTTGCGCCAAACTGTTTGTATCGAGGAGGTGGAATCTCCTTAGCTTTGTGATATGTCAGCCATCCATGGGTATGTGGATCAAGTGGGATTGCTCCGACAACAAATGCATATGATAGACTATATTCTCCAAAGCCTTTGTTATTGATCTTCACGGTAGATAGGGTGGAGGCGAGGATGGTTTTTGGGTCATTACAAGTATGGGATGAACTGGTGATGGCTGTGCCGATATCAATTCTAGGGCAATGGTTTATATATGAGGCTTCAACCACATTGTAGTAAGAAAAGGGTTTTGGATCGGCATGGATGGTCACCTCAGTGCCTCAATGCAAAAATTTGATGCATTGATGGTACGTGGATGGAACGACTTTCATGGCATGAATCCATGGGCGGCCGAGGAGGATGTTAAATGGTAGGTTTAGATCAATAACATGGCAAACTGTCTCTTGGATGACTGGCCCAAACTTGATTGGCAGAAAAATAGTTCCTTCTGTGGTTCTTTCCAATTTATCATAAGCTTTGATGGTGATAACCTCACTGATCATATCTGCTTCAGTATACCCAGCTTGTTTTATGAATTTTAGGGTGCAAATGTTCAAGGCTGATCCATTATCTATCATTACTCTTTTCATGGAAAAATTGGATACCATGATGGCTATGCGAAGCGAAAGGGTGTGATCTGGCTCGACCACGGGTATGTTGGTGGGTTTGAATGATAGGGCACATGAGGAGGATAGGTGTCCAACGAGATTATGAAAGTAAGTAGCATTGATATCTGAAGGGACATGGGATTCTATGAGAGCACTGTCAAGGATTCTTTTGTACACAGGACTAGTGCGGAGAAGGTCTAAAATGGAGATTTGGGATGGCATGTTCCCAAGGTGTTCCAAGATATTATATCAGCTTTTTGATGGAGCTGATGGTGCTAATGAAACTGGTGGGCCTGCGATGTTAAATTGCGCTCTTCGAGTGGTGACTGCACACTCATTGTCTAGTCCTTGGATATTGATAACATTGACAGAAGGCTCTTTCTTGGATATACAACCTATAAGGCTACCATAGTCTATATAGGATGAAGTGTGGTCATTGTTCTTCCCATGCTATTGGTTTGGCTGGCAGTTGTTGGTGTTGTTGTTGTTGGCTTGGATAGGTTCTTTTCCAGGATTTTGGTTGTTGTGAGGAGGAAAAGCATTTTGATAGATCTGTAAGCCTGCATTGGGAGAGGTTTGGGCACCAACAGTGATTTCTTTCTGATCAATGAGGTCCTGCACATAATCTTTCAGTTTCATGCATCTGAGGGTGGTGTGACCTTTTACCCTATGAAATTTGTAGTACTCATTGTCTTTGTACCATGTAGCTTTGGATTGGCTTGGGTCAATTTGCTGGGTAGGAGGAAATTTAATGAGGTTTTCCTTAGCCAATTTCTCAAAAATGACATCCAATGGCTCACCAAGGGGTGTATAGTTTCTAGGAGTAGGTTGGAATCTGGGTTTTTGCCCTACAGCTACATTGATGGCATTAGCTTGATTGTTAGATCCTTGGAAGTTGGGTCTTGTATTGTGGTTTTGATAGCTTTGGTTATTCTGCTGTTGGTAGTTGATAGCTTGTTGATTGTTTGGTTGATATGGTGGGTTAGACTAATTTTGGGAAGGACCAACAATATTCACATGTCTGGTGTCAATGACACCATCTGTTGCAACGTGCTTGTTTTTGTTCTAATACCTAGACTTGTCATTGGAATGTGATTGGTTTTGGTTGGTTTCCTTGTAAATCTTGACCACACCATCTTTAATGAGTCCTTGCTCAAGGATCATTCCTTTCTCTTTGATATCTTTATAGGTCTGCAAATAGTTCATGGTCATGTGGTGAGCCAAGCTGGGATGGGCATTATCAATAAACATTTTCACCACATGGCGCTCTGGCAAGGTGCAGGATATGCGGGTGGTAAGGGTTTGCCATCTTTGTAGGTATTCAGCAAGGCTTTCTCCACCTTTTTTCTTAGTATGGACAAGGTCAACTATTGATAACTCTGTTTCAACAAGATGGGCATATTGGGCTACAAATGCCTCAGACAATTCAGGGAAGTTTTTAATTGTGCCATATGGGATTCTATAAAACCATTCAAGAGCTGGTCTGACCAAGCTTTTGGGAAAGAGATGCAAGAGGAAGACGTCATCATATGCCACTTCTTGGCAGTGCATGTAAAATTCTTTGATATGTGTGATATAGGGTCTCCTTTTCCTCTGAATTTGTCAAAATTGGGTGTCTCAAAATGCTTGGGAAATGGTGTCATGGTAATGGCTCTGTCAAATGGGTAAGGATGCACATTCTCAAACTTGAATGTCTTTGGATCATTCCCTTCTTGGATGGCTTTCAGAGCTGTCTTCATTTGTTCCCATTTTGAATTGATACGTGATGGTTGGGGTGCCCCCAATGTAGGAGTGTCTTGAGGTAGGTATGCGCTAGATGGGGCCACTAAATATGGATGGCTATGAGGGATTTGCTAATAGGGATTGTACATTGTTTGGGCAGCTGCATGGTGGATGACGGGTTGCTAAGGTGGAGGTGGCACATAGGCTTGCTGTTGATATGGGGTTTGAGGTTGGGATTGAGGAACATAAGCTGGCTGTGGGATAAATGGATTACTTTTTGGAGGTAAGGTATAAGATGGTTGTGAGGCTTGAGGAAAGGATCGGGGGGCTTGTGGAACTTGACTTTGGATTTGAGAAGTTTGACCAATATATGTGGGTTGTGCCCCCGTTTGGGATGGTATCTGCAAATAATTGGTGGTTGGCTGGGGTGGTGGATTACCTCCTAGAAGTGGCATTGAAAAGTAGTTGGTAATAGGAGGTAATGGATTAGTTGGTGGTGGAGGTGGCGGGAATTGAAAGCTTGGGAATGGAATTGATGGGGTTCGATAGCTTGGTGGCTGGATTTGAAATCTTGGTAGAGTGGTGGCAGGAGCTTGGGTCACTTGAGAGCTTGGCAGAACATTGGTGGTAGCTTGTGGGGTTTGATAGCTTTGTGGAGTGAGGGTAGTAGCTTGTGGATTTGTGGCTAATGGCACTGAGCTCCAAGGACCTAATGGAAATGACGAAATTGTGCTTTGGGCTATGGTGAACAAGCTGGGGGTGATGAAAGGTTGATTACTTGGCCCCATAGGTGGCATTCTTGTTGTATATTGCTAAGGTTGGCCAAAGATGCTAGCACTGATTTGGGAGATGGGTGGATTTGGAAGGCTGTGTTAGAGAGTAGCAACAATAGTGAAGGGAGTGAATGGTGAGGTGTTTTGGGCAAAGGGGGTTTGGGATGGAGTGGTATGAACCAAGGATGGAGTGGTGGTGGCTGGGTTGGCTTGCGGAATGGAGATTTCAACTTGGGTGGAGGATGGTATGTTTGGGTATGTTGGATCATATGGATTGGCTTGAGGCTCTTCTTTTGGCACATATTGAGGATGATTTGAATTATAAGAGCCTATGGGTGGTGGCAGCTGCCCGAACAATGAGTGAGATGGATCTAATAATGGAGGAGGTCTTCTAAAGTTGAAGGCTCCTATATTGTCCCTTTGAAAGTTAGCCATGATTGTTTCTTTGTTCTTGTCTATAATGGCATTCACCAATACTGCATATCTCGGTTGGTTCATGAAAGCTTCAATGTTAGTAGGTGATGGTATAGCATTCTCTGGGCTGGAGGATGGTTGAGTGCTCAAGGGGAGCGATGCTGTTTGATCTAGATGATAGGGCTCCATTGTTTCCTTCTTCTTCTTGGCTAAGTGAGTGACGGGTGGCATGAAAATGCTCCTAGAGATGAGATGCAACAATGCTAGTGGATGCAAAGGGGGAAGGCTTTTCTATGCAAATGATTTCCTAGGTTGAGGCAAAGCTATATGACAAAACCTAAGGAAGATTGGGTTGGGGATTCTAACTTCAAAGATATGTTGCCAAAGCATGAAAGGTCTGCCTTCCTATGTGCAAGCTTGGTGGTGATTGTGTCAACTTAAGGATAGACCGATGATCCTTTAGGTAGAACACGAGATTGACCACTTGTGGATCCCAACCTTTAGCTCAAGGTGATGAGGGATGACAAGTGACAAAGCTAGATTACCCTAGAAAAAGCTCTGTCAAAGGGATAACCTTGGTGAGATTGGTGGATTTGGAAGATTTTAGGAATGGCAAACTTTTGGCAAGGTGACAACAATTTTGAAAGCTTAGATGTGAAGTTTTTGGATTGTCGGCTAGATGGTTTGGTTCTAAATGAGATGGATGAGCTAATAATGCTTAAGGGGATAACCTAAGATGGTTGGCTTTTCTACAAAGATGACTCTAAAGTGAAGCTTATCCAAGAAGATGTGGAGAAACAAGGGTGTCTAATCATAGAAATCATGCCTAGTTGGTAAGGCATAAGCAGGATTAACTCCTAGATGTTGGCTAAATTTGATGGTGTGCTCTAACCAGGCCTCTTGACGTACTTCGTCAGCAGCTTTGTCCTCTGCTTTGTGGAGTTTGGCAATTCATGGGCTTGGTGTTATTTCTTTTCTCTTGGTTGAAAGTTCTTGGTATGCTAGAGATGGCTTGAGTTTGACTTTGTGAAACTTCTTTTTGGGTTTGGGTTGTTCCGACATAAATTCCTAAATCTGCTTAGCTTTGGGAGATTCTGGTTGTTTTGCTTCAACTTGTTCAACTTCTAAAATAGGCAGTGACTATGCTAAGTGTGCCCTAAGCTAGGATTAACCAAGTTTGGAAAATATTCATTCAACAAGTAAAATAAAATCAAGCAATAGATAGGAACACCCAGATAGAAGTTTGTGGTTCTCATAATGTGATACTTGTGCCGAGGAGTGTGTATGTTTTACAAATGTTTCGATCAGTCAATTCAAATACATTAACATCCTAGATGATTGTCTGCAAGGCTGACAATTGGTTTAGCTAAGGAGTCCTCGATATACCCAAGGTACGCGAGGCCCAAATCTATAGATGAGACCAAAAAGATGTCACACAGCCGAGAGGAGCAGTAACCCACTTCTCCTCTTTCACTTCTCAAGGGTATAAAGTTCCTTGAGGCTTAGCCTGAGTGACAAAATTCTGATCCTAAGAGAGGTGTCTTTCGATTCACCTCCCGATTCTTATACTCCACCGAAACGCTGGAGTTGAGGTCGTCCAAGGGGTGATGAAATCCCCAAGCAGGCCTCCTAAAAAAAAGAAACAAGGTTTTGGATCCTAATCTTATGCACCCAAGATGGCCTCGAAAGACGACAAGGAGAGAGAAGACTTGGATGACCTTGGGCTAAAAAACACGCTTGTTCTTTTACCAAATGATTCTTATGTGTGCTAATCTAGACTTTGCAAGCACTCAAGTTTAAGATGCAAATGTTCAATTCCAACTTTGAAATGCGCCAAAAAAAGTAAAATCAATCGAAGAATGCAAGCAAGAAGAAGAGTTCGGGTCAAAAAAAGAAAACTCGCGCGCCCGGAGGCCCTCCACGTTAAGTTTCGATTGATTTTCTTTAAAGCATTCAAGATTGAGTGTGAGTTTATTTTAAGCCCAAAACAAAGATGTGTGAAACTTGACTTCAAGAACGCGCCCGGAGGCCCTCCACGTCAAGAGTTGTTCAATTTTAAAATCCAAATTTTGAAATGTGATCGATTTAGTCTAGAGTTTTGTTCATTTAAGAATTTTGATAAAGTTAAAGCAAACGTTCAAAGACCAAGTGAGTTAGTTAGATTGTGGAACATGAAACACCTTTTTCAAGTAGACCCATCCCCATAAATGGCACTGAGATTGCAACCAATGGTTGAATTGATGGGTGATTAGAAAAGAGATGAGTCCAAGAAACTACTCAAATTGATTTTTGCAAATTTGTGTTTAACTTAACAAAGTTTCTTAATTGTCCAAAACTTAAACTTTTCCTAAATTGCATATGGAAAAGAGATTTGTTTTGTTCAATTTTAAAAGCTCCAAATGAAGTGTTTGATTGTTTGTTTTCTTTATTTTGAAACATATAGGTTCATTTGTTAGAGTTTTGAAAACATGCAAAGATAATGACTTGGACAAGAGAGCCAAAAAGTAGGCGACAAATTCGGAAAAACAATACAACAGGTGGAGACCCCAATCTGCAGAGACGCTGATTTGTGCAGACACCAAAATTTGCAGATGAAAGTCTGATGAAGAAGGCAGTTGGTGGCGTTAGAGATGATAGTTGATGGATTGCGGTGGCAGAGATGACAGTTTGACTGCTGGCAACAGGAAAAATGACAGATTGACTGCTAGCGGCAACAGAGACGACAGTTTGAGCTTTGGAGGCGGTGCAGATGACAGTTTGAGCTTTGGAGGCAGCACAGACGACAGAAGCCAGGCAGAGACGTTGAAACTCGTAGATGCTAATTTGCGCAAATACCGAAATTTGCAGACGACAGTTCAAGTTTTGAAGCAGATTACCAAAAAATAGGTGGAGATGCTGAAACTCGCAGACGACATTTTGAGTGGGTGAAGATGATAGTTGAGCTTTCGTAGACGACGTTCTGTGCAGACGACAGGCAGAGATGCCAATCTGCGGAGACGACACTATGTGAAGTGAATTGACGAGCGCAATTTTTTTTCATAATTTTTTGTTTTCTTAGTTATTTTTAGATTTTAAAGGGTATATCTTTCTCTCTAGTGCGTCCTTCAACCTGCAAAAACAAGCAAAAACACCTTGCACCCACTCAAACAACAACAAACCATTAGATTGTTAGTTTATAAAAGAAAAATGTAAATTGAAATGGATGAAAAAAATGACCCATAGCGGAGTCCCACCGGACATGCCAAAATGTATACATTAATCTAATGTGCTAGAAATACTAATTCAATGAAAGCATTTACACGTTAAACTAACATAACATATATGAGAGACAAAGAGAAGACAAACTCAAATGAGAATGTGAGCCATGGATAGGCTCTCTCAATGAGATTGTTCTCTTGTTTTTGGGATGTGTCTATTTATTAATTAGGGATGTATGCTCAAGTGCTCAAAATGGCTTCAATGGAGATGGGTAATAGCAAATTGGTAGCTTTGTGAGCTCTCAATTTGACATTATAAGGGTATGGGTATGGATTTTGGCTCTCAAAAGGGCATGATAACTTTACTCAAATGGTTGTGATTAAATGGCTTGGGAGGGGATTCAATTTATAGGCTAAGGGCTTGAGGGATGGAGGGCTAAGATGCAAGGAGGGATGAAAGCTTAAGGAGGGCTAGGATGCACTCAAAGGAGAGCACATGGATTGTGCTTATTTAGCACCAATGGGAAGGTGACACTTTGTCACAAGGAGGATGAGTGTGAGAGGGTAGGGTAAAGGGTTGGTTAAAGGCATGATGAGTGGGGTTGAGTATGTAAGAGAGATGTAAGAGGAATGAGCGTGGAAGAGGGAAGAGTGTGGAAGATGGATGTAAGAGTCATGAATGAGCTTGTAAGAGTCTTTTATGGTTTGTAAGAGAACTCATGACTTGGTGGTTGGGATTTTTGAGGGGAGACTTTGGTTTGGTTTAAGAAAGTCTTAATCTTGCTTAAGAAATGTGACAACATTAGGGGGTGGATTAGGCTTGGGTTTAAGATTAGATTAGGGATGTTAGAGATGTGCAAGTGGATGACATTAATAAGGGTGGGTGGTTTAGTGGCTAAGCTTGGTTAGTATGGGTGGATGGGGTGGAGTAGGCTAAATGGAGGATTAGGGATAAGTTAAGGGTTTTTGGATTTGAAGATTTTATTTATCAAATAGATTTATTTAATAAATGGGGATTTTTGGAATTAGATAGGAGGATAGGATTTAATTGATAAATAATAGGTTATTTGATTTATCAATTAGGACTATAGATGATTAATTAAATTAATCAGCTAGGAGATGGAAAAGGATTAATTAAATAAGAATTTAATTAATGATGCCTTTAGAGATAACTAAATAGGATTACCGAAGCGGTGTAATCAAATTTAGGTGTCTACAGAACAAAGTTCATTTGCCAAGCGTGACCAAGTTGATAGAAGGTGCCAAGCAAAGTTAGTGCAAGTCGAGAAAAAAGTCAGTTGGAGCTAAGTGAAAGAAATTTCTAGTCGATGCTAAGTAAATTAGTAGATGCTAAGCAAGTTAGTTAGTACCAAGTGATTTTTAGTTGATGCTAAGCACCAGTAAAATCTAGTTGATGCTGAGTGATTTTACAATAGATGCTGAGTAACATAGTATGTGTCGAGCATCAATAAATTGATAATGTCGAGCTGCTGCATTATGAAAAGAGTGAAGATTCACCAAATAAAAGCCAACAAGTTTATTTTCTTGGAACTTGTGAATCGGAAGGAAGATAAGATTGATGAGCTGGTGGCACAGAATCTTATGTAAACTATTTTGGTGGTGAACTCAAATGGATTGAAGAGAAGTTTCTAGAAAAGATAAGATATGGGGTAGATACATTGTATCCTACCTAATCCATCGAAAAACTTAATTTTTCTGATGGATAATTAGTGGAAATTGTTTCTAATTTCCTATATGTAGGGATGTATGGTCATGAAGCAAAGACGTTAGACAGTTTGGATTGTGAAAATCTAACAAGTAGAAGGAAAGGGGTTTGCTTCATCAAGTGACTCAAGTGAAGAAGTTTGTAATGGAATATTGAACAAGAAGGCTTAAAGGAGGTGAATCTTGAAGGGTGAATAAGATGTCAGATCTGTAGAGATTAGAAGACAAGAAGAGTTGAGAACTGAATGGTGATCTGTAATCAACAAGTAAGGTTGTACATTGTATCGAATCAAAGCTCTACTGTTACTTTCTAACAATTGTATTAGCCTAGGGTAAATCATTTGGAGTAAGGTTGACTTAACAGTCATTGGAAAATCCTTTAATAGGGTGGCATTCCAAGTTAATGGCCTAAAGTTCCCTAACAATGCTCACTTTTAACAGGGTGATTGAAATCCCTTTACCGGGTCACATTTAACAGTGTGTATTGTAACCTTTAACAGGGTTGGCCTTTAACATGGCATCACTTTAGAAGAGTGAAAAAGGAGTAGCATGTTACTGGTGGTTTTTCCCAAATTAGGTTTCCACATTAAATCATTGCGTCAAATTTGCTGATGGATATGTTGTGTTTTATGCTTTACATTTCTACATGTTGATTTGATACTAACATATTAGTTTTGGTTAATACACAATGAATGCATGCATGGTGAAGAATATTTTATGGGTTCACTGAATTGTGAAAATTTTTCTTTGTACATCTAGACCTTGAGTAACTGATTCACCTCCCCTCTCAATTATTCTAAAAGAATTCCAACAATTGGTATCAGAGCCATCTTCTTAAGAGGATTAGTTTATAGGTACTAGAAGCACAAAAATCAAGATGTCAAAAAGAGAGGTACCCAAGCTCAACATAGATAATTTTCTAGCATGGAAAATTTTGATGAAGCTACACCTTGGAGGACTTGGAGATTATGCACAATCTTGCATTTCAGTAGAACATGTTGATCTAGAAAGAGCCCTTACTGCTAAACATTTGAAAAAGAAAGAAAGAACATAATTAGGTGATGTTGGAGATTGCCTCTGCCCTAAGCTATGCCAAATTTGATGATATCAAAGGCCTTAAGAATGAAAAAAAAATGTGGGATGCCCTAGACACCATCTATGGAGGACACAAAAATGTTCAAAGAGCCAAGTCAGAGAGCCTCAGAGGTAAGTTTGATTAAATGAGAATGGAAGAAGGTGAGAATATTGCACAATATGTTTCTAGAATAAAAGAAGTTGGTAGTGCAATAAAAAGTGCTACCGGTAAAATAAATGATGATACTGTGCGAAGTAAAATCTTGAGAACATTGTTGCTTGTGTATTCCATTAGAGTGTCTACAATCCAAGAGCTAACATGTATACTGGGAAATGATCTAACCCTTGAAAGTCTGGTGGAGAGACTCACTAATTTTCAGCTATCTAGTTTTGACAACTACAGTCCAGAGAGTATTAAATCAGCTTTCAAAGAAACGTTGTTACTAAAGGATTTTGAGGAGGTAAAGCAGAAGAAGAAGAAGAAGAAAATAAAGATAAAGCATGCATCCAATGATAGTAGCACAGACGATGAAGACATTGAATAATTAGAAGCATTGTTGGCAAGAAGATTTCATAGAGGAAAAGGTAAATTCAAAGGTAAGTTGCCTATCATTTGTTTTAATTGTAATGAAGTTGGTCATATTGCAGCAAGATGTACTTAGAAGAAGAACTTTAGAGAAGGGAACAAGCACAAAAAACAAAAGAGAAGATGATGGAAGAGACTATAGAGATAAAGGGAAGAAGCCATGCTACATTACTGATGAACATGACTCTAATGAAAATGATGATGAAGTGGTATATGTTGCAATGAAGGACGAATCAAATGAGGATGAGGCAACTACACTTATGACTTGTGTGAACAAGAATGGAAAATGGATCATTGATAGTGGATTCTCACATCACATGACTGGAGGCAAAAGTAAGTTCGTTACCTTAACCTAATATGATGGAAATAGTGTAAGATTTGGTAATGATGCACCATGTTTAATAAAAGGAAAAGGGTCTACCAAAATCACAGACAAGATTTCATCTGACAATGCTTATTATGTTGAAGGATTGAATTATAACTTGTTAAGTGTGTCACAATTGAATAATTTTGGGTGCAAAGTTGAGTTTGAAAACAAATCAGCCAAGATATATGATACAAATGGAAACTTGATTGGTAAAGATGATCAAACTAGAAGTAATCCATTCTACTTGGATACAGAAGATGCTACTTGTTGCAAAATTTGATGATGTATGGCTTTGGCACAAGAGATTATGTTATGTTAACTTTGATAATCTGACTAGCATCAGTAACATGAAAAGAGTTAGAGGTTTGCCTAAGTTGATGAAACCAGAAAATATAATGTGCAAACAATGTCAGCTAGGCAAGATGATAAAGTCAAGCTTAAAAGAAAAGCTTATACCTCTAAGGAAATACTTGAAATTGTTCATACTAACTTGTGTGGACCTATTGAACTGCAAAGCTACAACGAAGATAAGTATATAATGTTGTTTGTTGATGATTACTCTAGGATGATGACAATCATGTTTCTAAAACAAAAATTAGATGCTTTTCAAATGTTTAAATAGTACTTGGCAAGAGTGGAAAAAGAAATAGGTAAAAGTTTGAAATGCTTGAGATTAGATAGATGAGGTGAATTCACTTCAAATGAGTTTGAGATGTCTTGTAATGATAGAGGAATCAAGAGACAGAAATCTAAACTTAGGACCCCTCCACAAAATAGAATTGTTGAAAAAAGAAATAGGTCTATAATGGACTGTGCTAGAACACTCATGATGGAGAAGAATGTTGCTCTAAAATACTAGAAAGAAGCTATAAGTACTGTTATATACACCTTGAACCATGTGCAAGTCAAGAAAGGTACTCATTCAACACCTTTTGAAATATGGTATGGTCATCCACCTAATGTGAAATAATTTAAGGTATTTGGATGCAAATGCTATATTCTCAAAGATGTTAGGAGTGGAAAGTTTGATGCAAAGAGAAAAGAAGCTATATTCCTTGGTTACTCCATAAGAAGTAAAGCTTATAAGTGTTTAAATACTAACACTAACAAAATTTTGAAAAGTGCAAATGTGAATTTTGATGAATTTACAAAAGCATATGAGGCTCAATCTACAAAATAACTAGAAGAATACAAGTCATTTGTATACTACCATGAAGGAATTCCTAATGAAGAAGATGCTACAAATCATGCAGCAAACCAACAACAAGTCTCAACAACTATTGAGTCACATCTTGTGAATGCTGAGTTGCAGAATGAGGAAAATGAACAATCTAACTCTGAGATTAGCACACATGAAAGAGATGCTGAAACACATGATAGAGATGCACACAGTGCTACTATAGCTGAGAGATAGAATGCAGCCACAACAACTAAGCCTAGATTGTCCAAATATATCAAAAAACACCACCTTGCAGATCAAATCATTGGAGACAAAGATGCAAGACCAATGACAAGAAATAGGTTGAGAAGTGAATCATGTTTGTTAAGCATGAAGGAACCTAAGACAATGAAAGATGAATTAGAAGATGATGACTGGTACAAAGCTATGGAAGAAGAAATTCAATAAATAGAAAAGAACAAGACTTGGAGTCTAGTTCCTAGACTAGAAGACAAGAATGTGATTGGCACAAAATGGGTATTCAAAAATAAGTTATATGAGAATGGTTAAGTGACAAGAAATAAATCAAGACTAGTTTGCAAAGGCTATGCACAAGAAAAAGGAATTGATTATGGTGAAACATTTTCCCCTATTGTAAGAATGGAAGGAGTAAGAATTTTGCTTGCTTATGCTGCATATAAATCTTTCAAAGTTTATCGGATGGATGTTAAGTCTGCATTTATGAATGGCATATTAGAAGAAGAAGTCTACATAGAAAAACCATAAGGTTTGTTGATAAAAATAATAAGAACATGGTATGTATATTGCACAAAGCCCTATATGGATTGAAACAAGCACCAAGAGCATGGTATGAGAGATTTCATACTTATCTTGTTAAGATGGACTTGAAAGGACAGATGATACCAATAATTTGTACATGAAGATAGATAAAGAAAAAGGTATACTATTATCTAAAATATTTGTTGATGACATCATATTTGGAGGACAAGATGCTTTGTGTAAAGACTTTGCAAATCAGATGAAGCAAGAGTTTGAAATGTCAATGTTTGGTGAGATCAAATTCTTTGTGGGATTATAAGTCTATCAAATGAAACATGGTGCATATATCACTCAGTCAAAATATGTCAAAAAGATATTGAATACATTTGGACTAGAGGATTCAAAACCAGTAAGTACACCTATGGTAACAACAATCAAGCTATCAAAGAATGATGATTCAATAGAGGTCAATCAAACATTATAAAAATCCATGATTGGCAAATTGCAATATGTAGTACATAGCAGACTTGATTTTGCATTAGTTGTGGGGATAGTAGCAAGGTTCTCTACTAACCCTAGAGAGAATCACTTGATGGCTATGAATAGGATAATGAGATACTTGAAAGGAACAAAAGAGTATGGTTTATACTTAAGAAGAATGAATAGTTTGAACTGAAAGCCTACACTGATGCTGATTGGGCTAGAAATATTAATGATAGAAAGAGAACTAGTGGAGGAGCATTCTTCTTAAGTAAATACTTGTTCCATGGACTAGTAGAAACATAGTTGTACTTCCCAATCTACTGCTGAAGCAAAGTATGTTGCTGCTGCTATTAATTGCACAAATATTGTATGGATTAAATAGCTACTTAAGGGAATGAAGGAAGAAATCAAAGAACTAGTGACACTTTATTGTGATAATACAAGTGCTATAAATATATCAAAGAATCCTATAATGCATACAAAGACAAAGAACATTGCAATAAAGTATTAGTATGTAAGGGAATTGGTCCAAGACAAAGAGGTGAAGATGGAATATATTAACACAAAGGAGAAAATTGCTAATATCTTCACTAAAGCATTACCTAAGGATGCTTATGAGTGTCTAAGAGGTAAACTAGGGGTGATACCCCTATCAAAGGTTATGTAAAAGATAGTGGGAGTACCATGCATCAAACAAGATGACACTCATTTCATACAAATTGATGTAGTAGATCTTACTTCAGGAATTGCCTAAAGTAATTACATATCTGGAATTACAAATTAGTCATAAGCAAGGTGATAGAGAGAGAAAATTGAAGAGCCTACAAAAGCATATATCTACATTTATTAAAGATGCCAAGTGTTGATTATATGTCTTTGGAATTTTTTTTTATAAGATAAACAAGCTTTGAAGGGACCTTGAAACCCTTTACAAATCAAGAATTTTCAATGAAGCCAAAACCAAACAAAACTATAGTCCTAAGGAAGAATGGGTCACAAAGCAGAAGTGACCAGAGTGGCATCACAAATAAAACAATACACATCAGCCACACAACTAGGTTTTGAAGGGTGCTTGAAACCCTATAGGAGACAATAAAGGAGAATCAAGTCACCGAACAAAAGGTGACCACTGTGGCAAAAAATAAAACAAGACAATAACAACCACAAAAATAAGTTTTTATCAAGTTCCTAAAACCCCAAAATGAAACACACTGCCAAGAGAAAAAGGCCAAAAGAGCTAGGGGACAACTGGCCAAAAGCCAAGAGAGTCATACTTTCCCTTTTGAGCCCTTCTTGTTAGACCTCAGTGCCATGTCAAAAGAGGGAGTGAGTGGCTTTAACTTTTTTCCTTTTACTATAGTCCATCCATCCTCCACCAAACCAGCAGCCTTTTGCCACCAAAAATTAGCACCATCATAGCCAGAACCTAAAACCTCAGAGGCCAGGGAAAAGGACGAAGAAGAGGAAGTGACAGAAGAGACTTGAGATAGAACAATGGCACCCAACAAAGGTACCATAGGAGGAACTACCTTGGAAACACCAGAAGAAAGACCAACAACCACAACTGAGGGAGCCAAAAGTGGATCCATCAACAAGAATTTAGGAGAGGGCAGATCAACAGAAATAGGAGCAGAGTCCAATCTAGAAATCAAGAAATCTAGAGACGGACCTGCTGTCACTACTAAACGAGCTAGAGGAGGGGACATAAAAGAAACATAAGCAGAATCCACCCTAGAAATAGGGACAATAGCATGAAAACTAGGAACATGAATAGAAACCAAAGACTAGCTAGCAGTCACCACAGAAGGGGTTGAAGGAGGAACCTTCTTCAAGATGCCAAGAGAAGAAAGAATCTAAGAAGAGTTTTCAACAACCTTCTCATACATGTAGTGGTCTTTGGAGACCCCCTTCCACCAAGAACGAGACATTTTCGGTCTAGATTTACTTAAACAACACCTGGCAGCTAGGTGACCTATCAAGTGGCAATTCCTGTAGAAAAAGGGTATACCCTCATAGTCGAGAAGAATATTCCAAGAACCAAGAGGAGAATCCACCATAATCATATCTAAGAGTCCCTTAGAAATGTCGATCCCAACAAGAATGCGAGAAAATGTTGACCGATACAAGCTGATTGTATCCAAATTAGATTTCACGAAGTCTCCAAGCACATTGCCCACCTCCACCAGGAAAGGTTCCAGCCAATGATGAAGGGGAAGGTTCAACAACCTTACCTACAGAGGGATCCTATTAAAAGTTTCAGTCAAAGGGTTGAAATCCTTGTGTCAAATTTTTTCCATCAAGGGAAACTTCCCATCCCAAGAGAAATTATTGCTAAGGATGGCATTTCTATCATCTACAATATCAAATTTCACAACCAAAAAACCCCTTGCCACAGGGTAAATCTGGGCACTCTTTGAAATGAATGGTTCCCAAACACGGGTTATACATGCATGCAAATTTGAAAGAGAGGGCCAAAAACCCTTAAAGCGAAAGATAGTAGCAGAAACCATGAAATCATCCAAATTAATAGAAATCTTATCAACTATAGAAGAATTTAGATGAAGCCTTTTTGGGCTACATACCATAACCGGCATAGCAGCACGAAACCTTGAATGCACGGTATCACAAAACCCTAGTTGCACAGTTTGACCACCAATATTGGCCTCAAATGTAGCCACATCAGCATAGGAAATGGTTGAACCACCCACAACTCTAGGTAAAACCCTAGCCTGAACAATAGATGTAGAAGCAACCACCGCAAAGCTAGACATAGGAGAAGAAGCTAAAGTAGCCATTAGAAAGAAGCTAGACGCAGGAGACAAAATAGGATGGGCTGGGCAAAAAGCTAGACAGGAAGTCAAATCTAGACATAGGAGAAAGAATAGAACTCAAGCCCAAGCTGAACCTAGGAATAGAAGCTAAGTCTAAAGCCAAAGCTAGGCCTAGGAGCCAAGTACAGTAGACAAAATGAAGCCAAGGGCCAAAGTCGAAGCCGAAGCCTGGTGCAGGGAGCCAGGTGGGAAGAAAATACAAAAAATATTAGCTTAAAACAAGGAATCCAGAACGAAGCCAAGGGCAAAAGCCAACATCAAAGCCAAGCACAGGAGCTTGGTCTAAGCCAGGGGCTTAAGCCAAAGTTGAAGCTAGGCACAAGGAGCTAGGCAAGAAGAAAAATTCAAAAAAATATGTCTTTGGAATTGTTGTTAAAGAGGGAGAAAGTACATTAAATTGATCAAGGGAGATGATCAAGGGACAAAGTACATTACTGATTGGTGTGGTAAGAAAGAAATAGGGAGAAAGTAGAAAGCAATTAGAGGAAGGATCAGAACAAAAAGAGGGAGATATTTTGATATTCTGCTAATCCATGATAGAAGAAGAAGAGATCCATGAAAGAAGAGAATCAGGAAAGAAGGAACTCAGAGGGAGTTTTATTTTGTAACTGTTAGTGAACAGATTGTCCTTCAAGAGAATATGTGGAAATCCGACCCTGAATGCCCAAGTGAGAGGACAAACTAGCACCAACAGTTGGATAGGTTATCATGGATTGATAACCTTCTTCTGAATTTTTATCGGGTACAGCTCCTCGTGCAAGATTTACAATGAATTAAATGTGAGTGCTTTTACCAGAAAGCATGAAAGGATATCTAACATCTACCTATAAACATAGAGTAGATGCAAAACCTAAGAACTAAAAAGAAAGGAGATAGAATAAAATAGATTACACAAAGTTAACCTGTTGTATACTGCATTTCAAAGGATAAAAGTTAAAGAAAAATTTCCATTCTCCTGAGGAAAAATGAATCAAAGCTTCCAGAAGATCCTGATATCGAATGTACATAGAAAACAACAAATCTAATGCACTTAAAGAAAATTGAAAGTTACAGCAACATAACCATCAGTGGAAAGAAAAACTACATGGACTCAAAGTTCCAATTTGCAGATTTCTTTCAAACCTCCCTTCTTTAAGATGTAAAAGACTATAAAGGTCCTATTACACATGCAACAGAAAATGAAACCATCTTTCCTACATTACATTTCAAAATCAAAAGCCTCTTTAATCACTAACACAAAGTTTAGCAAATAAAGCTCTGTTTTGCTCTGTTCTATATTCCTTTCCCTTAGGATTGAAAAATCTCCCTCTGCCCACAGCACACAGTCTATAGCTTTTCGAAGCCAAAAATGGAACTCGATTGCCTTTGATTCTCTTCTTTTTGATGGATGGTTCTTCTTCAATTAAACATCGCCACATTTATAATCTGACAATAGTAACACCAAACACCCGAGTTGAATTTTGAACCTTGAACTACTAAAAAGAACCTTGAAATTTTTCCATAATGGTATTCTGTCCTTTGACTAGGATGCCTCCCCAAGCTGATTCATATCTTAAAATTCTAGCTTGAACATTTGGATGGACTTGAACTTGTGACTTCAAATAAACTGAACCATTTTAAACCACTGAGAAGAATTCTGAAGATCCACTATGTTGGCCTTTTATTCTCTGGTTGAAGAGTGCCTTTGAACTATGACCTCTAAACTCTTGCACTAAATCATTGAACTTGATAACTTTGATCCTGGACCTAAATGATGAGATTCTAAACTAGTTGAACTGAACCTGCTGAACGAACAATTTGGGCTATTGGACTATTTTGAATTGTCGAACTACTTTGAACTACTTTGAACTTCAGTTCGAAGTGGTTCAAAGAGCTTTAGGCTCTGAAACTAAAAGTTTTAAAATTGTGACCACCTTGGGTACTAACAGTAACCTAATAAGAAGAGGGAGCTGCTGAATAGAGGGAGAAGTTTTAATCAAAAACTTTCTTTTTGCTATTCCCTTACTGTTTTAACCTAGTTAATCTGATAAAACAAGACGTTTATCATTTTTTTGATTGGTTGATCAATTTGGTTTGCCATCAATGCCAAAGAGGGAGATTGGTGATATATGATTGAAAAGATCATTTGAGTGGAAAGATTATTGAAGAAGATAATGTGTTTCAATCATTGTTTTGTCACTGATGTCAAACATGCTACATGTTGGTGATACAATTGCTTATATGTTTTAAGCAATATCACTTAGTTAATTGATGAGAAGGATTTGATCAACAAGATGTAACAAAAGTACCTAGAGGAAAGGTTGAGTTATGATTATGTATTGAAGTGCAAGAATCAGTTAAGACAGTGATAACATAATATATTGATGATCTACTTGAGGTTATAAAATGACTGACTACACTTAGAAAGTTAATAAGAATAAGGTTGAACAAAGTTCATTTTCGAAGCCTGACCAAGTTGATAGAAGGTACCAAGAAAAGTTAGTGCAAGCCAAGCAAAATGTTAGTTGGAGCTGAGTGAAAGAAATTTCTAGTGGATGCCAAGCAAGTAAGTTTGTGTCGAGTGATTTTCAGTTGATATCAAGAACTAGTAAAATCTAGTTGATGCCGAGTGATTTTATAGTAGATGTTGAGTAACATAGTATGTGCTAAACATTAGTAAATTGATAATGTTGAGCTACTGCATTATGAAAAGGTCAAAGATTCACCAAATAAAAGTTGACAAGTTTGTTTTCTTGGAACTTATGAATTAGGAGGAAGATAAGATTGAAGAGCTGGTGGCACAAAATCTTATGTAAACTATTTTGGAGTCAAATGGATTCTAAGAGAAGTTTCTAGAAAAGACAAGATATTGGGTAGATACATTGTATCCTACCTAATCCATCAAAAAACCTAATTTTGGTGATGGATAATGAGTGGGAAAAGTGTTCTAATTTCCTATATGTAGGGATGTCTGGTCATGAAGCAAAAAGGTTAGAGTTTGGATGTGAAAATCTAACAAGGAGAAGGAAAGGCGTTTGCTTCATCAAGTAACTCAAGAGAAGAAGTCTGCAATCGCATACTGAGCAAGAAGGCTTAAAGGGGATGAATTCTTGAAGGGTGAACAAGCTACTATAGCTGAAAAGATTGGAAGCCAAGAAGAGTTGAGGATTGAATGGTGATTTGTAATCAGCAAGTAAGGTTGTAAGTTGTATCAGATCAAAGCTCTATTGTTACTTTCTAACAATTGTATCAGCCTAGAGTAAATCCTTTGGAG
This sequence comes from Cupressus sempervirens, assembly GCA_028749045.1. Taxonomy (NCBI): domain Eukaryota; kingdom Viridiplantae; phylum Streptophyta; class Pinopsida; order Cupressales; family Cupressaceae; genus Cupressus; species Cupressus sempervirens. Next base: position 441,480,552 of record CM053786.1, on the reverse strand, counting down.
TAAGGTTGACTTAACAGTCATTGGAAAATCCTTTAATAGGGTGGCATTCCAAGTGAATGGCCTAAAGTCCTCTAATAAGGTTCACTTTTAATAGGGTGATTGAAATCCCTTAACCGAGTCACATTTAACCATGTGTATTGTAACCTTTAACAAGGTTGTCCTTTAATAGCGCATCACTTCAGAAGAGTGAAAAAGGAGTAGCATATTATTGGTGGTTTTTCCCTAATTGGGTTTCTATATTAAATCATTGTTACAAATGTGCTGATGGATATGTTGTGTTTTATGCTTTACATTTCTATATGTTGATTTGATAGTAACATATCAGTTTTGGTTAATACACAATGAATGCATGCATGGTTAAGAATATTTTATGGGTTCACTGAATTGTGAATTTTTTATTTGTACATCTAGACCTTGAATAACTAATTCACCCCCCCCCCCCCACTCAGTTATTCTAAAAGAATTCCAACAATCATTGTTAAACATATCACTTAAATCTCTATGAATCTCATCATCACCAATGCTCTCAATCTTGCAGTGTATATATCTTCTTATATCTTCTACATACAACACATTTTTTGAAACTTTCCAAAACATGCCTAACAGATCATCCAATAAAGAAAAAAATGGTTGTTTCTTGAACTCATACCTTGGTCTATCACTAACATCATATAGTCTTTGACTAGTGATAGCTTTGTAATCTATAAATATTGGAGTAAAATGGATTCAATGTTCTATAAAATACCTCAAATTTTTGATTTAGGGCTTTTGCAAATTTTAGCATCTCAAACTTTACTTCGCACTTCAATTCATTGCCAAATTTCTCTTAAATTCACTCAAGACACTTCACATGAACAAATGGTACACTCAATATTGCTTATGGTCCTTAAATAATTTCAAATCATACTGTGCATTAAATGTGTATCTACCACAAATTCAAAAAAAAATTCTTTGTTTACCAGTAACCTTGTTTTCATAATTTTTGCTTGTGATCATATCAAGACTTGCATTCTTGACCATATCTTCCTCTCTATGTCTTCTACATTCTATTAACTATACAACTTCTAACTCACTCTCTAACATCAGTTCTAACCAACTGATACTCTATCTCTACTCAAACTACTCAATTCAGGTAGGATGAGCCACAAATAATCTGTGACTTCAACTTTCCATCAGAGGCATCAAAGTACTATTCTTCCAATACTACATGTGAACTGTCTGGATTACAAGCTTTCACAAATGTTTCCTTGAACTCATCAACATATTCCTTAACTGTTTCTTTCTGACTACTATCATTTCCATTCTCATTCCTTATGTTATCTTTATTGTTGTTTCTTATTTGATTAGGATTCCTATTAGAGTTCCTTCTATAAATTCTACAGAATTTTTTTGTGTCCAAATTTATTGCATAATTAACATACAAGTGCATTCCTCCTTTGATTGGTTCCATTTTGATTCTCAAGTGCTCTATAATTCCTTGCAATGTGTCCAGGGTTGTTACATTTGTAACACAAGATGTAGTGCCTCTTGTGTTTGCAGTCTATACCTTGTCTATTTTGATTTGAGAGATACTTGATACTCTTATTATATATATTTTGAGATGACTTGAAGGTCAGATGTTATACTTTGATTCAATACCATAGATGCTTTACTGCTATACTATTCAGTTTATCATATTTGCATGTGGATGCTATTTTGAGATGAAAAAATATCTATGATGATATCTAGTTATATGGTTTATTGGACATATTTGTTGGTTATGTTATGAGATACATTTTATGCCATGGTTATTTACTTGATTCTTGTATCTTTACACTTTTGTGAACATGAGTGATGTAAATGGACTAAATAGGTATTTTAGATACATATTGCTTCAGCTATGATATTATATGCAATTGCACTTGATTATATTTTTTAGTGTACAGGAATTATATCCCTAGCAGTGGTACATGGAGTTAGTGATTCAATTGTTCATATTTTACCAATGTCATCCCTATACGGTCGATGTATAGTTATATTAATGGTTTTAATTAAAACCTTTCGGTGATTAGTAAATCCAAACTCATCTGCATTATGTGATTAGACCAGTGAGTGTGTCTGTGCATTTAGAAGTTCACATTGTTGCAAAAGTATTAAGTGATTTTCTGTGATTTTGGGTTTTTGGGTTTTAAATATTTTGGGATTTAATTTTTGGTAGCTTTGCCTTAGGTGAATTTTCGTTATGGAGGATAAAATATTTTCATTTGGGTTGATTCAGAGTCTAGCTGTTATAGTTGGCTATTTACCCTAATCGACTATTCACTCAAAAAGTGAATAAGTGTTGAAAGAGGAATTCAATTCCTCACTTTTTTTCAAATTTGGATTTTAGAATTTGGAGAGCCTTTTGAGAATCCTCTTCTAAAGGATTCAAATTCTATTCATTCTAGGAGCTGTGAGCATGGGTTTTTTGCAAGGTCAATCTTGTTGGATCCGACTTGGGGAGTTTATACTTTGCCATCACTTTTAGCAGATTTGACAGGTTATTTATTTTATTACACAGGTTTTAGTTTCTACCCCTTTTGCTGTCAGGTAGGGCCTTCCTTTTCTTGTAGCTATATGTTAGGAGGTTTAAATCTAGTGTTCCCCTCTATTTTTGTTTGCTAGTTCTGCCTAGTTGGTTGGGTATGAATGTTTTCCTTATTTTTAGGATGGGGGTTTGGGATTTTGAGCCATTATGCTGGCCATTTTTGCATATAGTGTCCAATTTCATTTATTTTTGGATTTTTGGGGTTTTTGCACCCAAAGGCCAAATGGGTTTTAATTTTGAAAATTTTCCAAAATTTGGGGTTTTTGCCTTGTTTTGTATGCCACCCTATTTTCTCGAGTTTTCTTGGCACAATGTGGGTCGTGGACCTAGATGATCTATTTGGATATCTGTCAGACCACTATTGCACTTTATGTTGCATTGGGATACATGTTGCATCCATCCTCCCGAGGCTATTTTGATTGAGTGACTTTATGTTTGTGTTCTCATCCAGTCCTTCTGTTGATCTTCGTGATGGTGGTACGCCACACACAAGTACATACATGTACAATTTTTGGGTGACCTATAGGGCTTGATCTTCTATGGTATTTTCAGAAGTTATGATCATTGGGGTTGGGTTGGGAGTTTGCATGCCTATAGGCACTCATCATTGGATGAGCATGGGTAGGGTAGGGTAGCATATGGAGGGGCTTTTATCCTGCAACTTGGTGACTATTTCTCATTGGTTGGTAGAAGAAGTTTTAAATAAGTGATAACTAAATTAAAACATTTGGGTGGTAATAATTATAAGATAATAAAATGTTTGGGTTGTGCGCCTTCCGTTGAGAAGAGTTGCTAACTAGGTTGTGCACCTTCTATTGAGAAGAGTAGCTGCCAATACTAGCTTGGGCTTGTTGATGCCAAGCGACTCTCCATGATGTTAGCCCCTATGTAGTAGCCCATCAAAATGTCTAACCAAGACTTGCAGTTTATGCATTATCTATGTCTTGGATTCAGTCATCATACTACTTGGCATGTGTGTTAGCCATGAATGTTGTTTTGCATGTGTTTGTGGTTGGATCATTTTCTCCATTAGCATGATGAGTGTGGACCTATGGGTGCCATGTGGTTAGGATTCATAGCTACCTTCACCACTGCTAGGGATCGATGTATAGATACAGTCTATTATTTTAGCACGACCATTGTTACTTCAGGTTCCAGAGTATACCTTCTTGTGATTTATGCTCTCAT